>VDFB02047230.1:174207172-174368211 GCA_007258455.2 Sequoia sempervirens
TCCTCCCAATCTACATTTGTGTATGCAATTAGAGTGAAAATTTTCCACTTTAGTGAGAGAAGGAGCTTGCTTCCAACTCACACTAACGTATACCAATGTGCATCAAGAGGGGTCCAAATGTACCAATACTAGTAAGATAGGATGACAACACTCAAGAGGGTTGTGCAAGACCCTGGGACCAAGGTCTTATTGAAAACTAACATAGGCACAAAAGAACACACATGAAAATGATATAAAGAGCAACAACAAGACACAAGTATATACTACCAAAGACAAAGAGAAAAACAAGAAGGGGAGGATCAAGTCATATATTTTTCCAACATGATTAGGATCATAACTAGGTTGTTTATTTGAAAAATGTCTGCTCACTCTAAGGTAACAAAACTTCTATAACTATGGGAATTTTCCTAGGGTTAGCAGATTAAAGCATAAGCATAAAAAAACCAAAGTGATAATGAAGTGCAAAAGGAATAAAATGAAAAAAAAAAAGGTTCTCACCCAATGTCTTCATTCTCCATGGTTGACCTCCATTATACCTTCTCAACTTGCAACAAATATGTTGTTGCCATCATATTTTATGTGAGCAATTTAATGACAATGACAAGCCCTAAGCAAATGTTGAAGTATTTGAGATTATAATGCAAATACTATGCTATCATGAAACTAGTAAGCATCTAGACTATGTCAAATGAAATGTAAATATGCTTATGAAAAAATGACAAGAGTGCAAGAGTATGAAATTGCCTAAAATGAGATTGCCTAATATTCAAAGAGCATGAGGTCAACTAAGCATGAGGTGACAAAATAAGAGCAAAATTTCCATTTTATAGAAAATGCAATTTTGAGTAAATGACCAAGATCAAAAGTTGACAAGTGCCCTAGAATCAATGGACAAGATTCAATGTGACAACCCATAATTAGGGTTAGGGCAACATTTGAAATGAAAGACTGAGATTTTATTTTAGAAAAATTAAATCAATAGACAAGAATGAATGTGACCAAAGGAAATAATGAGCATGGAAAAAGAAAGAGCTAGAGAATCAAATAATAATTAGAAATTATTTGATTTATGGAGGAAAGTTGTCATCTTGAATTAAAAATCAATTTAATTCAAAAGTGGGGCCATGTGACAGTAAGTAATTAATTTAAATTATTTACTTGGAAAAGAAAATGGAAAGTGGATAATTTTAAATAAATTATTTTATTTAAAATTAGAAAAGGCCAAGGTGGATGTGATAGTAAATAATGATTTTAAATTATTTACTTGGAAAGAAAATTAGAAAGTGGGTAATAGAAGATTTTATTTAAAATTAAAAAAGTCAAGGTGACAACAATGAAATAAATTAAAGAATTTATTTAATTATTAAGAGGACATAAGACATTAATGACGTATTTAAATAATCAAGAGGAAATAATGGATAAAAGATAATTAAATAAATTTATGAATTTATTTAATCAAAGAGAGACATTAGAAAATTAGCGATGCATTTAAATAAATAAATAAAATTTATTTATTTAAATAGTCAGGAGGAATAAAAGACATGAATTAATAAAATAATTAAGAATTATTTAATTAATGGTTGAAATCAGACTATAGACAAAATATGATAAGACATAGAAAAATGTGGTTTATGGGTCTAGGACATTTTTATATGTCTACATTTTTCCCCTCTTTGTCATAATGTAGCTTGGCACATTGTGACAAAGAAAATAAGTCAAAAATATGCCCCTATGCAAAATCAAATGAGGAAGAATGATGAGGGGCTAGTAGTATGGCCCCTTGAGAGGACAATCTGGTTCCAAGAACATGAGTGGGCTCTTGAAATTAATGAGGATACTAGAAGCTGAAGAGGCAAACAAATGTTAGTACGAAAGGCATGGATGACATAGAGGTAGACTAGAGGAAATGTTAGAGGGGAAAAGAAGAAGGGTGGGATAGGAAAGAAACCTTCAACATTTTCTAGAAAACTAATAATCGCTGCTCGAATCATCATTGGGAAATAAAATCACACAAATGGATAACAAACACCATGGGGTGACATAGACCAAGGTGTGCAAGGTCATCCAATTGCAAAATAGACATTCACAGACAAGGAATATCCTAACTCATACTAAGGGCAAAGTTGGCCTAGTTCTTTTGTCAAGACATAACAAAGACAATAGTCAAAGAAAAATAAAATATGTCATGAAACATCACACCTCTAAATCCTTCATGGGACATCCTCGAGGTAGCTAGTAACAGGACCAAGAGACAAAATGATAAAACATAAGACAAGATAACAAAAATATCAGAGAAAATGGAAAAAAGTTAGGATAAAATAGACCAGACAAGTTCAATAGGCATATAATTCAAAGTAAAGCATAATTTATATTGGTGGAAAGCTGAGAATATCCTTTGGAAACCCTTTTCATTTCATCAATTTTGGGTAAAAGATAAGTCGTCAGCAACATACCCTACACATACCCATCAGATCGCCACTTTTTGGCCCATCATGATCCTACACATACCCCATTAGTAACTAGAAAAATCCCTAAACTACTTGCTAGAAATAGGGTGAAGCCACAATAGTGGTTTACAATTGAAGTGAGGAAGGAAAACTCACAGAAAACAAATGCATGGAAAAAAAATTGATTTTAGGGGTTCATACGAACATACTAGTTCGATCGAACCCATTAGGGGTTCACTAGAACCTGGGTTCAAGCGAACCCTTTTAATGCTTTCCTGCCAAAAAATGCCAACAAAAACCCTTACAAAAGTGGGGTTCGAATGAACCTCGGTTCGAGCGAGCCTCAAGGGGTTCGCTTGAACCCCTGGGGGTTCATTCGAACCCCCCTTATTCCTCGTCCCTCCTCTGAGACATTAAAAAACCATAAATTTTGGCACTTCAGAGCTTGGGTTCATGATGAAAATGGAGGAATCTTCACAAACCCAACTGGAATCATGTAGTCCTTGGAACAAGCTATCCAACGAATATAATCTTAATATGTTTTCGTTTTATTATGTATTTATTTTTTTAGTTTTATTAAACATAGGTTTTTCATCAAAAGGTCTATGTTCCATACGTGAAAAAATAGTAGATTATAAAAAATTTGAAAAATATGAGTGCACCTGACATTGAAGTCCCGATCCAAGAAAAAAATTTGAATTTCGATATATACAAAAAAAGTTATGCGTTATACAGTCGCGCTATGTCTGAATTATAATTGGTTTGACTTCAAAACTTGATTAAAGAAAAAATATTCAATAAAAAACTGTCTAACCAAGTGGAAGCATTAGATATCAGAGTTATGAATCTAAATTCCAAAGAATTAGAATTTTATCCTTCATGGAAAAAATTTATGCATTATACAGTCTGTGTCACTTTTTATAAATGTTGTTTTTTGAAAAAAAACCAGTTTTCATGGGAGATGGAAAAGGAAGTGTAAAATAATTCCAAAAATTTTGAAAAACATATTTTTAGAATCTATAGAAAAAATGTGATGAGACTCTAGTTTGCATTATCTTCAAATTCTTCACTGTTTAGCCACTATAGCTGCCCAAATGTGAAGACTTAGTTAAAAATAATAATTGCAGTGTCCAATTTGGCCAAAAATTGTAAACCACTATTGTGGGATCACCCAAATTTTATACGAAATCTGGAAAAATCTAAGAAAATTTGAAAGAAAAATCTCACCAGACCAATGCATCACAGCAAAGCGAATGCGTCACTCTACAAAACAAATGCAGATTGGGTATGTAAACTAGAATCTGATAGGCAAATGCGTCGATCTGAAAAGAAAATGCATCTCAGGGTTTTGAACTAGATTCTGACAGACAAATGCATCGACCTGTAAGGTGAATGTGTCACGGCTAATCAAATGCATCTTTCTGCAAGTCATATGCATCACGATAGAACATGTGTTGTTCAGGAAAGCAAATGCATCATGAAATATCAAATGTGTCATTCTACTAAACAAATGCATCATGGCCATACCTATACCTACAAAACATTAAAATTTTGTAAAAAAACAAGCATGCACTATTTTGGTGTCGAGTTCACCAATGTAACTAAGGGTATTTTTCCTAGGGTTAGCATATTAAAGCATAAACACAAAAACCCAAAGTAATAATGAAGTGCAAAGGAATAACATGAAAACAAATGAAAGGATCTCACCCAATGTCTTCATTCTCCCATGGCTGACCTCCATTATACCTTCTCAACTTGCTGCAAATATGATGTTTCCCTCAAATTTTATGTGAGAAATCTAATGACGATGACACGCCCTAAGCAAATGTTGAAGGATGTGAGACTATAATGCAAATACTATGCTATCTTGCAACTAGTAAGCATCTTCTCTATGTCAAATAAAATGTAAATATGCTTATGACAAAATGACAAGAGTGCAAGAGTATGAAATTTCCTAAAACAAGATTTCCTAAGATTCAAAGAGCATGAGGTCAAGTAAGCATGAGGTGACAAAATGGGAGAAAATTTTCCATTTTATAGAAAATGCAATTTTGAGTGAATGGCCAAGATCAAAAGTTGGCAAGTGCCCTAGAATCAATGGACAAGATTCAATGTGACAACCCACAATTAGGGTTAGGGAACATTTCAAATGAAAGACTGATATTTTATTTTAGAAAAATCAAATCAATAGACAAAAATGCATATGAAAAGAGGAAATAATGAGCACAAAAAAGAAAAAGTTGGACAATCAAATAATAATTAGAAATTATTTGATTTATGGACAAAAGTTGTCATTTTGAATTAAAAATCAATTTAATTCAAAAGTGGGGCCATGTGATAGTAAATAATTAATTTAAATTATTTACTTGGAAAAGAAAATGGAAAGTGGATAATTTTAAATAAATGATTTTATTTAAAATTAAAAAAATCCAAGGTGACAACAATTAAATAAATTAAAGAATTTATTTAATCATAGAGAGACATTAGAAAATTAGCGATGCATTTAAATAAATAAATAAAATTTATTTATTTAAACAGTCAAGAGGAATAAAAGACATGAATTAATTAAATAATTAAGAATTATTTAATTAATGGTTGAAATTGGACTATAGAGAAAATATGATAAGACATACAAAAATGTGGTTTACGGGTCTAGGACATTTTTATATGTCTACAACTTCAAGTTATCTACTAGGTGAGTAATCCAAGAGAGTGAGACACATACACACATAGTCGGTATGTGCTCACAAAAAATGCAAGTGGATATGGGAAATTCATCCCTTAAATTGGCTTCCTGTCCAACCATACCAAAGTTATATCTCCTAATAACATTGATAAGACACCACACAACAGTGAACTTTGAGCTTCATGAGGCAAGAAAATCTTTGTATGATTGGAGCTCATGAACAAACATGATGGCACCACAAGCATGCAAAGTGTGTTATGCATGGTGGTTGTATAACAAATATTGTAAATGCAAAATAGTGTAATGACTATTCAAAGAGATTTTTCTTAGTTCATGTAAGGTCTCTTCTTAGGGAACATTGTGCCTAATGTCTCCAAGAGATGACAAGTCAATGGAATATCTCTCTTAGAGTAAATCAAACCCAATGACACCAACAAGAAAAAGATGCATCACAACAATAAAGAAAATTGCATAGTGAAACATGAGTGTCGATATATGCCCCCACTTTAAGGCAATTTCTAACACCATTTTTGTGAGCAATTGCTTTAGTAGAATACATGAGATCTTATTTGTAAAGTCCTATACCAAGTCATATATTTCCAAATCAAACTACATCATGAATAAGTATGTTGCATGTGAGCTAGTGTAAAGCATGTCGTCCACATCCCAAGCTTTATCTTATACGTATATGAGAGGCAGTTATCTATCCAAAAGAGACAATGAAAAAGTCACTTACTAGGACAAGGCTACCTAACCCCTTGCTCCCACTTAGTGCAGGACAAAGATGAGCCAAAATGAAAAGAGGAACTATGTGCCTCAACATAAGGAAGAGCACCACAATCCTTAAGATGTTGAATTTGATTAGTCAAATCCTTACATTTGTTGGTAGAATGACCTTGAACTCTATGATATGCACAAAATTAGTCTTGTAGCAAAATTTATTTCATGTTCTTGGAGGGAGAGATATCAAATGATCTTGGAGATATCTCAACAAGATACTCTCTTCATAAATAATAGAAGAAGTTCCTTTATTTTGTGACAAAGGTATCTCTTTCCTAGTACAAGATTTCATACATACACAAGACTCTTTAGATGGCGAGATGTTGTACTCTTCTTTAAAGGAAGATGTAAAATCTAATGAACTTGAATCATTTGTGTTTTGTGTGATGACATTGATATCAAGAAAATACTGTATGCTTCTTTCATTTCTCTCAAAAGATAACAATCAAGATCACTAGTGTGTATTAGTTCAGGATGCACTAATGTTAAAGTTGGCCTAAAGGAATGTTTTGTAATAGTGTTGATATTAAGTGAAGGCTTTCTTGTTGCTTTTGAGGGACAATAACCAAGACCACTAGTATTTTCTTGTTTGTGAAGCTCTATAGGGACACAAATACCTTGTTCTCTAGCACCAATTCATTTTTTACTATATCTAAATTGTTTTAGATGTTCATAACCTTTTCCATAAAGTTGTTTCATTTCTTTCAAATTTGATGGTTGTTGGTAGTTTATCTCATCAAATTTTTTTATGTAGCTTGCATCTTGCTCTAAAGTGTTTGAAGTGGATGTTTTCAAAGGGTCTTCTAAATCTTTAGTTGACATTACCACCTTTTCTTTTCCCTTTTCAATTTTTTTGTTTATGGTCTTGTATTCTCAAATGAATGTTGGTGTCAAATTTAAGGAACCCCAGTCATCTTCTAATAGCCTCATGATTTTCTCAATATGTTTTTATTTATCTTGCACGGGTTCCACTTGTGTCATTGGTGTTAATGCTTTCAAATGATTCTCTTTATTTTCCTCTATGTTTAAACAACTGCTTGGTTCAAGATCAACTTTGAGTATGTACACTTTATTGTTGTAGACATACTTCATTATACAATGAAGGGTAGAAGGCACTCCATTCATTGCATGAATCTATGATCTACCTAAAACAAGATTATATGAAAGATCATGAGGCATAACATGTATCGATGTATCTAATGTGGCCTTTCCAACTATAATAGGCAAAGTAATCACACCAAGTGATTGTTTTCCTACATTGTCAAATCCATGAATAGATAAGGAATCAAGTTGATTTTTTTATTTATCCACACCAAGCCTATCAAAAAGGTTTAGGGTAGACACATTAAGAGTGGAGCCATTATCGATAAGGGTTCACTTTATGCTAGTTATTTTTGTATCTAGCTATTAGATCATGAAAGCATCATTTTATTTTTGCACTTCAAAAGGTGGGAGTTCACTTTAAAAAAATGTTCATGTTCATTTCTTGAATCATGGCTACCATGTCATTCAATTGCACATTAAAAGGGATAGGAACCTATTGTAAAGAACTTTGAATCATGTTATGGTAATGAGGGGAGGCTTGAATAAGGTCCCATAATGATATCTTAGTAGGAGTGTTCTTTAGTTGGTCAACAAGATCATACTCCTTTCCACTTTGTGGAGGTAAACAAGGTGGGCCTAGTAAGATAGGGTTGGGAAATGGGAGGGATGTTGAAGTTTTTTTCATGGTTGTAGATTGTTTTATATGTATGAGAAATGATATTATAACTTAGTTGTTGTGAAACATTATTCTTAGGTGGGTAGAGGATAAGTTCAAGTTTATTTTGAGTCGGAGGTTCGTGTGGAGGTGGGTAAAGGATAATTTGAGGTTCAATAGTATTATTGTCTTGTAGTGAAGGAGATTCTAATGTTACTTCATCACTGCCATGTCAGGAAGCTGCATTACTAGTGTTTGAAAGACATGTGTCATTGTTCTCATTTTCTTGTACCAGTGATATCCTCTTTAGGAGGATATTTTTTAGGAGAACTACAAACTAGATGTTCATGACATTGAAAGGTTGGTTCTTCTAAAATGACTTCAAAACAATGGAGTTAAACATGGTCAAAATATCTTCTTTATCAATAGTGGGGATATTAGGAGAAGGCTCAATTTGATTGTTATGATTGTTCATGACTTCATCCTTTTTTCTCTAAGGTGTCATTCTCTTGTGCCATACTATCTTTCCTTGTAGGAGAGATTTTAGGAGAGGGGAAAATAAAAGGTTAATCACATTCTACCATTAGACTACTATGATTTTCATGCTTATGAATGATTGGATGTTTTTTGTTTGAATAGATCTTTCCAAATGTTAGGGACATTAGGAAGGAGAGAGATAATGTTATCACTTTCAATCCAAATGTACTCCTTACAAATGTGATTTTCATGATCATTTATGATTGTATCCTCTTTCACTAAGGAATTCTCACTAGTAGGGGAGATGTTGGAAATGAATGGAGACTGGGTAAAGTACTGTTAATGATCTCATCATCTTGTGTCATAATATCTTCTTGGAAGGAGGAGGAGGAGAGAGAAAATCAAGACTCTAATGATTCTCAATGATTTTATCTTATTTCACCAAGATACCTTTGTCACTAGTAGGAGAGGTATTGAGAGAAGAACAATTATGGCTTTTATGATTGTATATGCTTGTAGCTTCTTGTATCATATCATCCTCACCAATGGGAAAAATGATAGGGTTTGAGATATGCAATGCAGTATTAAGGATTTTGTCAATGGTTTGATTTGCTTTCTCTAAGATGTTCTCATAACTATGAAAGATAGTATAATGATGACTAATATGTTTCTTAATGAACTCATTGTTGTACTCTAAATTGAACTCAAAAGAGGGGATGTTCTAGTTATGTAATCCATTTTTAACCATATCAAAACCACATCTCTTAAAAGGAAACATGTTATCCTAAAAAGTAACCTATCTAAAGTATACAATGCTTAAAGTAAAGTGCAATGCAATGACCTAAAGTGAAATGTGTAAATGTAATTTTTAGATTCAAAAAAACATAATTTCTTGATTACACTATGAAACAATTTGAAGATGAAATATTGTAAATGTAAATTTGAATTAATCAATGCCATACCAGAACCAAATTAAGCTAGATATAATGAAATGCATATAACAGAAACTCAACCATCTAAAATAGATAACTAATGACAACAAAAATAAGTACTAAAAAAAGGTTTTCAATAATGTTAAAAGTAGTTTCATGGCTGATCTAGGACTAATTTTCCTAGAGGGGCATATGAGTCATAGTCAACATATTTCACAGGTTCAAATGTTAAAAAATACGCAACATAGAATTCCCACAATGTAGGAAAAATAACCTATACTGAGACTAAATTTCCCAGAGGGGCCTATGAGTCCTAGATTAAGTTTTTTGCACCATTTTTCAAAAAACTCTATGTAAATGTTATGATTTTTGGTTTGGATGATGTCTAGACTAAGTAAAAATGTAGTTTTTTAGATGAAATTCAATGATGTAAGATGCAAAAAATGCAACCTATATGCACTTTCACTAATGCAATATTTCAAAACCCTAGATGCAAACCAACTAATGTAAAACCTAATGCAAAGTCAATGCAAGCTAGATCTAGGATGATAATGCACTCCAAATTAGAATTAAGATGTTCTAAATGTAGGTTCACTACAACGATACAATGGAAATGTGACCTCCACATTTTGGGAGGTGGAACAAAAACTAGGTGTTTAGGGACCTAGACCTATCTCCCTCAAGTTTCATTCAAGGAAACCCTAGAGATCCCAACCCAAGATGGAATGAAAGAAGGATATCTACTAAAGGTTGTCCTATGGTAGCATTAGAAACTAAAGAAGGGTTCACCACCAAGCTAGGGCTTGGAAAGATAAAAAAATGTAAATGGCATGCAAATTACTATGCAAAACCTAACTAAATGACCAAGGAAATGAAACTAAAATTTAAAATAACAAATTGGGAATGAACAGAGATGTACCTAGAAGAAGGATCAGGTCAAAAAAATCTCAAAAACTATGAAATATTATTATTTGGTGCCCACTAGGACTCATATGGTAGTATGGGTGATTTAGTCCTAGACTAGGGTTTCTGTGCCAAAACTAGAATCTGACAGTGTATGCTCTAAAACAACTAAAATCTACAAAAATCCTTGTACTAGGACTCATACACCACAAGTGGAGTATTAATAGAACTCAGTTTTTTCATAGGGTTAAGGCTTGATTTTTCTCTCCTATCTTTGCTCTTCCTTTCACACTTTATTTTTGGATCTAAAACCCTAATTTGTAACCTACAGGTGACTTTTAGTGAATTTGACAACCTTGTGATGACTTGATGACTTTCTTCAACTTTGCAACCTATTTTTCAAAGGATCTTCAAGCTGCAAGACACCTAGATCTATAATCACACTCCAAAGAGAAGAGAAACTTGTTAATTGTTAGGGAATAGGGGTTTGTGTTGGTCAAACCCCTCTTAGGTAATTAAACCAAATGATGAAATAATGAAATAAGAACATGGAATATGAAATATGGAACATGGAACATGAACAATAATACCTTGAATGATGTCTCATGAATCTATAATCTAACATGAAATGGCCATGAAGAATGTAGATCTAATCTTGAAATTTGATATCAAAAAATGCTTGTAGATGGATCTTGAATGCTACATTACAACACTAGCTCAACAACATGCTTAATGCATTATGATCTTGACTTGATGATGGATCTTGAATTGCTGCAACAAATGATGAAGAATTTTTCCCTTGAATGCCTTAAAAATGCTCTTGTAAACTCTCTTGACACTCTTGTGGAGTTTGTAAGCATAGACTTGCTCTCTTGAAAATAAGGTAAAAATGAGTGAAATAACCTTGTATTTATTCTTGTTTATGCCAAATTTCCCAAAATTACAACACTACAAGCTGATATTAGATCTAGGAGGATAAAATACTATCAAGAATTTGAATTAAATTTGATTTTGGGCCACACTAGACTCATACAATAGAAATGGGAATCGTATGCCCAAGAGGACATATGAGGCCTAGATCACTAAATTT
Organism: Sequoia sempervirens; assembly: GCA_007258455.2. Taxonomy (NCBI): domain Eukaryota; kingdom Viridiplantae; phylum Streptophyta; class Pinopsida; order Cupressales; family Cupressaceae; genus Sequoia; species Sequoia sempervirens. The sequence goes on from VDFB02047230.1 coordinate 174,218,187, forward strand.
GGGCCACACATCCTAAAAAAACCCAAATTCTAATTAGATGTTAGTTTATGCCAGGATTATCCGTAGACAAATGCATTAAATGAGGCTTGCGGATGTAAAATAAGGCCAATTAAAGCATAAAAAATCCCAATTATTTAATAAAACCCTATAAAAGTGTGAAAGTGTGCTACAACACTCTAAATAAGGCACCAATTAAGCTCATTTAGTTCACAAAGGCCCAAGACCTAATGTGAATATGTTAGACATATTACAACACTAAATCAAGGCCATGTTAGAGAGTAATTTTTATGTCATTACACTTAACTCATGAAATATATTTAGCATAAACTTTCATGGATGTTTTCTATTGGAGCTATGATCCAAAACTACCAAATCATCAACACCAACAAAAAAATAGTAGGTTGATGTAGTTTAAAGCCATATAAAAGGCTTCTTTGGAAAACCCACAATAAATGTAGAAGATTAAATGGATTGATGTGCTAAAGGAACAAATGACATAAGGATTGTGAGAAACTTAAAAAAATACACAAACACTAGGAAAACACCTCTAACCACCACTACAATCTCCTTCTTTGACAATGCATCCAAAAAAATTATTTAAAAATATTGTCATCCATTAAACTATAAATTTGGTAATTTTAATAGAAAGTTCATTATGGAATTTTTTTTGTCTACAAGAGTCAAAAATTGAACTAGATGTAGATTTCAGATTACCAAAATCCATATAATTTCAAAAAGATAAAAAACAGAACTTTAATCAGCCAAACTATTTACAAATGATTAATGTTATTAATATAGCATTTTAAGACTCAAAAAGATAACTACTAGCGCTTGCACCTTAGAAAGGCGCAAGGGTTACGCCGATAGGAGGGTATACTATGGTACTGTATTCGAAGGGCAGAGAGGGGGGGAATACATGGGGAAAGTGCAATTTGGTTTTTTTTAAGTAGAGTAGAACCCGCCAAGTGGATGAAGAATACAATATATTATCTTAAATGGTTGAAGTGTTGGAACATTATAGCTCAACTGGACCAAGTACATTTGTTGGTAGTTCGTGATATACAAAATGTGTGCTATTAGAAGTCAAAATACTGGTGAACAATTTTGTAATAGAACTTTTTTTTGGACTAAACATAGTACAATTGTTGTTGTTTGATGGTGAGGAGCTATAATATATGCCATTCGGTTTCAAGGCCTGCAAAGCAAAATAAATGGAATGGTTAGGTGGGAACATTATTTGTTGAAATGTACAATGACTGCTCCATGTTCAATGATTGCTGATATAAGAATAAGCAGGAGCAACATGAGGGAGAAAGGGAAAAGAGTTGTGCACCTTGACTTTTTAGAGATAGTTGTTGTAATCGGGCTTCCTCTTCTTTTCTCATAGTTGTGTATGGGTGGTTATGCATTTTTGAGAATCTCTCAAAGGAGAACATTGGCTGAATACGAAGGTTGTTCAACGATTTCACTCTGGATATAGTTGTAAATGTAAGTCCTTGTAATTCTATTTTTCCAATGTCGATAGTTGCTCTGGATAGCGTTAGGCCTTGGGATTTATGTATGGTAATAGCCCATGGCAATATAAGTGGATGAAGTATCTGGAATTAAGAATAACGCTATCTATAAGAATCAAGAATAAACTTATTTGGAATTATAATAGTAATGTTATTATTATTCCACCAATTAACAATAACATTATTTATGATAGTAATTTTATTAGTATACCACCAATTAACAATAACGTTTTTTATTTATAAAATAGTATTACTAAATATAATGTGTACCATTAATTGTATCCCATTACTATACTACCCTTTTTTGTATTTATAGTTTACAAATTTTACCACAATACTTATTATTTATTCTTTCTACAATAGTACGATTATTTTACTCAAAAGTCAAATATTCCTTACTACCAATATTCCACATGTCCATCGTACTTCAATATTATTATTTTTATTTACCTCAATCTAAACATAAATAATATTATCCCAACATATAACTCTTTGAAAATGGCACCATATACTCTTTAAAATCGACAATTTAATCATTGGTAATATTATTAATTATCTCATCTAAACATTATAACTAAATCATTAAGCTTATACTGATGCTAAAGTTTAACCCGCGTTTAATGTCAATTTACCTTACTAAAATTACTTCTATCTAAATAAAAAATAATAATATCAAATAACTAACCCATTAAGGATAATACAAACATTTACTCGCAAATTAACCCTTTTTATAAATTTCAATTTTTTAATCTCAATTTACCTTACTAAAATCACTTCTATCTAAATAAGAAGAATAATATTAAATAACTAACCCATTAATGATAATACTAACATTTACTCACAAATTAACCCTTTTTATCAATTTCAATTGTTAATCTCAATTTTACCTTACTAACATCAAATAACCAACCCATGAATAATAATAGTAACATTTACTCTCACAAATAACCTCTTCATACCAAGAATAATATTTACTCCTACTACAATAGTAATTTTATTGTCACTTTAATAATACAAGATAAAATTACTCTTCAAAATAATGTTATAACTATAAATCACATTGTTTTATAACAACCATTCAGCTGGCATTTCTATTATTTTATAATAAGAAGTGCTATTAATTTTCAATTGTCCATAATAATATTTACAATATTTATGACATTATTATTATGTTATTTTATAATGCAAAATGATTTCCACATTCCACAAAGGGAAAAATTGCTTTAACTTCATTTGATAAACAAAAAAAACTTAATTCCATCAGACAACGAATAAGCTTATTTAATAAGTTCAAAAAATACACTTTTAATCTTCTATTTTTTCCTAGTAAATAAATGAAGGTAAAAGGAAAAAAAACGTATGCTTCCCTAATAATTTCTATGGGATATCATCGCACATTTACTGTCTACTGCAGGAATATAGTATTCCTTAACACCAAGATTTCACATTTTAGTTTATTTTATTTCTATACGTGGGGTAAAACCCCTTGAGTACTCACAGTTCAAACGTGCAGTAATAGTATTTTTTTTTATTTACCTCAGTCTAAACATAAATAATATTATCCCAAACATATAACTCTTTGAAAATGGCCACCATATACTCTTTAAAATAGCCAATTTAATCACTGGTAATATTATTAATTATCTCACCAAACAGTATAGCTAAATCATTAAGCTTATACTTATGCTAATGTTTAAATTGAGTTTATTGTCAATTTAGCTTACTAAAAGTACTTCTATCTATATAAAAAGAAGGTTGGCAGTTTTAGTTTAGTTGAATGTTTTTTGAAAGATTTTTTAGTTGGAGCCTATCAATCAACACAGAAGTCCTCTTAATTGATATTTATAATAAACGCAATTTGGAACTGGCTGTCAATCCCAAACTCCCATTTAGCTTATTAACTTATTCCTAGCTATGTGATTTAGGTGACCATTTTTACACTGCTAGAACTATTCATTTACAATCCCGACATTTTTTTTATTTTTTGCAGAACATACATTAGCAACCTAACACTTTCGCAGCGGGCCACCATTATACAACACAACTCCTAAGCCTATCACTATATTGGTAATAGTACACTTGAATGAGGTACAATTCAAGGTTTAATTAGCGATGGGTTCATGTTGGGTGACTCCGTATAGACGAGTTTCTTGGAGGGTAAACATCAAATTCCTTCCAACGACTTAAATGTCTAAGTTTGGAGAATTTAGTTTACTACAAGAATGGTTGACTCTAAAATAGTTATTTTTATATTCGTGTTGGGGGGGGCAACTTAAGAATCTCTACATCCAAAATACTTAGATGTAACTGACTTGTTCTTTTTGAGTGCAACTTATTATTAAATCTTTCAAATCTAGCGTGAGCCCCAAATAACATTTAGTAATTGGATAATTTAGGCATTGCATATAAGGCATTGCATAATGGGCTAGGTAGATTAAATTATTATTCTAGGCTGGGTTTCTACCCAACAACATGGTGATGATTTAATATAAAGTGTTTTGGTAGAGGCTACTAAACCATATTTAAAAAAATCATGTAAAATAACTATTTCACAAAACATTACTTTATAGGGTATGTGCAAACTAACTGAGCAATGAGTCCAAAAAGTTGAATAAGGTAATTAGCTTAAATTCGACAAAGCTATTATAGTTAAGAGGGTTGAGAATATGCAATATCCATATTTTATAGAAGGGCAAGAAAAATACAACTAACAATTATTAATCCTCTCTTTACAATGACAATGTTAATATCCTAATAGTTCTCTTTGTAATAATATTTCCTTAATATTAACAATGTTAAACTCAAAATAAAATATCTCTTTCCTATATACAATGTATTTATTTATTTAACTAACTACTTATTCATCCCCAATATATATATATATATATATATATATATATATATATATATATATATATATATATATATATATATATATATATATATAATTACATCAATGATGAATACTATAATTAATTAGTAACAGTATTTACTTCCATCTTTTAAATTTATTTACTATAGAATGGGAAATTTCCTTTCTTTTAAAGAAAATTCGATTCTACCTAATTCTTTACCCTTTCTTTCAAAAAAACAAAATTAATCCTTCTTAGTTTAGATACTTCCCTTCTTCACGGGATGCGGGAACATATCCTTCTTTTATTTATTGTTGTCATTATTTAAATGACTGAAGAAAATGGGGTCATATTTTTTATTTATCTTTGATTAGTTTATTTGATATTTTAATCAAAGCTTTGAGATCAAATCTCTATTTTTCCTTTTTGATTGATTTATCTTTCTGATCAAATATGTTTATCTCTTTATTTAATTCATCTTTACTTTATTCAAATATTTGAATTATCTTTTACACTTGGTCTTTTAACTTGTTTAAAGCTTTGATTAGTTTATTTGATATGTTAATCAAATCTTTGTGATAAAATCTTTTTATTTATTTATTTAATTCATCTTTTAGTTTATTCAAATATTTGAATTATCTTTTATTTTGATTTATTTTTTCGATCTTTAATTTATTTATGGTAAGGTTTTTTATTTCATCGTTTTTGATTTGTCTTTGTAATTCTTATTTATTCAAATATTTGAATTATCTTTTAAATATATATTTATATCTTTGTGATTTATGTTTGATTTTTCCTTTTGATCAAATCTTTTTTGATTTATTTTTTAAGTTATTTATAATAATATTTCTGACATCAACCCTAACTATATCTATTAACCCTAAACTTGACAACAAACCTAAATGTAAACCTAATCCTAATGCTAACACTAAACCTAAGTTTGATGCTAGTAACCCCAATTATTACCCCAACCCTAACTATATCTATTAAACCTAAACTTAACAACAAACCTAAATGTAACGCTAATCCTAATGCTAACCCTAACCCTAAGTTTGATGCTCTCTCCCTTTCTCTCTCTCTCTTTGAATTATTTATTTGATTTTTGATTTTTTTTTCTTTGATCATTCAATTTATCATGGTAAACATTTTTATTTGATCTTTTTGATTTATTTTTATCTTTGAATTATTTAGTTGATCTTTTAGTTTATCTACAATAAATATTTTGAATTCTTAGTAATTTATATTTATTTGTTTTTTGATCATATCTCTTTGTATAATATTAATCTTCCAATCTGTAACATCTATGGTACCATTTTTTTTCTTTTAATATTAAACATCTTATCATGTGAACTATGCAAGGGCTATAGAAAACACAAACAATTTTTTTTTTTTTTAAATTGAGCTAATTAACACTCTTAAGCACTTAAGGCGTTATAGCAAACATCATAAAGGTTTTCCTTTTGTTTGAAGTTGACAATATAACTTTATGCATTAATTCATCTCTCCAAGGGTCATGATAACATTATTCAATAATGGTATTAGTTTTATTTACTCATGAAGTATAATAGTAATTATATTATTATTCCACCAATTAACAATAACATTTTTTTTACGATAGTAATTTTAATATTATACCACCAATTAACATGTCATGCCTGAAAAAAGGAATTCATCGAAAAGCCTAACAATTCTTTTTTTAGAAAAACACATAAGCTAAAGTAATATTTATGTATATAAGTTTTTAAGTTTTTCACATTCAACCATAATATTTTGTTTTTCTAAAAGTACTAATAAATAATATAAATATAATGATATATGAATAAATTATAATCATAATTTTATATATACATCCCCTTTACTTCTTAAAAATTAACCATTAAATTACCTTTAAATATCTTTAAACATTATCTATTAAAATAATGTTCTTTAGATATATTTAACCTCCCTATTTCAAGTTCTTAATTCATATTCTATAACTTACTTTTTTTTAGCCTTCCTAGAATTTCTCACGTTTCTTTCTTTTCATTTTTACATGCATGCTTTTAAATTATAAGTTCTAATTTCAAAACCGTTAGTGGGTGAGAGAAAATGGGGTAGGGGAATTTTATTTTCTTTACTTTAAGATGTTAAAAATTTAGCTTATTATTCACTCTTCTATAATATTCTCCATGGAAATGGTGACAATTAAAAGCATTCTATATTTAATTTTATTGTTTAACCAATACTATTACTCTATACACTTACTTTTTACTAATTTATCATTCATAACTAAATAATGAATAAGTAATTAAATTTTGTTTGATATTTATATGAGCTCTAAAGTGCTGGCATAAGATTACTATTTTTTTCTTATCCACATTAAATCACAATAATCTTTTTTTTTATCATAACTCACCATATAAATTTCTATGTTAATTAACTCACTTCTTTGGGAGTTAAAATTACAAATCCATTTTTTAAAATAAAAATAAAATTAACAATACTAACATCAATAATATTATTATTAACCCATCAGCATTGAATACTATAATGATTTTTTTTTAATCTTATATTATTATTATTATTATTATTATTATTATTATTATTATTTCTTGTATCCCATATTAATGATAATAATAATGATATGATTAATTAATCTTTTAATAAAAAATCTTATAACTGTCAATCAAAATGATAATAATAAAACCAATATCAGTTTAATCTACCTATCCAATGGGTGCCATAATCTGTAACTTACACTATTGCGAAATATTTTTAGTGTGCTTTACAATGGGTAAACTTACCAAAAAAAATACCAGTAGCAATCTAAGTTATGGCCCAACACGGGATTAACAATTTGGTTTATCAAAATAACAGTGTAAGTTGAAGGCAATTCACTACCTCTCTTTTTTTTTTTCACATTATTTGTTTCTAATTGAGAGGATAGCAAGCAGATCAATCGTGGAAGACAATGTGCGAGCACGCTAAGAAATTGTAATTGCGGAATGAATAGAAGAATAAGATACAAACAAATACAAACAAATATTTCATTTTAACTATAGTTTTCCTTAATTGTATCTTAGAGAGAACTTCTTTCGAACATTTGGATGGAAAACAACGCCCCACTTTGCAAACCCAGTCAGTACTGCCGAAGTATTGCATGATTCATGAGTATAATTATTTGGTATGGGACATGATGTTGGCAATTACCACGAACTGCCAGAAATATGGCTTTTAATCAATACCACCTAACTTCTAGATATTGGGTGCGATCCTACCAACTTATGCTAGGATTGCATTTAAACAGGCAGGGGCCATTATCCTAAAACCATGTTGGACAGCTAGAGATTTCAACTTTTTTGTTTTTTTACCATTATTGTTGGCTTCTAACACACGTTGGATATCTTTTCACCGATGCTTGACCATCCGCCCCATCCTACAGTTAATATACTGGTGTGAAGGATTGCCATTATCAGATTTTAACTCAAGAATCGTACAACTCTGAAGTTCAATTTATGTTTCAAATCAACTTTCTGGGTTTCATTAAACAGGCATGGAAGTTGTTGTCATAATATGTATTCTTCTAACTTTCATGTTGTCTCCTATAGCTGTTGATGCCAGACCTACCCCATCCCAAGGAATTTAATTCCAAATCCGACAAGAAGTCTAGTCTTGTACGCAAAGTTCCTTCCAAATATGAGTTCTTATACTATTCATTGATGTACTAAGGCCTAGTCTCTGGAATTTTCTTTGCTTCCATTCATGTGCTTTGTTTTAGTTTAGCTCGAACTGTTTGCTATAATATATCTTCTTAGGTCTCCACAGTAGAGCCCAGGGTGGAGAGTTGCAGTGGGAAGAGTTTTTGAGGTTAGCTGAGATCATTCATACACCATTTCCTCTTCTCAATTGCATTATTGACCAACCTCTCTCTTCCTTCCTTGTTTATCTATCAGTTCTATTCATAAACCTGCTTTAACGCAGAATAAACCGAGCTTTCATTTAACAGATTTGTTTTAGAATGAGTGAAACACAGCAGAATAAGGATATAGCCACCTACAAATTTGTCCCAGACAATACACAAAAAAATATTATCAGATTCGAAGAATCACAATATTCAGACTTAGCATGGGCTTATAGATCCTTGCCATCAGTTATATATGCAGATATAAACTAAGAAATTAACATCAAATTTGTATGGCACCAAATCGACCAGCTAAATACGAAATGAACTGTCTAATAACTCTATGCAACTGCGGCCCTATTTTTTGAGCAATATTCGTAGTGGAAATTACATTCTAGAGCAGATTTGTGAGTTCATTGAATATCAAGGAGTATAATGCTTAGACTTATAACAGCAAATACAATAACTCTGCACAAACTAACTCGTAAGTGCAAGAAAGGAACCTGGGAAGTTGTAGATATCTCAGCCTACAATGCAATAGCCAACGGATCCCAAAATGACCCGTCTAGTCAGAAGCAACACAAAAAATGGCGCTCTCCAGATCTCGCAAGCCACAGCAAATTACGGGAATTTGACAACACAAAGAATGGCGCTCTCCAGATCTCAGAAGTCGTTCTCTCAACCCCTTTTTCCCAGCCTACATTTATGATCTAACAACTATTTGGTGACTTTGTAAATGCCAGGCAACAGACGCAGGCCAAGGGAGTGGTGCAAAACGGCGCGAACGGATCCAACCCATACCTGGTGACGCCAAAAAAGGATGAATGGGCATGCCTCACTAAAATTACAAGAATTTGCTGACGGCGAGGACAGTGGATACGAAAATTTGTTGACGGCGAGGACAATCAAACTTTCCCGGTCGATTCCCTGTCTCAGGTGAGAATCCAACCGGAATATCAGACATGAGACTTTCCTGGTCGATTCCTCACCTATAATAGCCTATCGGCTAATTATATTGAGTTGAAAATCCATACCCAAATAAAAAATAAAACAAAATCCATAATAACACAAATAATGATAATTAACTTTTCTATTTATCCTTTATTAGAAAAAATAATTAATTTTAAAAAATTACTAAAATCTCTCACTTTCTTTTCAAATGTACTCACATTTATCTTTAAAAACAAACCATTCAATCATACTATTAAACTGATTCTCAGGCACATTATTCACTTTAAATTATCAATTAGAAGAGTATGCATTTAACATTTTATGAAGATTAAATAAATGCGAAAAGACAGCATCTCAATAATACGCAAACCATGTTTGTCCAAAAACTTGAATAGAAGACAATTTTGTCAATCCTGTAATGTTTCTTCCCCTTCATTGAAGGAAAAGACAGAATATAGTATCTCTATTTCAAACTTCATGAAGATTAAATTATTATAAGAAAACTGTATCTCAATAACACGCAAACCATTTCTGTCCAACACTAATAAGTAGGAGACAATTTTGTGAATCCCCCAAAGTCGTGAGAAAGAGCCCAGGACGGAGAATCAACCAGTCTGGTTTGGTCGTTCAACGACAGTTTGGCATTTATGATACGAGGGCCTTTTGCAACGACAAAGGCACTCTCTCAATTTCAAGTATAACATTAAGACAAACTTGTTATAACATGACTCTAAATTTATCTTACATAAATATGAAACATTATCATTAAAAAGAACAAATAATGACCCTTCAATTCTATGGCCCAAAGCAAAAATGAAAATATGACAAACTATACGAATAATTGAGAGCACTGACTGATTATTTGGCGTGATTAAAACCAGATAAACTGAGGTCCACCATGCGATTTCTACTGTTAGAAGATTGTATGTTGAGACATGATGGATGAAAATGTTTGATACTACTCACAAATTTAACATTTGGAATCTTGCCATATCAAATAACAATTAAAACTATTGAAAATTATGTTTCAACTATGTGATCTCTTATTCGGTTGATTCTACTTTTGAGCCGCGACATTTTTTGAGTGTTTCCTAGTCCACCACGTATTTTTTCTATCTACCACTTCTTATTTTTTGTTCTATATATACCGCTCGACTAAGCAAGCAATCTTACACCTTGAGCATTCAATATTGAAAGAGTGCTCCATTTGCAGATTCAGATAAGCACTTTTGGTGTTTTTTATATATTAACGATGCCAAATCGTTACTCAGTAAAGTTTATGATAGTGCTCGTTACATTCATTGTCTTATCTGATTCTCCAGCATTGGCAAGCCTGAAGACCTACACATTCGTTGTAAGTAGATTTTAATATAGTTGTGCTTTTCCATCAATCAAAAAATTATTATAATCTATCAAAGAGCTTGTTGAGTCCTTGTTGATGCATATTCAGTTGCATCTTTATTGTTATTATTGAGTTTTAATGGATGTTTCGTCTAAATAGTGTTTAAAAGAATAGAGATCAACTGTTTTTCATTCCTTTGTTATTATAAAGAGAATCTAAGGCAAACCTGTATACACAAACACAGTCCAACCCATATTTCTATTTAAGAATTCTAACACAAAAAATATAAAATTGTTATTGATTTCCACAACTTGAATCGACACATGTTACTCGGCTGTGTAAGACACGTGACATAATCACAGTGAATGGACAGCTTCCAGGTCCAACTCTGTATGTCCGAAATGGCGACAAACTTAAAGTTACAGTTCATAACAAAGCCAAGCACAACGCCACCATCCACTGGTAAGTATAGCTCTTGCAGACTGTCAATATAGCTCTTCTAGACTCATTAACAGGAATTTGATTTTCAGGCATGAAGTGAGACAGATTCGCACAGGGTGGGCTGATGAACCTGGGTACGTTACACAGTGCCCCATCCAACCAGGGGGGAAATTTACATATAAATTCACCATTATTGGGCAGGAAGGAACGTTGTGGTGGCATGCTCATGTGTCATGGCTCCGTGCAACAGTTCATGGAGTAATGGTCATCCATCTAAAGAAGGGCAGCTCTTATCCGTTTACCCAACCCCATGCTGAGATTCCTGTGGTGCTAGGTAGTGGAAAGTAGAACCCTATTCAAGATATAATTTTTTGAAAGTTTCATAGGAGATCGGCAATTATGACCTTTTTAAGGGGGTCTATTCATAATTTCTCTTTATTTTAGTAAATTCAATATTTTTAATGAAAGATAAATAGGGATCAGTTTGAATGGTTAATCTATTTAAATTGAATTAATTAATTTATTGATTTTTTAAATTCTATTAGTCAAAACTATCTTTTAAAATTGGTTAAGGATGTTTAAATTCAATAATTTTAGTTTTAAACATTCAATTTTTTTTTTTTAAATTATGTTATATTCACGTGTGTATATATATATATATATATATATATATATCCTTTTATCACTAGCAAACGCATGTTGGTGTGCAATGGATACACCAAAGAGGTGTCAAATATCAATTAGGGAAAATTTAAGCTATTTTTTGTATAAATTTGTGTATTACATGAGTCCAATTGGTTTTCCATTTAGAAAATGATATTATTTATGCAACAAAGGTCTCTAAAAATGAGTGAAAGAAAATTTATAAGTCAAGAAGAGAATGAAGGTCTATGAAGAGGAAGGAGGGAAAGATAGAGAGAGAGAGAGAGGGGGGGATGGGTAGAGAGAGGGATAGAGATGAATATAGAGTGAGAGGGGAAGAGTGACATAGATAGATAAAGGTAGAGATGAATATAGAATGAGAGAGCAAGAGGGAGACAAATAGATCTAGAGAAATAGAGAGATATAGAGGGAGAAATAAAGATAGAGAGAGATAGGGAGATAGAGGGGGAGAGATAGAGAGAGATAGATAGAGAGGAAGAGATAAAGAGGAATACGAAGAGGAGGAGATAGAGAAAGATATATGGTGGGATAGAGTCATATAAAGATATAGATATAAGGAGATATAGAGAGAGGGAGAGGGTGGGAGAGATAAAGAGATAGGAAAATAGAGAGAACTAGAGAAAGACAAATAGAGATGGTGATAGAGATATAAATAAGGAGGAGATAGAGAGAGAGAGAGAGAGAGAGAGAGAGAGAGAGAGAGAGAGAGAGAGAGATGGGAAGAGAGATAGGAAGAGAGAAATAGATATAGAGATATACATGAAGATAAAGGGAGAGAGAGATTGAGATATAAAGATAGATAGGGGTATAGGGAGGGAGCAAGAGAGGGAGAGATGGGGAGAGATAAAGAGGGAGGGAGAGAAAACTAGAGAGATAGGTAGAGGAGGGAGAGAGAGAGAGAGCATTGGGGAGATATATGTAGAGAAGGATATGGCTAGAAAGAGATAGAAAGACGAGTGAGAGGGAGATTGAGTGAGAAATAAAGATAAACATAAGAGTGGAAGAGATGGAAGGAGAGATGGAGTAAATAAGATAGAGAAAGAAGAAGTAGGGGGAGAGGGAAAAGATATAGATGTATAGGGCGAGAGATAGGGAGATATATGTAGGGATATTTGGATAGAAAGAGAGAGAGGGGGGGCAAGAGGGAGAGAGAAAGAAGGTGATAGAGATAAGTAATAGAGAGAGGTATAGATAGACAAAAAGATAGATAGATAGAGGTAGAGGTAGAGAAGGAGAAAGAGGGAGTGTGTATATGAGTGAAAGAGAGAGATATGGAGACATATAGAGAGGGAGATAAATTTATAAATAGATAGAGAGGGAGGGAGAGGGGGGGAGAAATAGAGAGGAGAGATAAGTAGAGAGAAATAGAAAGAGGGAGTGATAAGGAGAGAGGTAGAGATAGGGATAGAGATATATATAACTTGGGAAATATAGAGGTGTTGTGAGAAAGATAGATAAACATATAGAGAGGTAGTGATTAAAGGAGAGAGAAAGAGGGATAGGGAGAAATAGAGATAGAAGAGGTAGATGATGAGAGAGGGGGAGATGTATAGATAGAAAGATAAAGATATAGGAAGTGATATATAGAGTGTTAGAGAGAGGAATATATGGAGGGAACAAAAGAGAGATATAGGAGATGATAGAGAAAAGCAGTAGAGAGGGGGTAGAGGTAGAAAGATAGAGATAGGGTGGGAGAGAAAGAGAGTGTATGTATATAATATTTATATTTAATAATATGCATCCTATTTCATATAATATGTAATAATAAATATAAATTGAATATATTTTTTAATAAATATAGATAAATGTTAAACTTCTAAGATATTTAATATACTTATCATTTTAAATTAATATCATACATATTTAAAAATAAATACAGATAAATATTAAAGTTAGAATATATTTAATTAGTAATATATGTGAAAAGGTAAATTATATTTATATTTAATAATCTAAAATAAAATCAAAATACCATTAACAAATATATACTTTTTGAAAACTAATAGAAAATATAAATGACAACAACTTCTATTATATAAATATTATATATAATAATAATAGAATTTATACACTTTGCATATTAGTGGAAAATTAGGAACAATATCTAATTATTATTTTTCTTTGATTTTTATTTTTGACCTTTACAATATGAATTTAAAATATAATTTCTAGTCAAAATGTAGAAAAAATAGATTATTCTTTTCCTTCTTTCTTTTGTATAGAGTGTTTTTTTAATAATATTTTTTTGTTTATTTTATATTGGGTTCATCAAAAAGTCAAATATTTTTCAATGGTAAACCATCATTCTACCATATTTGCAATTGTTGGTAATGTTCATATAAGGAACAACTTGGACATAATTATTTTTTTAGTTCATTTAAAAAATTAAACAAACTTATTCATTAAGAAAAAAAAAGTTATAATCTAAGAAACTTTTTAATTGAAAATTAATTGTGATAATTCAAACATCAATATTTCTTGAATATTTAAAAGAACTAATTTTTGAAATCAAAAACTATATATAATTTTTTTTTTGTATATTTATATTTAATATTAAATTTCAATTAGTTATGAAATGCATAGTTATCAAATATTGCAATGTAATGTTAGTTTTCTTCGTTTTTGACATTACAAAAGAAAAAAATAAATAAATGATAATTATGCTACTTTTTCCTCTTCCCTTTCATTGTTTGTTTGATATATTTTCTAAAGGTAAAATTGTTTTCTTATTTTGTTTTTACTAATTGTGATGTTGAAATTTGCATACTTGTACCAATTCTCATTTAATTTTAGACATAATTTGATATTTCAAATAGGAATATTTCTTGAATATTTAAAATAACTAATTTTTGAGATACAAAACTATTTGTAAATATTTCTTTTTGCATATTTATATTTCATATTAAATTTTACTTAATTATGAAAAGTATAATTATCAAATATTTCCATATAATGTTACTTTCCTTCTTTTTTGACATCATACAAAATATGTTTTAAATGATAATTATGTTACTTTTTCCTCCTCCCTTTTTTGTATTTGTTTGATATATTTGGATAGGTAAAATTATCTTATTATTTTGTTTCTACTAATTGTAATGTTGAGATTTTCATGCGTGTACCAATACTCATTTAAATTTCAGACTTAATTTGATATGATGTCTTCATCCATAAATGATATAATCTTGTGAAATGTTAATATGATTCTTTGTTAATATATCTTTATACAGATTATCATGAATTTGATATCATCTCATATATTTCCACATATATTATAATCGACATTATAACATTAATTGCATCATCTTTATTTAGAAATTATTTTTTACTTTAAATTTATTATTGCACTAGTATAGATATCTTAAATACATCTATCTAAAAAAAATCGAAGAGATATTAATTTAGAGCTATATTATTTACTTACAAGTTATTTTATTTTTAATTCAAATTAATTTTATTTAAGTTAATACATGTAGACACACATGTTATGTGTTACTTATTTTGGAAGTATTAAATATCAATATTTTGACATGTGAATGGCTATCAAAATCAACGTAAAAGGTAAGAATTTTTGTTAACACACTTAGCTTATTATATTCCACCACCTCTAACAATTGTAGAATCACTCTTTACATTAGTTATCCTACGTTCATGGAATTGACTCTGCAATTAAAAAACTAACCATTATTTTTAAAAATTCAAATTGAATGTAGAGTAATTCTCTCTAATTTATTTCTATCTTGGACTAACCTAGTGCAATTATTTTTGTCATTATTACTATGTAAAAATATTTAAAAATATTCATTTATGTGTTAATTCATATCCTAATAATATCAAGCATTCATTAAACAATCATTTACATATAAGAAACTTTTATTAGAGGAGCTTACTAATTGATGAGCTAAAAGTAACAACAATAGTTTAGAATCATCATCCATGGTATTTGTATCCTTGCTTACTA
The DNA here is from genome assembly GCA_007258455.2 of Sequoia sempervirens. Classification (NCBI taxonomy): domain Eukaryota; kingdom Viridiplantae; phylum Streptophyta; class Pinopsida; order Cupressales; family Cupressaceae; genus Sequoia; species Sequoia sempervirens. Next base: position 174,233,788 of record VDFB02047230.1, read on the forward strand.
TCTGTCAATTCTTAATACAACTTTGAAGTTGATCTCTCTAGAAGATTGACCTAGGAAAACTTCTCTATGGTGATCCCCCAACTTCTTTAAGCTATTTTTAAAATATTGTCAATGCTTAGTAAGTAATAGAGATTTAATGAGCATTCACACGTAATGACTCAAAACACTTGAATGAAACAATCAAATTGAACAGGGGAGTGGTGGAACAGTGATCCCATTGCAATCGAAGAGGAAGCAAAACTGAGTGGAGGTGCACCCAATATTTTAGATGCTTTCAATATAAATGGGCAGCCAGGAGACCTCTATTCCTGCTCAACTTTAGGTACCAATTTTATTTCGGTTCCAAAAGGTTTTGGATTCAATTCGATAGAACTATTCGATTTTGGGTGGATGGACATACCATAAGTAAGGCTCAATAGACTCATAAATAAGTAATTCCTCGTAGTTAATGCAGAAATGCGCATTGTGAACACAACTAAAGCACTGGAAACTAGTTGAGTGATGAAATTGTATGTATGCAGGAACAACAAGTTTTTCTGTAGTACAGGGACAAACATACCTTCTTCGCATCATGAATGTTGGAGTCAATAATCACCTCTTTTTCAAGATTGCATCACACACTCTCACTGTGGTAGGCGTGGATGCTTCCTACACAAAGCCATACACAACCGACACTAGATCTCGAGTCATATTGGAATCAACATAACCTCCTAGTTGAGTATCATGTCCTCTAAAACATAATACATGATCTGAAGTACCTTTCAAGTACCGTAATATCCACTGTACCACTTTTCCAATGAGATTTACCCGAATTACTCATAAATTTGCTCACAACTCCCACTGCATGAGCAATATCTAGATGAGTAGAAACCATGGCATACATGAGACTCCCAACTATTGTTGGGTAGGAAACACCCTTCATGTGTTCTTGATCTTCTTGAGTTTTTGGACACATTGTTGATGATAAGAAAAAGTGATCAGCCAATGGACTACTAATAGACTTGGCATTCTTCATATTGAACCTATCCAAGATTTTGGAAATATATTTCTCTTGAGATAATTTGATTTCTCTCTTCTGTCTATCCCTGATTATTGTCAACCCAAGAATCCTCTTTGCTTTCCCTAAATCTTTCATAGAAAAGTGTTGGTCCAAATGTTGCTTCAATTCAGGAACTATCCTCATGCTAGTGCAGGTAACCAACATGTCATCAACATAAAGTAAAAGTATAAAAAACTCACGATTAGCAAGCTTCTTTTAATGAACACATAGGTCAAATTCACAACAAGTAATCTGATGCTCAGTCATGAAGTTATCAAATTTAAGATTCCACTGCCTAAGGGCTTGCTTGAGCCCACACAAACTTTTCTTCAATATGCAATATTATAAATGCTCCTAACCCTATTTAGAAAAACCATTAGGCTACTCCATATACAACTCTTCTTCAATATCTCCATGAAGAAAAGTGGTTTTGACATCTATTTGCTCAAGCTCAAGATCCCATACAACTACCATACCCAAGACTTCTTGAATGGTGGTCATCTTGACAACTAGTGAGAAAATATCATTGAAATCAAACCCCTTTATTTTGATAGAAACCTTTCACAACCAATCTGGCCCTAAAGCATTTACTACCTCCATCTTCTTCTTTTAACCTATAAACCCATTTATTCTTTAATGGTTTTCAATTTGGTGCGAGGGTCATTGAATCCCAAGTTTCATTTGCCACCAAGGACTCCATTTTGTCTTGCATACCCTCCATCCATTTCTCACAATTGAAATCTTTGCAAGCCTCTTTGATAGTTGTTGTTTCTTCCTAATCAAAAAGTAATAACTCATAATCATCAAATTTAGCTAGGTGCTTCTTCTCTCGAGTAGACCTCCTTAATTGAGGAGCTTTTTACTGCAATGTATTATCCAAATTTAATATCTATAAAAGATGTTGGATACTTTCTATATAAAACTCCAAATCTCCCACTTCCTATACATTTCTTCCCATAGCCTACCTCTAAACTAGATTATTATGAGTAAAATCACCATGATTAATTACTTCCAAATTACCTCCCCTTGTCAGATTATGAACTCGTTGCATATTTGAGTTTAATAGGGGATGCTCATTAAAAAATTACTTTTCATTTCTCTCACATGGTGGCCAAAGAGTCTCATGTGATGGACTCAGATCTTCACATGCTGGTAGGGAGAGGATTTTTTACTACAAATCATGATGCAACAGGGGTGGCAGAATGTTGGAGTTTTCCATAGGAATCATTGAAGATAGTTCATGCAATGATGCATGAACCTAAATCAAAGAAAAAGGATGCAAGCTTAATATAGGGAGTGGTCCATGTGTGGTTGACTGTTGCATGGGAAATGAAACTCCCACTTGATATAATGTAGTACATATAGGTACTGATGAAATTTGTAAAGGTTGTGGATGAGCATATAGAGGGTGCACTAAAAATTTGCAAAGGTTGTGAATTGACTTGTGACTTATCCATATTAATGTCATTTTCAAAGATATCCACCTATATATATTCATTTGATCATGTCCTCTACTTTTGCAGAGCAGGGAATACTTTTTCATTAAACACATCCCTACTGTGAGCAAGTTGTTTGATGATTGGATCCCACAAATGGAAACCATATTGTTCTTCACCATAGCCAAAAAATATGAATCACCTTGTCTTAGAATCCAACTTCATTCACTTTTCCTTAGGAACATGAGTGAATGCTTCACAATTAAAAAATAATAGATGAGAATAAGAAATTCGTTTGAGGGTGATCCTACAATATTGGTTTACAATTTTTGGCGAAACTCGACATTGAATAGAATTTTTTAAACTAAATCTTCACTTTGGGGCACCTATAGCTGCTAAACCATGAAGAATTTGAAGATGATGAGAACTAGCGATTTGTGACATTTTGTCTGTAGATTCTAAATATATATATATTTTTTAAATTGAACTAGATTCCATTTATTTTTCCATCTCCTTTGAAAACTAGTTTTTATCAGTAAACACCATTTTTAAGGAGTGATGCTCACCATATACAACATAACTTTTATTATATGAAGGATAAAATTCTATTTTTTTTGAATTTAGATTTGTAACTATGATATCTAACAGGTTCATTTAGTTTCATGGTGTTTTATTGAATACTTTTTCCTTAATCAAGTTTCAAAGTCAAACCAATTACTATTCAGATATAGGAAAATCGTATACAACATAACTTTTTTTGGATGTATCAAAATTCAATTGTTTTAACTAGATCAAGGACATCAATACCTATCCTGAACATATATTTTAGAATTTTATTTTGATAATATACTATTTTTCCACATGTGCAGAACAAAGAGCTTGATTTTTGGTGAAAAAGCTATGTTTAATTAAACTAAAAAAAAACATAATAAAACCAAAAAATATTAAAATTATATTCAATGGATAGCTCATTCTGAGGACTACCATCATCCAGTTGGGTTTGTGAAGTCTCCTCCATTTTCATCCTCAACCTAAGCTTCGAAGGGAAGAGATTTGCAAAAAATTTGGTGGAAGAGGGGGAGAAAAAAATGGGGGTTCAAGCAAACCCCCCTTATTTTTGAATTTTTCATTTGTTTTAAAAAAAAGGTGTCAATATGGTTTGAGCAACCCAACATGGAAAATGGGGTTCATGCAAACTAGGGGTTCAAACGAACCCTTTTATGGGTTCATGTGAACCCCCTAGTTCGTGTGAACTCAAAACCCAAATTTTTTATTGTGGGCGCATTTTTACAATTTTCCTTCCTCATCATAATTATAAACTAGTATTATAGGTTTACCCTTGCCCAGCCATTTCTCTTCGGGAATATCAAAATCCAATCTAGATGAGGTGATTTTGTTAATTAAGTATATAGTTGTGTTAATCGCCTCAACTCAAAATGCTTAGTCCTTCATTAGAGAGCATACATTGAGCCCTCTCTAAAATTTTTCTATTCATCCTCTTGGCTACATCATTTTCTTAAGGAGTCAAAGGAACTATTTTGATCCATCTAATTAAATTATCTACACAAAAGCTATCAAACTCCAAGGAACAAAACTCTCCCCCATTATTGGTTTGTAAACATCTTATTTTATTTCCAATTTGATTCTTGACCATGGATTTGAAAATTTTGAATTTAGAAAAAACTTCTAATTTTTTATTGATCATATAGACCCACACTTTACGAGTATAATCATCAATAAAAGAGACAAAATAATTAGCTTTTCCAAAAGAGGGTACCTCCATAGGACCAAACATATGTGAGTGCACGAGTTCCAAAGGTGGTGACCGCTTGTCATGAACAATCTTCAAGAAGCTGATATGCCTTTGTTTTCCATAAAGACGATGTTCACATAACTCCAAATCAACGAATCTTAGACAAGCGAAAGTTGATCCCTTTGAAGCATGACTTCAAGTCCCCTTTTGCTCATATGTCTAATCCTCATATGACAAAGCTCTGAATCATTGTCCACAATTGTCATTGTAGCTCCCACTTCGGCATGACACTCTAACACATGGAGGTTACCCAATTTGTTTCCTTTTGCAATCACCAAGACACCCTTGGTTACCTTCCAAGTATCTAAAGAAATTTTGATATTGTACCCTTGAGCATAAAGCTAGCTTACTGAGATCAAATTTCTTTTCAGCATGGGAACATGTCTGACATCCCTCGAAATCCATTTTTTTCCATTTTTCAATTGTAATATTACATCGCCTTTGCCTATTATTTCACATTCTTTATTATCACCAAGAAAAACTCTTCCAAACTTGCATTCTTGATAGTTTGTGAAAGCCCTCCAACATTGAGTAGCATGCAAAGAGGCACCAAAATTGAGTGCGCCCATGAATTTGTAGTAGCACCACTTGTTAGAACTAAAACACCACCATCTTTATCATATGTAGTGTTTACTTCATTGTCGCTTACCTTTTCTTATAACTTTTGGTAATTCCAACAATTCTTTTTTGTGTGACCTGGTTTGCCACAAAACCAACAATCACCTTTTCTGTCCCTGGACTTCGATCTTCTTGCAGATTTGGACCTTCTTCTATTACTATTTCCACCTCTATCTTGAATCCTTCCTCTATTTTTAGTACTTATAGCAGTCAAGGCATCACCAGATGAGGGTTCTTGATTTTTTCTCCTCATGTCTTCACTAAGAAGAGTGGCTGCTACTTCAAGAAATTTTAATTTACTTTTGGTAGTCACCAAAGTGCTAACTGCCATCACAACCTCTTCCCAGTTGTTTGGTAAAAAACATAATAATAGAAATTCTTTAATTTCATTATCCAAATTTATACCCACTGAAATCAATTGAGTGACCAAAGTATTAAATTCATTTAGGTGATTGGACATGATCCCACCTTCTTTCACTTTTAAACAATATAGATTCTTCATAATAAAAACCTTGTTTGAAGCCGACACCATCTCATACATGTCTAAAAGTTTATCTGATAGCTCTTTCCATGTCTTCTCAACTGAATGAAAAGAATGTTTCTTGATAGCAAAAGACAAATTGTGGCCCTTTCTTTCTTATCTAATTTCTCTGACTCTTCCTTTGACATAGAGCCTTTTCCTTTAGATTTCCCTTCTAGTGCAAGTGAGAGATCCTACTTAATCAACAAAGATTCCATCTGTACTTTCCATAGGCTAAAATTCTGCCCAATTTTTTAAAAAAAAATTCTATTTATCCACTTTGTCCATAATTCTAGAAATTCTTCACTGATTTCCAAAAAATCTTCACCACCGAGCTTCTTCACCAGCTTTGATACCAATTGTTATGTAAATAGAAGTAGATTTAAAAGAAAGAGCTATGCAAGCAATTTAAACTTGGAAATATAAATAGAGATACAAAACCATGAAACAAAAAAAAAATCCATTTTTAATGTGGCTTAGCATAAAAGATTACATCCACAAGAAGCAGGAGATTTTTGTATTAACTTAGTTACAATGTGTCTACAGTAGCTTTTTACCACTCACAACAATTTTCATATTTCATAGATCAACCTCAAAAGAGCTTTAAATTCACCTAACAAAAAAATATGAGAGGGAAAAAGAGAAAAGCCAAAACACCAAGAAGCAATGGTTATGATAGATGAAACAATTGGGCTTCACTATACCAACTAAAGCAACGAAAAATGGGGGATGATGATTTTGTATGGTTTGGAACATAGAGCAAAACCCACTTTCCAATTATTTCATTGAAGGATAACCCCAAAGATCTCAATGTAAAAGGAAAAGAGATCTTGCAATAGGGATTTCCTAGGATATTAATGTAAACTAATGAGGGGTTCACCACCAAGTTAGGACTTGGAAAGAAAAATGAAATGCAAGATGTAATATTTAACCATAATATGATGTAATCTTTCATTAAATGACCTATAAAGGCATGAAAATCAAAATAGAGAAATGAGATCTCAAAAATATGCACCTTGAAACTTGAGAGAGACTAGGATGAGCTCTAGATTGCCGAGAATTCTAAAATTTTGGTCTACTGGGACTCATACGTCAGTTTGAGTGTATTAGTCCCAGATCTAGGTTTTTGTGTAGGAACAAGTTTATGGCAAAAGGGTATCTGAATCTGCAAAGACTTGAAAAAACACCTATAGTGGGACTCATACGCCATTTTTGTCATATTAGTCTCATTCTACTTTTTTAGGAATTCAAAGTTCAGATTTGCACTTCAACACTTGCTCTTTTCTCCTAAATTGATTTTTGGATCTGAATCTACAAAAAGACTTGCAAAACATAATATAGATTTGACTTTCTTATGGGGGGTTTTCCTCGATCAAACCCCTAGTTTAGTAATTAAACATTGATAGAAACAATGAAATATGAATGTAAATATTAATGTAAACCCTAACCTTAAGTGTGTCTAAGATTAGGAAATCTACAATGCAATGTAACCCTATTCTAATGCACAAGAATGAGATGCATGAATGAAAATGAAGATGAATGACTCACTTTGAGAGATCTCTAATCACACAAATGAGCCCTAATAATGCTTGTAACTTCCTTAGGCTAAATGTAGAGTGATAATAGAATATGGAATCACTTAGGAAACAAGTCATTAGGCTTGGATTGATGGCTAGTTGCATCTCTCCAACCTAGAATCCATCATGATTCACCATAGACAACCATGATCAACCCTTGACAATGCTAAATCTTGAATGAAAGTGAGCTTAAAGACCTACAGAAACACTTTAATGCTACTCCAAGACTTCAACTCTACTTGCTTGTGAATCTTGAATTCTCTTGTGAAAGAATGCTTAAAGACTCTTAAATGCTTGAATATTGAAATTTCTCTTGAAAAATGCTTGCTTAGATGAAAAAATGACTCAGGAGCTTGCTTATATAGGCATTAACACATAATTTACCATTATTCAAATCTCAAAAGCTGACATCAACCAAAAATTTGAATTAAAAAGTTGATTTTCCCACTCAAACAATAAAAAAGCCCCAAATGGGACTCATATGCCAGCCTTGGCATATCGGTCCCACCTAGGGGGACTCATATGCCCAAGGTGGCATATGAGTCCCACCCTAGATTTTTGGCGTGGATTGTTAAAATTTTGAGTGTTTTTGATGATTTTGTCGTGTTTTTAGCTGAAAGAAGCCTCGAGACTCGAAATAATAGGTCTTAGGGGTCTATTAATGATGATTTAAAAGGTAATTAATGCAAGGGTACCAAAAGGTCCAAATTAGGCAAGGGATTGTACTATCTCCAAGAAAGAAGTACAATTTTCATTGCCACACCAACGGCATACGGAAAATTCATCGCCAACAATTCACCAATGGAAAATTCACCACTAGCAATTCACCATGGGAAAATTCACTACCATGACAAATTCATCATGGGAAAATTCACCGCCATGACAAATTCACCGCCAAGTAAAATTCACCACCATCAATTCACCGAAGGGAAAATTAACCGCATTGATGCTTTTCAATATATACTTCGAAAACTTTGAATTTTTTTTTAAATAATTTTCACCTGCCTTACAATACAATTTTATTTTTTAAATATTTTTTATGTTTATTTTGATATGAAAATTATGCACTAATTTTCATAAAAAATTTAAAAATAAATAAATTATTTACTTTAATTTCTACTTCAAATATTATTTTATTTTTCCATTTGTTTATTTATATATACATTTTTTTATTTTTCCCTGTGCTCCTTTATTTTGTACAATAAACATAAAAAAATATTTTAAACAATATATATTATACAATATTGTATATACAATTTTTTATATTTTTCCATGTATTTCTTTGCACAAATATTAAAAATATATATTTTTCCATGTGTTTATTTATAATATTAAAATTAAGTTAATGTATTTGAAAAATATTTTTATTTTTATTTTTATTATCATAAATCAAATTATTCTTTTGCAAAAAAAAATCAAAGTTTTTGAAATATATATTAAAAAACATTAATGGCGGTTAATTTTCTCCTTGGTGAATTGCTGGCAGTGAATTTTACTTGGCAGTGAATTTTTCATGGCAGTGAATTTTCCCACGATAAATTTGTCATGGCGGTGAATTTTCCCATGGTGAATTGCTGGCGATGAATTTTCCATGGGTAAATTGCTGGCGATGAATTTCCCTAGAGCCCACACCAACACATTATTCACTTCAAATTATTAATTAGAAGAGTATGTATTTAACACTTTATGAAGATTAAATAAATGTGAAAAGACAACATCTCAATAACACGCAAACCATGTTTATCCAAAAACCTGTATAGAAGACAAATTTGTCAATCTGTAATGTTTGCCCCCCCTTCATTGAAGGAAAAGACAGAATATAGTATATCCATTTCAAACTTCACGAAGATTAAATTAATGTAAGAAAACTGTACCTCAATAACACGCAAACCATATCTGTCCAACATTAATAAGTAGCAGACAATTTGTGAATCCACCAAAGTCGTGAGAGAGAGCCCAGGACGGAGAATCAACCACTTTTTACAACTCACATCAGGTGTTGGGTGTCAAAGTAATGCACAGCGACAAAATCATTCTCTCAAATCTGTGTAACCATTCGCTAATGGTAGATCTCAATTTCAACCATGTGATCTCTTATTCTGTTGATTCTACTCATGAGTCACGACATTTTTTTGAGTGTTTCGTAATCCACCACGTATTATTTCTATCTACCATTTCTTATTTTTTGTTCTATATATACCGCTCGACTAAGCAAGCAATCTTACACCTTGAGCATTCAATACTGAAAGAGTGCTTCATTTGCAGATTCAGATGAGCACTTTAAGTGTTTATTATATATTAACGATGTCAAAACGTTACTCAGCAAGGTTTATGATAGTGCTCTTTACATTCATTGTCTTATTTGATTCTCCAGCATGGGCAAATCTGCATACCTACACATTCATTGTAAGTAGATTTTAATATAGTTGTGCTTTTCCATCAATCAAAAAAATTATTATAATCTATCAAAGAACTTGTTGAGTACTTGTTGATACATACTCAGTTGGATCTTTATTGTTATTATTGAGTTTTTAATGGATGTTTCGTCTAAATAGTGTTTAAAAGAATTGACGATAAATATCTTAATAATATGATACAGAGAGTAGAGATCAGCCGTTTTTCATTCCTTGATTATAACGAGAATCTAAGGAAAACCTGTATACACAAACACAGTCCAACCCATATTTCTATGCAAGAATTCTAACTTAAAAAATATAAAATTGTTAATGATTTCCACAGCTTGAATCGACAAATGTTACTCGGCTGTGTAAGGCATATAACATAATCACAGTGAATGGACAGCTTCCAGGTCCAACTCTGCATGTCCGAAATGGCGACACACTTCATGTTACAGTTTATAACAAAGCCAAGCACAACGCCACCATCCACTGGTAAATAATAGCTCTCGTAGACTGCAAATATAGCTCTTGTAGACTGTAAATATGGCTCTTGTAGACTCATTAACAAGAATTTATTTTGCAGGCATGGAGTGAGACAGATTCGCACAGGGTGGGCTGATGGACCCGGGTACATTACACAGTGCCCCATCCAACCAGGGGGGAAATTTACATATACATTCACAATTATTGGGCAGGAAGGAACGTTGTGGTGGCATGCCCATGTCTCATGGCTCCGTGCAACAGTTCATGGAGCAATGGTCATCTATCCAAAGAAGGGCAGCTCTTATCCGTTTACCCAACCCCATGCTGAGATTCCTCTGGTGCTAGGTAGTGGAAAGTAGAACCCTATGCAAGATATATATATAATTTTTATTATTTTCGTAGGAGAATCGGCTATCATGACCATTTTAAGGGGTTCTATTCATAATTTCTCTTTATTTTAGTAAATTCATTTTTTTTAATGAAGATAAATAGGGATCAGTTTGAATAGCTAACCTATTTAAATTAAACTAATATATTTATTGATTTTTTAAATTTTATTAGTCAAAACTATCTTTTAAAATTGATTAAGGATGTTTAAATTTAATATTAGAAGGATATTTTCAATTTTATTTTTAAACATTCATTTTTTTTAAATTATGTTATATTCATGTATCTTTTGTATTCCTTGTCTTTTTTATTTTAAATATTTAATCACTAGCAATTGCACCTTGGTGTCCAATGGGTATGTGGAAGAGGTGTCAAATGTCAATTAGGGAAAATTTAAGCCTTTTTCTGCATAAATTTGTGTATTACATGAGTTGAATTGGTTGACCATTGAAAAAATGATATTGTTTATGCAACAAAGGTTTCTAAAAAATGAGTGAAAGAAAACCTCTAAATCAAGAAGAAAATGAAGGTCTATGAAGAGGGAAGGGGGGGGATAGGGAGAGAGAGAGGGATGGGTAGAGAGAGGGAGACATTTCTAAAGATGGAGGGGGGGAGATGAATAGAGAGGTAGATATGAATATATAGTGAAAGAGGAAGAGTGACACAAATAGATAGAGGTAGAGATGAACATAGAACAAGAGAGGAAGAGGGAGACAAATATATAGACAAATAGAGAGGAATAGAGGCATAAATAAAGATAGAGAGGGATAGGTAGATAGAGGGGAAGAGATAGAGAGGGATAGATAGAGAGGAAGAGGAAGAGGAAGAGGAAGAGGAAGAGGAAGAGGAAGAGGAAGAGGGGGAGATAGAGAGAGATATATATAGAGAGAATGATATAAAGTTAGAGATATAAGGAGATATAGAGAGGGGGAGTGGGGGAGAGAGGGGGAGATAAAGAGGTAGAAAAATAGAGAGAAGTAGAGAAATACAAATAGAGATGGAGAGGGAGATAGAGAGAGAGAGAGAGATGGTAAGAGAGAGAAACAAATATACAGATATATGGGAAGATAAAGGGAGAGAGGTTGTGATATAAAGATAGATAGAGGTATAGAGAGAGAGAGAGAGCTAGAGGAGGGAGAGAGAAGAGATATCAGAGAGAAGAAGAGGGGGAAGAGGGAGAGGGAGAGGGAGATATATAAATAAAGGGTGACATAGATATGAAAGAGATAAAGATGAGAGGTAGATATATGGCTAGAATATTCAAGCAAGAAATCAAAGAGGAAGGATCAAGGAGATCAAGATCAGGGAGAAATCAGATACAGAGACGAGGAGAGAGAGAGAGTGAGTGAGAGAGAGAGGGGGCAAGAGGGAGAGAGAAAGAAGGTGATAGAGATAAGTAATAGAGAGAGGTATAGATAGGTGAAAAGATAGAGAGATAGAGATAGAGGTAGAAAAGGAGAAAGCGGGAGTGTGTGTATATGAGTGAGAGAGTGATATGGAGAGATATATTTATAAATAGATAGAGAAGGAGGTAGAGGGGGGAGAGAAATAGAGAGAGGTGAGAGAAGTAGAGAGAAATTAAAAGAGAGAGTGATAAGGAGAGAGGGAGAGATAGGGATGTATATATATATTTATAACTTGGGAAATATAGAGGTGGTGTAAGAAGATAGATAGACATATAGAGAGGGAGCCATTAAAGGAGAGAGAAAGGGGGAGAGGGAGAAATAGAGATTGAAAGATGGAGACAATAAGAGAGGGGGCGATGGAGAGATAGAAAGATAAAGATATAGGAAGTGATAAAGAGAGTTAGAGAGAGGAATATATGGAGGGGACAAGAGTGAGAGATATAGGAGGTGATAGAGAAAAGTAGTGGAGAGGGGGTAGAGGTAGAGAGATAGAGATGGGGTGGGAAGGAAAGGGAGTGTATGTATATAATATTTATATTTAATAATATGCATCCTATTTCATATATATGTCATAATAAATATAATTTGAATATATTTTTTAATAAATATTAAACTTCTACTATATTTAATATTCTTATCATTTTTAATAAATATAAGATATATTTAAAAATAAATAAAGCTAAATATTAAACTTATAATATATTTAATTAGTAATATATGTAACAAGATAAATTATACTTATATTTAATAATGTATAGTGTATATAAATCGTAAATATATATTAATAAAATATTATAATATTATGCTAAAGTAGTTAAATATATAAACTATAATTTTAATTCATAATATTAAATTAAGAATATTCTAGAAACATATATTTTATAATCGAAAATAAATAAATAAAATCATAAAAATAAATAATTAAAAATATTTTGAAAAATAATAGAAATTCTTAATTAAAAAATAATATAGATAAATTTTAAACTTATAATAAATTTCATATTTTAATTAATAATATATGTAAAAAATTATATTCAATATTTATATTTAATAACTTATAGTTTTTAAAAATATTAAATATATATAATATCTCAATATTATAATATTATAGTGAGAAAATTTAAATATATAAAATGCAATTTTATTTCATAATATTAAATTAAAAATATTCTAAAAATATATATGTTATAATCTAATATAAAATAAAAAATATGATAAACAAATATATATTTAAAATATATATATATATATAAATTTTAACAACTTATATTATATAAAATATTATATATAATAATAATATTATTTTATACACTTTGAATATTAGTGGAAAATTAGAAAACAATATCTAATTATTTTCTTTCTTTGCTTGTTTTTTTGTTTTTGACCTTTATAATATGAATGTGAAATATATTTTCTAGTGAAAATGTAGGAAGAATATATGATCCTTTGCCTTCTTTCTTTGTAAAAAGTATTTTATTTTTTTAATAATATTTTTTATTTATTTTACATTGGACTCATCCAACAATAAGATCTTTTTCAATGGTCAACCATCATTCTACCACATTCCTAACCATTGATCATTAAAGTCAGCTAGTAATGTTCATATAGGGAACGTTGAAATGTTCATATAGGGAACACCTTCAATGTAATTATTTGTTTAGTTCATTTAAGGAATTAAATAGACTTATTCATTAAAAGAGAAGTTATAATGTAAGAGACTCTTTAATTGAAATTTAATTATGATAATTCAAACATGAATATTTCTTGAATATTTAGAAGAACTAGTTTTTGAGATGCAAAATTATTTAAAATAAATTTTATTTTGTAAATTTATATTTAATATTAAATTTCACTTATCTATGAAACATATAGTTATCAAATATTGTCATATAATGTTAGTTTCCTTCTTTTCTAACATTACAAAAAATATATTTTAAATGATAATTATGTTACTTTTTCATCTTCTGTTTCATATTTGTTTGATATATTTTCTAAACATAAAATTGGTTTGTTATTTTATTTTTACTAATTGTGATGTTGAGATTTGCATAATTATACCAATTCTCATTTAGTTTTAGACTTGATTTGATATTTCAAATAGGAATATTTCTTAAATATTTAAAACAACTAATTTTTTAGATACAAAACTATTTATAAATATTTTTTCTTATATTATCACTTTTGTATATTTATATTTAATATTAAATTTGACTTAGTTATGAAAGGTATAATTATCAAATATTTCCATATAATGTTAGTTTCCTTCCTTTTTGACATCACAAAAAATATGTTTGAAATGATAATTATATTACTTTTTCCTCCTCCCTTTTAGTATATGTTTGATATATGTGCATATGTAAAATAATCTTCTTATTTTGTTTCTACTAATTATAATGTTGAGATTTGCATGCTTGTACCAATTTTGATTTAATTTTTAGACTTAATTTGATATGATGTCTTCATCCATAAATGACACAATCTTGTGATGTGTTAATATAATTCTTTAGTTAATATATATTTATACACATTATCATGAATTTGATATCTTGTGTATTCCACACATTCTAATCCACATGGCATTAATTGTATCATCTTTATTTAGAAATTTATTTTTTACATTAAAATTATTATTGCACCAGTATAGATATCTTAAATACATCTATCTAAAAAAATTCTAAGAGATTTATTTTGAGCTATATTATTTACTTACAAGTTATTTTATTTTTAGTTTAAAACTATTTTATTTAAATTAATACATGTAGACATACATGTTATGTGCTTCTTAGTTTGGAAATATTAAATATTAATATTTTGACATATGAATGGCTATCAATTTTAACGTAAAAGGTTTTTTTTTTTTTAAGACACATAGCTCATTATACTCCATCACTTGCAACCATAGTAGAATCCCTCTTGACAATAATTATCCTACGTCTATGGGATTGATTGTGCAATTACAAAACTAACCATTGTTTATAAAAAATCAAACTCAATGTAGAGTAATTCTCTTCAATTTATTTCTATCTTGGACTAACCTAGTACAATTTTTTAATTGTCATTATTTCTATGTAGAAGTATTTAAAAATATTCATTTACATGTTAATTTATATCCTAATAATATCAAGCATTCATTAAACAATATTTTACATATAGGGAACTTTTATTAGATGATCTTACTAATTGATGTGCTAAAAGTAACAGCAGTAATTTAGAATCATCATCCATGGTATTTGTATCCGTGCTTACTATCAGTCAATTCGTAGTACAACTTTTAAGTTGATATCTCTAGAGGATTGACCTAGGAAAACTCATCTATACTAATCCACCAACTTCTTTAATCTATTTTTAAATATTATCAATCCTTGACAACTAGTAAGTAGTAGAGATTAGATAAAATTAGAGAGCAAAACTACACGATCAACAAGAAAATGGTTATGAATGAAAAGACAGATCCACACTTTTCAAATTGATCAAAATTCATAAATTCAATCCATAGACAACAATCCAATATAAAATTTCAAATAGTATACTCACCCAAATTTCCTGTTCTACTATCACAAAACAACTTAAATCTATCCATTATAAAAAATCTTTCTCTACATCATTCTCAAAACTAAATATTTGTATTCCTTTACATACAATTTCCAACTCAATATTTAATATTTTAATCCTATCACTTCCCTACTCATGGAAAATTAATACAGAATTATATAAATTTTATTTCCGGGTCTTATTGTTATATCATGTATAACTGCTTTAGAAAAATAAATTCGTTCTTTTCATTCTTACAAAATCATGTTTAATATTTTATCGAGTGTAACCTATGTAGCGTTAACTTAAAATTTAAAATTGAAATAGCGATGGTAAATTAAAGTCTTAAAAGCTAAAGGCATTACTTAGCTGTAGAGAATGGGTGACTTTAATAGGAAATGTGCTTATGATTGATGGTTTTGCATCTTCAAGACATTTGATGAGCGTTCACACTTATTGTCCTTACATTTCGTAATGATTGAAACCACTTGAATAAAACAATCAAATTGAACAGGGGAGTGGTGGAACAGTGATCCCATCACCGTTGAAGCTGAGGCAAAACTGAGCGGAGGTGCGCCGAATATTTCAAACGCTTTCACTATAAATGGACAGCCAGGAGACCTCTATTCCTGCTCAAAGTCAGGTACCAATTTTATTTTGGTTGGAAAAGCTTTTGCATTCAATTGGGTAGAATTATCCTATTTTGACTGAAAAATAAGTAATTCCACTCAGTTAAATGCAGAAATGCGCACTGTGAACACAACTAAAGCACACCCATTTTCGTTTCTCACTAAGTAAAATCAAGACTGGCAACTAGTTGAGCGATGAAATTGTATGTATGCAGGAACAACAAATATCTCTATAGTACAAGGACAAACCTACCTTCTTCGTATCGTCAATGCTGCAGTCAATAATCACCTCTTTTTCAAGATTGCCTCACACAATCTCACAGTTGTATCCGTGGATGCCTCCTACACAAAGCCATACACAACAGACATTCTCATCTTATCATCTGGCCAGACTACAGACGTTCTTCTCACAGCCAATCAAGCGCAAGCCAAATACTATATGGCCGCCAAAGTATACACTACTCAAGCTGAAGCAAATATTGACAACACCACAACAACCGCCATTCTAAGCTATGCGGGCTCTAATTCGTCTGCCACTCTAATCCTTCCAGAGCTTCCAATATACAACGACACTGCAACTGTCACCACATTTACCAAAGCCTTACGAAGCCTGGCTTCAGAGGAGCATCCGGTGGACGTTCCCCAAACCATAGACGACAGTAGCATCATAACCGTAGGACTCGGTTTAACTCCTTGTGAGACCGGTGGTAACTGTAGCGGCCCTAACAACACCAGAGTGGGTGCCAGTATGAATAACATGTCTTTTGTGCTGCCAGATATCGCCATTCTGCAAGCTTATCACTTCGGCATTAATGGAGTCTATACCACCGACTTTCCTTCCAATCCGCTTGTTGAGTTTAACTATACCGGTGATGTATCCAAAACTCTGTGGGCTCCAATTTCTGGCACAAAAGTGAAAGTCATTAATTACAATGCCACAGTTCAGGTGGTGTTCCAGGGAACCAATATCTTCCAAGCAGACAACCATCCAATGCATATTCATGGCTATGACTTTTATATTGTAGGAGAGGGTTTTGGTAATTATGATAATGAAACAGATCCCCTCTGTTTCAATCTGGTCGATCCGCCTCAACGAAATACTGTAGGGGTTCCTGTCGATGGATGGGCTGCTGTCAGATTCAAAGCTAACAATCCAGGTAATAAACAAAGTGGCAAGTCTCTCATGATTTAGAGATGATATATGACTTCAAATTAAAAATTCTGAAAAATTATATAGACTGAAGGATTTTTCCGTTTGTACAGGTGCCTGGTTCGTACATTGTCACTTTGATGACCATGTAACATGGGGGTTGGATACGGTCTTTCTGGTGAAGAACGGCCCCACTGCATTGGAAAGTTTGATCCTCCCTCCTCCTGATCTCCCCGAATGTTAGAGCAAGTTCCATGTTACAGTAATTTTAAATATAATTCAGATATAGATACTTTTATTATCCAGTATATTATAATTCCAGTGTTATAGTATTTTTAAATATAATTTAAATATGAACATTTTTATTATTCAGTGTATTATATATTTGTGGAGAATATTTATATATATTTTATTTAGAGACCACTCACAGATAAGTTAAAGCAGAATTTAGGTGGTATATGTAAAAGATCACTTGAAAGATAATTCAAATGAGCCACTTTCGTTATTATCTTAAAATATTTAAGATTAACAAGGTTGAAGTTATAGTCTTACTAAAAGATATAAAAAATGACACTATGATGCATATCCCTCATCTTGTTGAGCAAATAAAGTCAAAGATTGCAATTAATGTAGCAGAGGAAAGAAATATAATTGGAAGCTTTACAAAGTTGGAGATCATCAATTTTTAATATGTTATATGAAGAAATTAAAATCTGAATAAATTTTTTAACTTTTAAAAAATAAGATCATGCTGTCTATTATTATGTACATATTGTTGGTTGAGTTTCAAATTGTACAATTTTATGTTACTTTTCCTCAATGTTGTGTTTATTCATCCAATGCTTAGATCATATCTCAAACAATCTATATTAGAATATCATTATGGAGTTATAGATTTTGTGTTATGTGGTAGGGCTAAATGATTTTGATACACACATCCTTATTAAGAATTTAATTATATGTAGTTCTTAAGTGTAGGGCTATATTTTGATACCTTTTAGCATCATGTTGTTTGAAAGGAGTTTTCCAAAATTGCTTCTTAGATCCTTGATTTCTCTTTGCACGTAGTCTTCTTACCAATATATTGCTTCATTTTAGAACTCTGACCTTCCTCAAACCCTAAACCACTCTAATTCATTTCTGATCTTTGAGAGGTAATCAATCTATCAAGCATCATTGAGCTTATCTTGAATTTGTCTTCAAAACTTCTTGCCTTTTCCAAATCAGATCTAAAGATTTTTACTTCTAATTCAAGTTGTGCGCATTCATCCATCTTCCTTTGAACTTTAATTTCTTGGCATTCTTCAATTCTTTTCTTCTCATCCAATTGCTATAGCAAGCTAGAGATAATTTATTCTCCTTCAACCAATAGATCACATGCTTTGAAACTTTTACTTCGCAAATTTTCAATATACTTATTCACCTTTATCAACTTGTCCTTAAGATCTTCGACATAGACTTCTTCTGAAGAAAAAAATTTCTTATACTCAAATTTCAGGATCTCCCTCAAGCTGTTAGACTTCTTCCAAGGAACCAAGCTCTAATACCAGTTGTTGAACATCCAGAATACTGAGAGGGGGGGTGATTTAGTATTCCATAAAACCATAATTAAATCCACTTAAACATTATCACAATTCTGACTAAATCAACAAGAGAGAACATACAAACAAGTCATTGCAAGCATACACAAGAACACCAAGATTTTTATGTGGAAAACCCAAAATGAAAAAAACCATGGTGAGGGTTAACTCACAATATATTATATCCTGATACAAAATATTACGGGGCTCACTGCCAGGACTCAGTGTCCTTAAAAGGCTCACAACCTGAGTACAAAAGATGGCTCACTACCAAAAGATTGAACTAGTAGAATACACCTTTAATGTGTAGGGTTTAGTTCCACTGAAGCTCAGAATATGAAGTACTGCCTCTCATAGTAATCGCTCAACAAAATTGCACTAATCACAACTGATAAAGCAGTTAGGCTCTAATCTTCTTTCAAGTTTCTTCCACACTCGCACAACCACTTCTCACACTCATCTGCATGTCTCTCTTTTTCTTTTTCCTTCTACTCTTTTCTTTTTCATTCCTGAAAACATCTTTATATATACAATTATATCTTAATCATCAATTAGGTTAGCACCATATAAGGTTTAAACATTTCATCCACATAGTGCATTATACCAAGTCAACTATCATCCATAAAACATAATTAGTCTTCATAATATATTGCATACGCTGAGTTGATCAAGACTAGAACACAATTCTCCAAACCAACAAATAATTCTCAATGTAAACACCTTCTAAATCTGAGAATGCATTAACTTGACTAGGGATTTGAATACTCCTTCTCCACATCAAAGCTTCATGAGATTTTTATTCTTATTTTCATGGTTTCATGTATTGAGTTCATTCCTTATTATTTCCTCGAGATGAATTCATCATGGTATATTTTATAAGTAGTATTATGTTACTATTACCAATCTATATTTGAGTGTTGGTGTTGTCTCTCATGGAGGCTCCTTGCTTTGATTAGTATAAGAAGTGTTTCCACATATTAGTTTCCTTTCAATTTTTATTGCTCCCTTTTTTTAATTAAATTTTATTTTCCCTTTCAATCTCTTTGGAGAACCTAGTAGTGAGCACCCAGATTCTTGAATTTGAGAGTTCTTTCATTATTAAATTATTTTGGGTTGAATTCTTCTATGATTTGGAATAAGCATATTTATATTAGGATAAAATTTTAGAGATCATTTTTCTTAGATAATCTTATCACTTTTTTAGTGAAGGGTACCTTTTTCGAGTGATCTTCGTAGTAAGTCATCAAAAAATACTTTAATTTGAATAATTGTTTTAAATAAATTTTAATTATTATACAATATTTGATGCATATTAATATATCAATTTAATCATACACCCCAATACCAATTTCCGTTGATCTTCATAATAGTTCACTAAAAATATTTTGGTTTGAGTAAATATTTTAAATAAGTTGTAAATATTATGCATTATTTGATGCGTGTTAATATATCAATTAAATCATGCATCTCAATACCATTTAATTATTTAAAGAATAATATTAGCTCTCTATCAAATGTTTCTCTTTCTTCCAATAAAAATAAATTTCTCCTCCTCAAATTATCTTTATATCTTCACCTCAATATTAAATGAGAATGGAAATTTAGTTATAAATATTGGGTAAAATTAGGTGCACAAATAAAGAAATATAAAGTTGGTATAGATGCTCAAATGGTTGCATGATAAATCATGTGGTACAGATTAAATTTCTTGGTTGTTAAAATAGTTAAATAGTTAGTTTTTCATTTAAATTAAACTATGAAAAACTTATTTTGTGTATTTGTACTAAAAAGAAAAGATTTACTATTTTAAGAGTTTCATATGTATTATTTGGTAATCAATTATTGAAGAAAGAAGATTTACATAGAATGAATTTGAAAAATAATTTGTAATTGATTCAGTTGTATATGTTATCATTTTACATTTATATACAATGAGAAATTCAAACATGTTTTCTCATAGTCTTCTAAATTCTTGAAAATAATAAACACAAAGAAAGAGATAATTTTCAATGGTGTGTAAATGATCATGATGATGAGCTGGTAATGAGTATCTCTAAAACCTACCCTAGAAATTTATTGTGAATTAATTAGAGCTATGGCCCTTACTCTACCATGAAGACTGACACAACATATATTTGTTTAATTCCTAGCTTCATCCATTAAGTTTTAAATCTCAAGTCGAGAAAAATTTTAAAATAAAAAATCAAAACCTTAATAAAGTCAATACGATAAAATAATACTAGCGCTTGCACCTCAATGAGGTGCAATGGTTACGCCGATAGCAGGATATACTCTAGCTGTATATTGAAGGGAAAGGCAAAAAATCGCAAGAATTGAGATAATTAGCCGATAGGCTATTCTATGTGGGGGAACCCCACCAGCATTTCCCCCACGCTGGTGGGAACCCCATGAATATCGGCTTAAATATCAGCGCCTTAGTCGTTGGTCATGGGAAAAGTCGTCTTAAATTTCGGGAACCCCACGAATATTGGCTTAAATTTCTCGAGAAAGCTATCTTCATCTTCTTTTATCACATTAGTGCCGGTGAATACTCTTATTTTTATGCTAAATTATTTTTCTTAGTTTAAAGATTGCATTCAAAACACGGTTTAATTTTCTTACTTTAAAGATGAAAAATGTCGTCTTCATTTTTCTTTTCTCTTTTTTTTTGGGGGGATGAATATTGGAACAACTTTTTAAATACATTAATTTGATTTAGTAATTTATTTCTTAATTAGTTTTTCAATTTTTTGTTATTTAATTATTTTGAAATATATCGGCTTAATTAATTGGTACACCTTACAACGGATTTCTTTGTTACGTCAGATTATGATCATCCTTCAATGTTTTATTGGTTTAACATTTTGCAATGGAGAGATGAAAATTAATTTGAGGAAATGAGTTAAGTTTATGAGTGAAGACAAATGTGCTTGTTTTGCATGGTTGCAAATCATTACATGTTTTTAAATTTTAATTGATAATTATATTAATAATAATAATGCAATCATTATGAAAGCATTCATGTGTATGGCTTAGTTTGCCACTTAATCACATTATTTAAAATTATTATTAGAATTAGAATTAGCTAAGGTTAGAGTTATTAATATAGTTGGCTATGCCCTTTAATTAGCAGGTAGAAAAAATTTAAATATATAAATATACAATAAAATAAATTTAAAAATTAAAAATTATTTTATTTTTTTTTTTTATTTTTTATTTAATTTTTTTAATCATTTTAAAATAAAAATCAATGAATATATGAATTCTAAACATTCATCAATGTAAAATATAAATATTAAAAATTACTTAATTTTCATTTTTTAACATCTTTTTAATAAACAAATTCTAAATAAAAATTATACATTTTGAAAATATAATATTAATATTAAAAACTAAACTATATAAATTACCTAATAAAATAATTTAGCATCTTTTTACTAAAAAAAATCTAAATAAAAATTATACATTTTAAAAATATAATATTAATATTAAAAACTAAACTATATCGATTACCTTTATTAAATAATAAAAAAGAACTTTACAAATTTCATACATTTAAATTTAAATAGTTATCTAAATCATTACGAGTCTTGGTAAGCACAAATCCATATATGACTGAAAAAAAGGGAAATTGAATTTTTTTAAGGATTTTTTAATTTTTTTAGTTTTGTATTTATAAATATTAGCAATTGCACCTTGGTGTGCAATGGGTATGCCGAAGAGGTGTGTAATGTCAATTAGGGAAATTTTTTAAATTTGTGTATTACATGAGTTCAATTGGTTGGCCATTCATAAAATGATATTGTTGTGCAACAAAGGTCTCTAAAGATGAGTGAAAGAAAATCTTTCAATCAAGAAGACAATGAAGGTCTATGAACAGGGAGGGGGAGAGATAGGGAGAGAGATGGATGGGTAGAGAGAGGGGGACATTTCTAGAGATGGAGGGGAAGAGAGGAATATAAAGGTAGAGATGAATGTAGGTGGGAGAGGAAGAGACAAACAAATAGAGGTAGAGATGAATATAGAATGAGAGAGGACAAGGGAGACAAATAGATTAGATATAGAGAGAGATAGAGGGAGAAATAAAGATAGAGAGATAGGGAGATAAATGGGAGAGATAGAAAGGGATGGATAGAAAGGAAGAGATAATGAGATCAAGAAGAAAGAGGGAGAGATAGAGATGTAGAGAGATATATGGCAAGATAGAGTGATATAAAGATAGAGATATAAGGAGATATAAATAGGAGGAGAGGGAGAGAGAAAAGAGAGAAAATTAGAGTGAAATAGAGGTGGAGAGGGAGATAGAAATAGAAATAGAGGGAGATAGAAATAGGGGGAGGTAGAGAGAGAGAGGGAGAGTTAGATAAATGGGAAGAGAGAGAAATAGATATAGATATATATGGAAAGATAAAGGGAGAGAGAGGTTGAGATATAAAGATGGATAGGGGCATAGGGAGGGAACAAGAGAAGGAGAGATGGGAGAGAGATAGAGAGAGGGAGGGAGAGAGAAACGGAGAGAGAGAGATGGGGAAGAGGGGAATATATGTAGAGAGGGAGAGAGAAGAAGAGGGGGAGGGAGGGAGAGGGAGAGGGAGATATATAGATAAAGGGTGATATAGAGAAATAGAGAGGGATATGAAAAGAGATGAAGAGATAGATAGATAGATAGATAGATAGATAGATAGATAGATAGATAGATAGATAGATAGATAGATAGGGAGATATACATAGACATGGATATGGATAGAAAGAGATAGAGAGATGAGTGAGAAATAAAGATAAAGATACAAAGTAGAAGAGATGGAGGGAGAGATGGAATGAATAAGATAGAGAGAGAAGGGGGAGAGGGAAAGGATATAGATGTATAGGGAGAAAGATAGGGTGATAGATAAAGAGAGATATAAATAGAAAGATATAGAGAGATGAGTGAGAGAGAGAGAGAGAGGTAGACATAAGGAGATATAGATAGAGAGGGGGGAGAGATAGGGAGATAGAGATAGAGGGGGAAAGAGAGAGAGAAGGTGATAGAGATAAGTAATAGAAAAAGGTATACATAGGCGGAAAGATAGAGAGATAGAGATAGAGGTAGAGAAGGAGAAAAAGGGAGTGTGTGTATATGAGCGAGAGAGAGATATATATTTACCCAATGAATTCTCTTTGACTGTGTCAGATAATTCAACACCTAGATTATATCGCCTTCGCAACAGTAAAATGCCTCACTAGTAAAGGTTTTATGGCGGGTGTGAAGGGATATCAGTTGGAATCTAACATTTTGTCTTGTGTCTTGGCTGGTTTGTTAGATGTGGGGGTTTCCAAGGCTGATTCAATGGTGATCATAAACCGGTTGTTTAGGAAGGACATGTTGGCTAGTGTGGAAAGGACTTTGGCCATGACTTCGTTGGGTAAGGGCATTCCCCTTCCTTGTGACCTTCCATTGCTGGAAGACCCAGATGTGTTGGTTAAATTCTTCCCTTTTCTTTTAGGCGTCGATAGAATGGATTTGTTCGAGCATTGACATTTGGATTCCCCCACTAGGATCTCCTCTAGTGTGACGCTAACACCGATGAGGAGAACATTACAGGAAAACATTTGAAATTGGTCTATGCCTATTAGCTATTTCATTGCTCATTGAATATTGTGCAACTTCTAGTAAATAAGTTACAATGTCAAGGAAAAGCTTATTGAGGAAGAAGTAAGATAAGGTGGACTATGCCTTTTGTTAAATAGAAAATCTTCACAACAAAAGACCCAACAAACTCTGAGCACAATAAAAAGTACATTGCATAAGAAAAACCAACTATAATAGATATTGACAAAATAACAATGACCTAGTTCATAAAATCACTCAAAATGAATTACAGTGACAATAACCATTTGCATTTCTTTAACTTTGTATGTCCACTATACATGGACCAGCAATATAAGTACCATGAATCACCTCCAAATTATATACAAATGAATGATCTCACTCAAAGAGATGTAAAAATGTGTTTTGCAACCCTAGGCACCAATAATGAATGAGATAAAAGCCATAAAGGAGATCAAACTAGTCCAAATGGACCCCACTTTCCTCTATGTTGTTGTATAGCCAAGCTGAAGGTTGTTGCAGTAGTGAATCCACCCTAAACTCTTATAAAACCTCCTTCAAATCCTTCAATATGAATATGCAAACAAATACAGACCTCCTATGCCAAGTTTGAAGGGAAAATTCCATGCAAAAGTACAAAGTATACACTGCTATGCTGGTATGGCATGCTTGTAGGATGTACAACCAACAAGATAGAGAGTACAATCCCAATAGTCTCAAGCTCACCAAAAGAACCCAATTGCAAAGAAATATATGATTGCCTATGTGAAGATTCAAATGCATGAAAATCAATACCAAATCACTGAGAATACTTAATAATCCAACACCATACAACATTCTTCCCTATTCTTCCTTATGTAATACAGAAATGATCATTTACAGAGCCTGAAAATGAATTAAGAACTATCACATCCATTCAAAACAGCACTAACATTCATACCACTAAATGTGGCAAGAGCAAACAATAACTAGGATTAGAGTTTCCTAAGAAGAACACCTACAGCAGTGGAGAAAAATAGTAATACTTTGGGTGTTTCCTATAACTCTTAATACCACTTTTCAATTGCTTCCTCCACGTATTCTTACTTACTCCCTTCTGCATCACATTCTCAATCAAATTCCACCTGACTTTTGCTGCTCACATTCTCTTTTCTTCCCAAACAAAACCCATCCTCTATGCATTCTCATTCTCTACCTTCTATTCTTGCATTCCATTTGGCCTTTTCCTCTCCCATCAACATTCTCTTCCTGCGCAACTATCTTCCCATTTCTCAACATGCCTGCATGCTGACTTCTCCTCACTGCATTCCATGAGACCACACTTTTTTCTCCTCTTCATTCTCCCTATCCCTCCTTTGCAGCTCTAAATAGCTACGCCTTTTCTACCTCCTCCCACTGAGCTCTCTTCCCTCACCTCCTCTATTCTCTCTTTCTCATGCCATCTTCTGTCTCTACATTTTTTGCGAAGTCTGCATGTGTCCACCAATGCAAGGGTCGTTGATATTTTTAAGGAAATGCTGGGGTTTATTTTTCCTCACAATTCTCAAAAATTTTCCATCCGTGGACAGGGGTGCCATGCCCTTTGACCATCCATGCCATACCTATCCCATTCCTATTAATTGCACTAACATTTATGGTAATTTATTAAGGATACCATGCATAGTATAGGGGGTCTCACTCCCATTGTCTACCACTTAAAACCACTTAAAACCATTGCCGGTGGCATCGGACATCAGATGAATCTAGTGGGATTTTCCACCTATAATAGCCTATCGGCTAATTATATTGCTTAGAAATTGGACTTCAAAAAATAATACAAAGAGGAAGATGTGATAAAAGGAAACCATGTTTGATGTTTGATGAGAGAGAATTTGGTATGGAGGGAATGAATCTGAATCTAAACCCAAAATTATTCAGCTTTTTTATGCCGAAGGCATGTCCTATATGAGCTTTTGAAGCTCATTTTTCCCATCAATGGTTCACAAGCCCCGAGAGACCTTGCAAGGAGGTTCAATGAATCTCAGTCGTGCATCAATTTTCATGATTTTTTTGACTATTTTTTGCCTGCCTCTATTGGTTTCTGCTCCTCCAAAATAAAGTACAAATATTAAGGTATACTATTATATCACATGTATAGAAGTCCCTTCACCCCTCTCATTGCCACTAGATAAGTGATGCATATAACACAGACTGTCGTACGTGTGGTAGCCATAGCTGTGGGAACTAGGAAGACAGGGCTATATGTTAAGGTAGTTAAGAACATGTAATCCTTTAAGTGAATCTCATATAGCAGCATAATCCACACCACATGTTTTGAATTTCAAGACAAATAAGTACATGTATGACAATTCCACCTCATGACTAGGTAGCCCAAGAAGAGCTTCATGCAAGCTATGGTGATTTCCTTCCATATTATTTAGGGTTAAATAATTTATGTGTGTAGCATCTATTTAATGAAAAGAAAACCCCTAACAAAACTCTCCATTGACAAGATGGAAGCACACCTTCAAAGTTGCATTATTTAATTAGTTTCAAGATATGATATTTGTTTTAATTTGGAAAATAGAATAAAATTGTGGATAAGTTTTTAATTAGTATGGTGTTTATGTTTGTGAGTTTAGTGTAGTTTGGTGGGTAGTTTACATCATGTTTAAATAAAATTTAAATTTTAGTTATTGTAATATCATTTGAATATCAATATATTATATTTTTCAAGTATTTTTTATGGTAAAATATAGTAAGGGATTTTGGTTCAAAAGAATTTAACAATTTGATATTATAATTTTGATATCTATTAAAATTAAATTTTAATTGTTATTTTCTAGGGTTAAAGATGTACTTCATAATTTTGAAGATAGTATAGTTGTATTTATATAAAAAAAAAATTAAATATATAAATAATAAATATAATATAATAATATAATAATATAATAAATATAATAACATAATAATATAATAATAAATATATAAAATAATGTCATAAATAATAAATATTTATATAATAATATAATAGTTAATATATTATTCTATAATAATACTTAATAGAATAGTTTTTGAAAGAGGAAAAAATGGGTTTTATAGGGACCCGAAACCACAAAGTTTACAAAAAAAAGAAATAAATCATCAAAGAACCCAGAAACAGAGAGGCTGTAGAGAGGACATCAAATAACAAAGCAACAACCACCAAAAAAATCCTAGCAAGGGCCACAAAAAAGACCCCAAAAAGACTAGACAAAACACTAGCAACAACTAAACTTTGGACTTTAAAATCTTCGTTGTCTCAGCTTCCATGTCGTTCATCTCCTAAACCCCCCTCTTTAAGATTTTGACCATCCCTCTTAAGGTTGGTATGGGTCCTCTTTGATATTCCTTGGTCTTCATCCTTGCTTTTATCCTTGTCCTCTTCCAAGTCAACAACCAGCAAGCCTTGTTGTGAATTTTCCAACTTTACAAAAATTGCATTAATGATAATGGTATTGTGCCTTGCCATTCTATGGTTTTGTTCCACACCAATTTTCATATTGTTTTTAATTATAACAATTTCAGCTTCTAGAGTCTTATGCATGTCCTCAATGTCATCATCTCCCTTCCCAGTATTGTTCTTTTTCTGTTTTCCTTCTTCATTGTTCAAAGCTGACAACTTCAGTTTTAGATCCTCCAACTTGCTATTTAGAACCCTATTTCTGAGATTAAGATAATTGATTTCTTGATAGGCCCATTTCATAACCCTGAAAATATAACCAACGCCACTTCTAGCAGAGGCAAGGATATCTCCAGATTTTTCCCAATCTAAAATGAGGTTGAAATCATCTGAGTTAGGGAGCTGGGAAATCTGGTTCCATCACCTCTGAAAGAGGTCGAAAGGGTAGAAACAAAATCTTTGCTAGCTTCAGGGTTCTTAATTTTGTCCTCCAGAGAGTCCCTAGACTAGAATCCAACTTATTGGCAGGGGAACCCTTGAGAGTGGATTTCTTTAAAGGGGTCGGGCAGCCGAGGAGATTCTCAGGGTTAACTTTCATGTGCTAGGGTTTACAAAGTTGGGTTTTCTTGCCAAAAAGGATAGAAGACAGATGGGCTTCAACAATTCTCTCTGGGTTAGAATTATTCCCTGAACCACCACTGTTTGTATCATAGTCCTCAGATGTCGTGGAGGCAACCGATTTGGATAAAGCTGATAGGCTTTGAAAATGTTCATAGATCAACCTAATAAGTCTAGGATGAAGAATAGGGTTTCTCCTGTGGGATTTTTCTTGTGGTCCTCAAGGCTATTGCTCTATAAATAATACATATAATATAATAATATAATAATGAAAAAAATAATAAATATTTATATAATAATATAATAATAAATACATAAAATAATGACATAAATAATAAATATTTATATAATAGTATAATAGTTAATATATAAATAATAAATATAATATAATAATATAATAATATTTATATAATAATATTTTTGAAATATATAAATAAAAAATTTAATATAATAATATAATAATGACATAAATATAATAACATAATAATATAATATAATAATAAATATATAAACTATGACATAAATAATAAATATTTATATAATAATATAATAGTTAATATATTAATAAATTAATAATAATATTAAAAATATTATATAAATCAATAATAATATTAAAATTAATAAATTAATATTATATTAAAAATAAATAATAATATAATAATAAATATATAAAATAATGACATAAATAATAAATATTAATATAATAATATAATAGTTAATATATTAATAAATTAATAATAAATTTAAAAAAATTATATAAATTATAAATTATATTTTTTATATAAATTATAAAAATATAAATTAATAAATATAATAATAAATAATAATAATAATAATAATATTTAAATCATTTTCTACATGATCCATCAATTTATCTTATTTACTGCACAAATGTGTGCAAAAAAATAAATCATTTTTTTTAATTGACCTTTCACACCTCTTTGATGTACCTAGTGCACAAGGTACGATTGCTAGTTTAAGTTTATTTTCCTCGATAATGTTGTGTATGTGCTACCATGTGCAAAATTCAAGCCATAATATACTTTGTTATTGAGAATATACATGGAATTCAGTGCATTACAATCGATATTATATTTTGTACTTAGTTCAATAGTTTTGAGAGAAATAAATGTTGCTTAAATTATAGTAGAAACACTTATCTTTTCAATGCAAACATGTATTGAATAAGTCATATAAAATATAATTAATTTAATTATTATATTCATTTTATATTTTTTTTGTGAATATAAGGTTTCTATCATGTACACAAGTCTTTGTTTCACACATTCAATTTTAACACATACATGTATATTGGATATCAATGTTTTTATTTCAACAAAGATAACAAAAAGATAATTTGAAAATATCTACCAAAAAAAAGGTGATATTGAATAAATGTATCCATAAATTATATCTAATTTTACTTCAAAAATCAATAAAAATTAAAGTATATAGTAAAAATATAAGAAAAAATAATTGTATATTGCATATTCGTATTGTCAATCTATGTTTAACAACTTATAATTTTATATTCTTTTGTAAAAATGTTAGGTGATATTGAATAAATGTCATTTTTAAAATTGTTATCTTTAAAAAAAAATGTTAAAACTTACTTTAGAAAATAACAAATCATCTTTTAAACCTTTTAAAAATATGTATTTACAATAGACATAAAAAATATCAAAAATCACTAGTTCACATTATCTCAAATTCTTAATGATTTAGCTTCTATGGATATGAGAAAGTTAAAAAATGATTAATTGGTGATTTCAATGTTCCACTTTTTCAAAAAAGTGGAACACATTATTGAGGGCTAAGCAATATGTGTCTCTTCTTCTATATCTCCATGTTCCTATCAAGTTTCAAAGTTTATAAGTGGGAAAATATGTTCCAATTACTAAGTTTGTGTGAGTTGTTGGGGTCACAGGGTTTCCCTTCCCAACATGCACCCCTACCCAACTCCATTTTTCCTTTACTTTTGTTAGCATTAGAATTCTACATCCTAACATTCATTTTCCTCAACCTCCACTCATTTATCTTCCCTTGTTAGAGATTCAAGCTTTCCTTGTCTAGTATGTTTCGTTCTAAAATCTCATTCTTTCCTTATAATAAAAATTAGGCAATATTTTTTATGTTCAAAGTTTAAAATTCTTGTCTTCTTGCATTATTCATTCCTACTTGTGATTTCATGACTAAAAGCACAATTAATGACCTATTTGATGAAGCAACTATTATAGAAGGGTAATTTCCCACCCAAATCCTATAGTCAAATTACATTGGAATGGATTCACACGTGACCACAGACAAAGAGTTAA
The DNA here is from genome assembly GCA_007258455.2 of Sequoia sempervirens. Taxonomy (NCBI): domain Eukaryota; kingdom Viridiplantae; phylum Streptophyta; class Pinopsida; order Cupressales; family Cupressaceae; genus Sequoia; species Sequoia sempervirens. The sequence continues at coordinate 174,264,297 of VDFB02047230.1, forward strand.
GAAGGTTGGTTAAGTAAACCAATCAACCTAAAGTAGAAAAATAGAGTCATTTTGATATCATTACATGACTATTCATCTACTTCTTGGGTACAATTAATGTAATAGTTGCATCTGTGCGAACTAATAATCCATGTGTTCATTTCAACTATTATTTTTTAAGAATCCCTCATTTGTCATTAATTACAAGAATATGAAAAGGTGTGATGAGTTCTTGAAAGATTATTGAATACTTTCCAATTTGAAACCCTAATTTATGTATGGATCTAATTAAAATAAATTATTCAATGGAAATTAATTTTAAAAGCTCACACAATATTGAAAAATAAAGACCCTTCATAGAGAAAATAGATTGCTTGCAATAGGAATGAAGCTCTTGTTTGCAACATGCAACCAACTATCTCAAATTTGATTAAACTTGCAATGAATTATAATCAATCTAGAAAGGATAATGGGCTGGAACAAGCCCTTACAAAACTACTAGCAAACACAAAAAAAGATGATTTGTCATCAGCAAATCAAAGCTTTGTAACAAAGCTTCTCTCCAACACCTATAACAACTATTACTCTGCACAATCTCAACCCTTCAATCTGCAACTACTGATGATGTTTATGCCTGTATCAACAACAACCTCAAATACGCAACAATGCCATAAAAAACCCCTTCCTGAAGGTATGCTACAACCTCTCTTCTCCTTCCCTGTATTATAGGAAACTTCATTCAAAAATGAAATTACTTTTGCATAACACAAGCTTTCGTGAAATGAAATGCAATGTGAATGCATTTAGTTTTAATTTTCTTGCATTCTAACCCACTCCTAGGAAAATCAATGCCCAACTCCAGGATCAAACAATGAAATTTAAATTCATCAATAAAATAAAATAAAATAAACTTCCAAACTTCCAAACTTGGAAAATATGAAAGATAGTGCTTTAAAGGCTTTCTTGTTTTCAAGAACAAAGAAAAAAAAAAAATTTCCCAAATTTGGGTGCCCACCTCCTGATTCCCTGTTTTTTAGGAGTTATGGAATTTCAAATTTGGAGTTACAAGTCAAATTAGTGGTCTCTAATAAACCCATGCCTTCATTGCTTTTCATGTTTTTTTTGCTTTCAAGGCATATTCTCCATTATCTCCACTCATCTTATCTTCTTAAAATTTACTCCAAATTTGAAACTTAAATTTACAACATTGCATAACATCCAAATGCACTCCAAATTTTGAATTTCACATGACAAAACATGAAATTCAACTCACAACAAAAATTGAAATTCAAACATCTTTTTGACACAAGATACACTATGCCATGGATGCTCTTACATCACTAATCACTATTATTTTGAACACCACTACTTAGAAAGGTATATCTAAGGATGAAGAACCTCATATTCATTAAATGAAAAGTATAGAAACCTTTTTCACAATGAAAAACATGAAACCCCTTTGTCTATTCACATGAATCCATAAAAGGTCACAAGAAAGCTCCCTTGATCATAGATAAATCTCATACAAAGGTCATCGTAGTACTTTCTAGATTTTAGATATTCAATGAGAGAGTGTTTACATGACATTACTATTCTCAGGTACAAGGCAATATTTCCATTTTATTTTATATCTATAGAGTTGTAATTTCTATCCTTTGGTGAAGATAGTTATATTTCTAGTTGATCTAGAACTTCCATGGTAGAAACCTAATATATTACTAAGTAGTCAATGTATTGAAAACCTAATTCACAAGCTAGGTACTTTAAGGTAATGCATAAATCATGGTTTTTGATCTATGTTTGTGTTAAGTTGAGATTATATATATATATATATATATATATATATATATATATATATATATAAAACTAAAATCTCTCTATTGGGATATTATGATAATATGTGAATGTGAGGATAAATAATTTACTTTAGTAGGTAACGAAGAAATATTTAGGTCTGCAATATAAGTACTTGTGATCCATACTTGTGATCTTCTATAATTAAGTAATTATTTTAATCATTTAATTATTCATTTTTCCTCTCCTGAATTAAGTAATTGCTGCCATTATTTAATATATTTCTTCTTAGCTAAGCCCTAAATCCCAACCAATTTCTTGAGTTTTCATCCATCCTTCCCATCCTTATCTCTCTTCTTCTCAATTAACCTCATCCATTGATTGTCATACCTCCTCATCCAATTCCCACCCTTCATTTGATTTGGGATTTCTACAAAAAATAAACCATCACCTTCATTTCAACCCTGACCACAATCTTCAATATTTTGCTTCTCATATCATTGATGCTGAAGAACCACAATCTTTGAAGTCTTTCTATCTTGAGCTCTTGCATCAAAATCAAACTTACCAAATAGATTGCATACTAAAATTTGAGAACAAACAAATAAAAATTGAGAAGAGCAATGGAGATGAATCAAATATGGCATAGACATTGAGTATTATTACTTTATTGTTTAAATTTATATTGTCATTTTTGTTTCATTGTTGGATTAGGATCTTTATTAGCTTGAATTAGATAGTTTTGTGGTTATTACCATTGATTCATGCTCATTCTTGAATTCTACCCCAATCTTTCTTAAAGAACCTTATCACTTGTTCAAGGAAGGGTACCTCTTTCTAGTGATCTTCATAGTAGGTCACCAAAAAATAATTTAGTTTGAGTAATAAGTTTAAATAAATTTGAAATATTATGCAATATTTCATGCATAGTAATATAGCAATTAAATCACATACCCCAATATCACTTTCCATTGATCTTCATAGTAGGTCACTACAAAATATTTTGGTTTAAGTAATGTTTTTAATATAAATTCTAAATATTATGCAATATTTGATGCATGTTAATATATCAATTAAATCATACATCTCAATACCATTTAATTTATATAAGGACTAATATTGGGTGTCTAGCAAATATTAGTCCTTCCCATTAAAATAAATTTCTCCTCCATAAATTATCTTTATATCTCCACCTTAATATTAAATTATAGTGGGAGTTTAGTTATAAATATTGTGTAAAATTAAGTGCACAAATCAAGAAATATAAAGTTGGTATAGATGCTCAAATGGCTGCATGAGAAGCCAATAGTAGCATGGTTCAAAATATCACCTTGAGTGGCAAAGCTCCCTGATACTTCAATTTCCTAGAGAATTTCTGGCAAGCTTCACATTTTCTTACATATTAAAATGAGTCATTAAAAACCTTTGGCCAGTAATAACCTTCACTGAGAATTTTATGCGCAGTTGTCTTTGCAGAGTAATTCCCTCCACAAACCCCTTCATGCATTTCACTTAAGACATGCCTAGCTTGTGACTCATCCAGACATAACAATAGTATACCATCCATGTTCTTTCAAAATAGATCTCCATCCATGAAAACATACTTAGATGCTTGTAACTTTAGAGTTATTTTCTGGGTGTCACTCAATCCCTCTGGACACTTCATGTATTTAAGGTAATGCATGATATTTGCATACCAAGGAGTATGCTCAATGCTTGCAATTGCAGTCTCTTCTTCTATATTGCAAATTTGATTTGCTTCAATATTCGCTTTTGCCATTAACTTAGTCAAGCTTTGACCTCTTACTAATTTAGTAATTTGTATCTCCATGTCAAACTCTTGGATTTTGTTAATCCATCTACATCTTTTTCCTGTTACTTCAAACTGTGTCAGAATATCCTTGACAACTGCATGAGGGACATAAGCAATCACCCTTGCTCCAACAAGATATGGCATGAAAGCTTTTGTAGCTTTCACTAATGCAAATTCCTATTTTTCCATTATATCATACTTTAATTCTGACCCCTATAATGACTTACCGAAGAAAGACACAAGCTATTCATGACCTTCCTCATTCTTCTGTAACATAACAACAGCAATAGTGTGCATTGAAGCGAATGAAAATATCTGAAAAGGCTTTGCAAAATCTAGATATTTAAGGAGAGGAGCTTCCTTGATGGCCCTTTTGATGGAGATAAAAGCTTCCAAGGCCTCTGCAGTCCATTCTATTTTTTGTCCTTTCCTCAACATTTTTGATATGGGTTTAATTATCTCAGCAAAATTAGAAACAAATCTCCTAACAAAGTTAATTTGTCCAAAGAATAATTGTATAGCCTTAACAGTTTTAGGGATAGGAATTTTATCAATGGCCTCAACCCTTTCAGGATCTATCCTAATCCCATCTTTTGAGACAATATGTCCCAAGAGCTTACCTTTTGTGACTGCAAAATGGCATTTCTTAGGGTTCAAGCTAATACCATATTCTAAGGCCTTAATAAATACCTTTTCCAGATGTTGTACATGATCTTCAGCCTTCTTGGAATAAGCAGTAAGGTCATCCTGATACACCACCATGATAGCATTGATTGGGTCTGCAAATGCCATGTCCATAGCTCTTTGGAAGGTTGCTCCTACATTTGTGAGACTAAATGGCATTCTTATGTATACATATGTCCCCCAAGGAGTTGTAAAAGCCGTCTTATATTTTTTAGATTCTTTGACTTTGACCTAGTTATAGCCTAAAAACCCATCCATCATAGACAACAGTTCGCACCTTGTTACCTTATGCAATATAGCCTCCATATTGGGTAGAGGATAATTATCTTTGAGGGATGCCATGTTTAGATTTCTGAAATCTACTTGTAGCCTGATATCTCCATTTTTCTTCCTCACAGGGACCAAGTTTGAGACCCACGTTGAGTGCCTGATTGGTTTAATGATTCCCCCATCTCTGAGCTTTGCCAATTCTTCCTGCATTTTAGGCTTCAATGTTGGATTTATGGGTCTTTTCTTTTGTCTAAATGGCTTAGCATCTGGCTTCAATGGTATTTCATGTTGAAACAAATCTTCCCTATATGCTTTTAGATCTTCATAAGACCAGGAAAACACATGTTTATATTTTTTCAGCAACTCTATCAGCATTCTTCTAATTGTAGGGCTTATTTTCTTCCTGATATATACATTTCTTGGTGCCATTTCAGTTCCCAAGTTAATCTCTTCAATATCCTCCCTCTTGACTGGTGTTTGCTTCATGAGGGACCGATCATTTCCATCATACACCCTCTCCAATGCCACTAAGCCTTTAGGAAGCTTATTTATTTTAAGCTGTAAGATCTCCTTCCCAAATATTGTTTGCTTCTCATTCACTTCTTCAACAAAGGCATTGAAATCAATTTTTTGGGCTTCATATTGATCAAGGAATTTCAAAAGGTCATTATCATCATTAAAGACCTGCCAACTATATATGTTATCAGGCACTGCAGGCCTTGTCTTGAACTCAATTTGTGATACTCCGGCCAATGTAATGTCATCTCTTTTCAATGCCACATTTGCTAGAAAGTCTGCCATTATGTTTTTTGACCTATCAATCCACTCAATTGAGAAGGCATCAAACAACTCAATTGTGTCCCATACAACATTCCTGTATTGTTTCAGTCTTTTATGTTTTGCTGCATACTTGGACTTAACTTGTGAAACAACCAACTCAGAATCCCCTAGAACATCCAGCAACTTGATTTTATGTTTCACAACTATGTTCAAACCTGTCAATAAAGCTTCATATTCCGCCACATTGTTTGTACATTCAAATGTTAATAGGAATGAATACTTAAATGAAATACCTTCAGATGAAACAAACACTATCCCTACTCCATTACCTTCTTGGCTACATGCTCCATCAAAATACATTTTCCACACCTCATTGCAATTTTGTGCCACATGCTTTTCAATCGAGTCGGCATTGACTAATTCTGGCTAGGATGATTATATCTTAAAACTTCCAAGATACACATCACAAAAACAATTGATTTGATCTTGTGGTACACAATCAACAACCTGGTTCATCCTTGGCTCCTTGTATAACTTCACTTCCTGACCATTTACCAAAATTGTTGCATAAAGAGATCAAACTGGACATTTCCACCAACTGTGGCTGTCCATTGTCTTGATAGAAGCATCCCAAACTGAGGAGGAGTGTCAATTACTGTTATATCAATGTTATAGGCCACCTGAAGATAAGCAACTAACTTGACTTCAACATCTTTCATTATACCCACCACAGGAATAGGTCAGTTATCCATTGCATAGCACTTACTTCCATTGGTATCCACCCACATGCCAAGCTGTTTGATAACTCCTACTGGCATAATATTTATGGCAGCGCCAGAGTCTATCATGCAATTCCTCAGCAGTTTGTTATTTATGAGTAATGTAGTGAAAAAAAGATCAACTTGTGGGGGATTTAATAATGCAGTTTGTGAAAAAAGGATACTCCTGTGGAGGAAGCGATCAACATGGCGAGAACGACATCAATTAACATATGTTTGGGGCGCAGCGGCACTGACAACCCTTTCATTTCTTCACTGGAGCTTCGTCCCATCAAGTCATCCATGTACACTGTTGTGGACCTTTCTTTCTCTTTATTTGGCGTCACGCATGGAGACTGGGGAGCTCCGTTGAACTCATCGATAAGGTTGTAAAAGGTTTCCTCTACCCTTAACGACAACATTACACAATAATAAAAAAAAATCCTCAAGCTTGTCATGTAGCAACAACACTGAGAGACGCGAGATGTAGCTGGTTTTTTCTCCTATATTTTGTTTTTCTGCTTTAGCTGCTTTTTTTATTTTGTTTTTCTGCTTTTCTTGGTCTCTATCTATCTGTGTTTTTTTTTTATTCTTTTTTTAAAGTGCTTCGTGACTTTCTTTATTTGATCTTCATGATCGTTTTGTAAGGATCTCATGACTTTAATCTGATCAAAACGATACTCTGTACTATACAGATATCCTGATGATAAATACGATAGGATCTGGACTGGGTGTGGATAAGGAAAAGGTCAAAGCTACCTTACCACTAGTAATCAAATTGATACATCGGGGACAGGGATGCCGTCTTTTGTGATGAGCACTGCGTGGGTTCCCTCCAACGCCACCTCCAAGGAACTCTACTGGACTTGGAATTTAGAAAGTGGTTTATACTATTTTTCCTTCTCCTTCGCGGAGCTTCAAGAGCTAAAATCCAATGACAAAAGGGAGATTAATATTAGCGTATTCGGCACTCAGTGGTATAGTAACGAAGAACCCGCTTACCTGGTAGCGAACACCGTTGATTCCTTCATAAGCTCCCTAATTCTTGGGAAGGGATTAAGTAACTTTTCCCTAGATGCGACCCACAGCTCTACTCTTCCGCCTCTCATCAATGCTTGGGAAATCTATCAGTATAGCTCAATACTTGTCAACGGCACCGATGCTGACGATGGTAATTTTTTGTTTGTATTTGCTACGTATACTCCATAGTTCTTATATTTTTAAAAGCGTTTTGACAGTTCATCTAGGAAAGGCAGGCAGTATTAGGTTCTTGTGAAAGTGTGTTTTTATGGGAAAAAGCTGGCATGATTTCATTATGTATTTACTTAATTATTTTGAAAGTTTATAAATTTATAATATAATTTTGAATGGTATATTTTAAAAAAAAATAATTGAAGTTTGATTGCTGACAATTATGGTTTTTTTTTTTTACAGTGGTTGCAATTGTGAATATTGTAAAGCACTTTAATTTAGGAAAGGATTGGTCCGGTGATCCTTGTATACCACTGAAATACTTTTGGGATTGGGTGAAGTGTAGCACAGATCCATCACCTAGAATTATTACAGTGTAGGTCTTCTTGTATTCCTTTATTATTGATGATTAATAGATCTTTGCTATATGTGTACATATATTTAGTATTATACTTTTACAGTTTTATAAATTTTTATTAATTTGTAAAATTGACATTAATTTGGATGATTATAGGTTAAATTTTTTCTTCTTAGATTCATACATTTCTATCTTTATTATTTGTGGATATATATTAATTTAAATTGTTTTGAATAAGAGAAAAATCAAGATACTGATTTATCCATGAGATATTTTTATTTACTTGATCAATTATATGTTGGATCTTAAACATAGATTTAAAGTTGATCAAAACAAAAATATATATTTACAATATGTTTATGAGTTGATAGAGTAGTTGGTAAGACTATTTACTAGAAAAATAGAGGTGGTATGGTTGAAATGTGGAATAACTATTCTTAAGAAAAAGATAATAAAATTTAAGTAATGACATGTTTATATTTTGATGATGTTGAATTGTTCTCTAGTCATAACTTGCATTCATTGTAGATAAGTAATAACATGTGGATATAAATTGATTAGAATTGAAGGGCGTCTATTTTGCAATATAGAATTCAAATTTGGTCTCATTATTTCTGGATTGTTTTAGTCAAGTAATTTCACCAATAAATCAATGATCACTTGACAATATATTTGAACATTAAAAATGAATGATGCAAAAAAATCAACTATTAGAGTCAATAAGAGAACTAATTTAAAGATCAAAAGATCAAAAGAACATACTAATACTAACCTTTTTAAAGTCCGACATATAATTTATAATAAAAAATTAAATACTTAATCATTTTTGAATTTAATTTAAAAGAAAAATTATAATTTTTGATTTTAAATTAAATTATAGTTTAAAAATAAATCATCTACTTGCCAGTTTTATATTTCAATGACAATTGATAAAATGATAGTCTTTACCATTTTGAAAGTAAGAGGTTGTCAGTTAATCGCCTGAATTAACAATGTAGGTTTTTATCTGTTATTGTACTCCACTAATAAGCAACAATTGTGAATAATTCTAATATATTCAGGGAACTCTCGGGGAAGGGGCTCAATGGCGAGATACCTGCGAGTTTTGGCAATCTCTCTGCTCTTGTTAAATTGTCAGTCAACGTATCCATTTATGTTTCAATCTTTTATTTTCCTGAACTATTTGTATGTTAGTAATCCTCTAACTTTTACTTTTCAGGGATTTGTCAAACAATAATCTTAATGGGTCAATACCAGAAGAGCTTAGCCAATTACCCAATCTAAACGTACTGTAAGTTACAAAATTTACTTTCTTACAATTGGAAACTCTGTTACATAATGCTTTAACAATATGGGTTCAGACATTTTGTATTCAAATTGACTGCAACTTATAACTTTCTCTTTGATATTTAGGAATTTGGCAAACAATAAGCTAACTGGATCCATACCGGAAGCTCTAGGTAATAAACAACGAAATGCAAAACTGGTCTTAAGGTGGAGTTTCCTCACTCAGCAATTGTGTCTAGGGAATAATATTACTATCTTCTACTTATGTTTGAGATGTTTTTGTTTGATATTGTAGTACTTATGGGAATAATATGGATTGTCAATCCAATGCTTGCTATAATCCTCCCACCATAAAACATAGCAAGAAAAATGTAACTGTGTGGGTGATCATAGCTGGAGTTACCGCAACTGCAATTGTAGCTGCATTAGTGGTATTCATAATATTCCTAAAATCAAGGAAGCAAACTCCACCAGTAGTGAGCACAAGAAGTAAGTCATCTCCACTTCCAATGAAGACCATTTATTGTATATTTCCAAATAAATCTTTTCCACTGCTAAAAAGTGGTCAGCTGTTATTCCCACAGCCTCTATTTTTCATTTTTAATAATTCGAAATCTACATGATTAATAAATAAGAGAATTTATCAGATAAGATGGCGGTAGATATTGTCAATCCGGAAACATGCCGATCATACAGTTTTCAACAGGTGAGAGACATGACTAGTGATTTCCACAAGCAGATTGGAAAAGGAGGATATGGACCAGTTTATCTTGGTTTTCTTCAAGGCAACGAAGTAGCAGTCAAAATATTATCTGATGTATCACATCAGGGTGCAGCAGAATTCTCTACTGAGGTGCACAGACTTTTCTACTTGTTTTTCCCTGTATTAGTAAATCATATTCGTCTTAATTAAAAATGGATACACATAACTTGTAGTGCAATGCAGGTGGATATGTTGTCTAGAGTACACCACAGGAATCTGGTAAAACTTATTGGCTACTGCATAGAGGAGGAGCATATGGCGCTAATCTATGAATTTATGTCCAATGGAGACCTACGAAAGTGTCTCGATGGTAACATACATAACAAAGCCACTGCTAAATTGAGCTGTATATTTACAAGTATTTTAATTTACTCTTTACGGTAAGATTGTGTAAAATGTGCATTCAGGCCAAAATTCATGTGGAAAATGCCTCGATTGGCAAACAAGGCTCAACATTGCAATGGATGCTGCCCAAGGTTAGTGCCCTGTCATTTGAATTGCCTGACAGTAGACCTAATTCTACGTAAACTATAACCACTATGTTGTAGGGCAATATGTTATAGTGTTGACTGCAACACATCACTTATTTAAACCCATCCTTTACATATATTTATTATTCTGAAAGGCAACATCATCTGAGAAGGCCTATATTTTGTGAGCAGGTCTAGAGTATTTACATGGTGGCTGCAGCCAGGGCATTATTCACAGAGATGTGAAGAGTTCAAATATCCTGCTCAACCATAGCATGGAGGCAAAAGTAGCAGATTTTGGATTGTCCAAATTTGGTCCTTTGAATGGAGCTACTCATGTGTCTACGCTAGTGAAAGGCACCCTAGGATACCTAGATCCAGAGTAAATAATTTTATTTTGTACCCAAATAGGAAACTTAAAATTTTATTATAAGGTTACCGAGCAGTTTGTTGATTATTTGCAGATATTACACTGTTCAGCGATTGACAGAAAAAAGTGACGTATATAGCTTCGGAGTTGTTCTATTAGAAATTATTTCGGGACGACAACCTGTAGTTGCAGACCCCTCTAAGGGACAACAAGCGCACATAAGAAGCTGGGTAATGTGCCTAGGAGAAATCAAATGCTATTGACATTCCCATGAAATCAAACATGAAATGATTAAAGCTTATTTTTTGTTTGGTTATGGCAGGCAAGGGAATTCCTGTCGAAGGGAGATATAGAGAGTATTGCAGATCCTGCTATGGAGAGGAAGTATAAGATGGAAGACTTATGGAATTTGGCAGAGTTAGCAATGGCATGTTGCTCAGAGCACTCAGTGGAGAGGCCTACAATGAGTGAGGTGGTGTTGGAATTGAAGGAATTGATGAGATTCCCAACTCCCCCTCACCCTCTTCATTCCTCTTCACCTGAAATATCACACCTATCGTTATTAAATCCACGTCTAAGATAAATAGAGATTCACCTGGTTGGGTCGGCAAGGAAAATAGATGGTTTTGGGGGAAGTTTTTGTGGACTTCATATTAAAAGACTTTTGTGGAAGCGTAGTTTCCAATAATTCATCACTTGTCTGTAATTCATCTACGCACATTTACTTTGTTATTGCCCACTTTGTGACATTTCTTATTGATATTTTATAATTAAAAGCCTGGTAACTGAGGATTAGATGACTTAAGTTACAAATAAACCGTAAAATCTTTATAAAGAAAAAGAGTAAAAGAGTAAGTGTATAGGAATTTTGTTTAAAAATTAGAATAGATAAATTTTTAAATGATTCTTTATTAATTTTAATTTAATATAATAAAAAAATTATCATTATAGTAACAACATAATCTAGAATATTTTTATATTTTAAATTATTTATTATGTGTGTTTTATTATTAAATTTTATAGAATGATTTTAATATATATGCATTATGTTTTTGAAAAGGAAAAACAGGTTTTACAAGGACCTGAAACCACAAAGTTAAAACAAACAAAGATAGAGCATAAAGAGTCTGACCAAACAGACAGCTGTCCCAAAAAGGAAACGACAGCACAAAGAGACAACAAGGTCCAGAAAAAAGGACCGCCAAAAAGCTAGAAACAACCACCGCAACACTATTCCAAGGTGTTCATCAACTCCTCGGCTTCCTTTTCAACTTCATTCATATCCTATAACCCCTGCTTGAGGATTTGAACCGTGTGTGGAGAAGCAGGGGCCTTCCTCTTCGTATTAGCCCGAGTGCGAGTCGAAATCCCTTCAGCACCAAATTTGCTACAACCTCTGTCTGCATCCAAGTCCACGACCAGCAAGCCCTTTTGATTTTTTTCTAACTTTTCCACCATAGCATTGATGATAATGGCGTTGTGCCTGGCAATTTTGTAATTATTCGTCACAGTGGCCCTGATATTTTGGCCAATCTTGGACATATTGCACTCGAGCCTAGTCAATCTTTTCTCCTGCAACTGCTATCTTTTCCCCGGTAAGCGGGTGTCCTGTCCCTCATTCTCATTACAGCTCCAGCTAATATTCTACTCCAATTCCATGACTTTGTTGCTGAGATCTCTATTACGGCCATTCAAATCACAAACTTCCTTCTGGGTCCACTTAAGAACAGTGAAAAGGCCATCCGTACTTTTTTCTGCCACACTCATTATGTCCTTAGGCCTGAGGTTATTCAGGGTAGAATTAATTTCACCTTGATTAGGGGAATCTTTAGGGGCATTCACAAATCTTCCAGATGCAGAGGCACTAGGGGCTGACTCTTTACTAACCATAGATTTATCAGAAAGAATTTCCATAGAATTCCCAGAGTACGAGACTAATTTCATAACCGAGGTACCTTTAAAACTAGAGACCAAACCTAGGGTAGGGCAACCAGGAGACGGCTGGGGATTAAGACAAGACAGCAAAGCAAAACCCAGGACAGGACAATCATGCGGAGGCTGTGGATTAGGACAAGAAGGCGGAGCAGAACCCATAAGGGCATTCCGACAAGAAAGGGACTGGGGAGCAGTGGTTTTAGAACCAACAAGGGAAAAAGCAGGAGGGTCCAGGGGATTTTTCTCCCTGCTACTTTCTGTATCCTCATCATCCAAATCCCCAACATCAACAATTTTAGGCAAAGCAGGTAAATTTTGATAATGCTCAAAGATGAGCCTGACAAGACCAGGGTGAATAATAGAAATCCTCCTAGGGTTTCTTTCAACCTCATCAAGGCAATTCTTCAGAGAAGAGAATAAGTAAAAAGGCAAAGAGATACTAACCTTGTGACGGAAGTGGTTCAAAATGGCAAAGTGATAACCATATGCCCTGGTGAAGCGCTTGTCAACCGTGATATACTCCATAATGACTCTTAAAACTTTCCTCCAGATTGATTTAATGGACTCCACATCAAAGTAGCTATTGGCAACCTTAACCAGCTTAGCCTTCTCCTTGTCTTTTTTAGGAAATCTTATGACTGCTTCATCAGAGAACTGACGGTCCCGATAAAACTTCAAACCCTCAGTTGAAAGACCAGTAATCTCACCGATAATTTGCTCATTCAGCTTAACATTCCTACCAAACAACACAATCTCACCATTTTTCCAGTTTTTGGCAAAATAGTCCAGTGCCATCTCGTCAATACCATGGAACTTTTCCAAAAATGGGACTAAACCTCCCTTTTCAATTTTTTCCCAAGCTTTAGCATTCTTTCTGTGCTCTTGAAAGCAGCTCTTCTCAACACGTTTTCTCTCTCCCCCCATCTTCAAAGCTTTGTTATACCATACCCTACAGTTGCTCTGGGTCCCGTTTAAACATATTTTACCAGACACCTAGAAAGCGTGCCGGAAACTCTTCTTGAAAAGGAAAATGATGTCAGTCCCATCAAATCTAATGAAATTGACGTACCTGATCTTTATCTGCTTCATCATGGCAAAGAAAAACTTCTCTTCCATGCATTGAATCATAATAAATTAGCGCTTTCACCTCAGAATGGAGGTAGTCATTCTTCCTCCACGTGTTTTCCCCACCCTTCTTAACCCCTTCATTGGCAAAGTAATCAGCCACCTTATTGGCTTCTCTGTAGGCATGGAAAACTTTCACTTTGTCGAATTTACTTAATAAGGCAATTGTATCTTCGATCCACTTTTTAATGGTCCACAAGGGAGGGGTAATCCCAAGAATGCAATTTATTATATTCATTGAATCACCCTCCAACCAAAGACATTTCGTATTCATCTTGAAAGCTAAGTTAACCACGTGATAAGCCCCAACAGCTTCCGCAACATGAATATATATGCATTATGTTTTGGGAACAACATAATATGGATTAAAGTTTGAGTAATATTTATATGTGTGTTAGTTAACAAATTTGTCATTATTAAAATTTGTGAATAAATACTTACAAATGTCCAATTTATAATGACAATAACACCAATAATCAAGAAGTTGTTATTTTATGGAAACAACATTCCTCTTAAATTTAGAGTTACAATTCCCTCCTATGATGAATTTATGTTTTGAGTTTTATTTCCAATCAAAAAGAAAGAAAAGTGAATAACTTTTCTAAGTATAAAAGACTACTCACATACTCATAGGTTTGCTCATTTCAAGATTAATTTTATATATATATATATATATATATATATATATATATATATATATATATATATATATATATATATATATATATATATATATATATATATATATACATACATGTACATGTATTTACATATACATAAATACATATACATGTATATATACATACATATATCTATATAGATGTATACATACATATATACATACAGACATATATGTATGTATATATATACATATATGTGTCTGTATATATATATGTCTATATATATATATATATTCATATAATAGAAAGCTCACAAATTAATAAATTACCTTTCAAAAAAATTGATTCTATCTATTTCAAAGAAAAATCAAAGCAATAATCAATATGGAATATAGAACACCCAAAGTAGTTATTACACATCACAAGAATAATAACTCAAAAATCTATTGACAACATGTAGAAAAACTGCAAAGCTCACAAACTTACAATCTTTCGTATCAAAACTATTCTATTTTTAACTACTATGTGCTAAAATTAAACTGTCATCCAAAAATTGTCTTTACAAAGCCATCGATTACATACAAATAGTATTTTAGATGTAACAAATTCTTTTAATTAACCATTAAATAAAGGTTAAAAGAATCCTAAAAAAAAATTAAACTTTAACTCTTTAATAACTTAAGGTCTTTATAAATACATTGATAGAAATAATTTAATTATTTTTTTGAGGTGGGACAATATCTCCATTTGCATCGTCTTTGTCCTTTATCAAAGATTAAGGCATCTAGACAATAATTTTGGCCATGTAAATCATAATTCCTTAATTACAAGACCTAGTTCATTGTGTATGGGAATGATAACATTATTATTTTTTGGTTTCCAAATTTCATTGTTGTTTTGAATGGTTTCCAGCTTATTTTGGATTGTAGTGAGAAGATTGGATTTTTTTTCTAGCTTTCCTTGGTGGTTTGAGTGTTAAAGACCTATGAATCATCCTTTGTTTGAATATCTAAGTTAATGGATAGGAAATCGGTTTAAACATCTAGTTTGATTTTATCACATTCTTTTGGTAACTTGGTCTACTCTTGTATTTTTTTCCTAAGAACCACCAATATCCATTCAATTATTTTCCTCCATAAAATAAATTGTTATCACTAGAATTTTTGATGATTTGATGTGCAATTAGCTTACCATTACACATCTCATCCATCTCCTTGATATGTTTTTCCACACTTACCCAAATTGATTATTCTTACTTTGAAAAGTTGATTTCATCATTAAAATATATTTCCTTCTAGTATCAACTTCATCATACAATTCATTTTCCTCTTAAATACATCTCCATCATTTGGTCACAATTTCACTTACCTAACCTTTAGTTATTATGCATTAGGATTGATAGCTACATATATATTCAATAACATCCTTACCACTTCTTAAGCTAGGTGTAGTGTTGTAAATTGCATGCCCTTGTAATTTCATAGTATGTTTTATACCCAAGCTTTGTGTTGATTCCATTAGTGTTTATGTAGACTCATTTAAGCCCTTGTATCTATCTTTTCCCTATGAGCATAATTAGGCCTCTTTTTTAAGGTCACCTTTTTCATGTCACCTTTGCATTTCCCATATGTTCTTGTCACCCATAAATTTTTAAATTAATTTTTTTGGACACTAGCGTTTAGCATAGATATCCACATGTAGAACTGGCATCTTGCAACAATTTGTCATTTAAAAGCTCATTATAGTTTTTCCACTTGTCACCTTCCCAAGTCAATGGGAACAACTTGAAATGATTTATAATGGCTCATTGACCTCTTTCTTTTCCCTCATCGTTTTATTTTTGAAACTAATCTTTCATTTTGGTAACTCTTTCTCTCTCTCTTGGCTCTCTTGCTCAAACTCACTCATAGATCCCTATGGATTTTTAAATCTCTCCACAAGAATCACACAAAATTATATTATAGATGGGTAAAAGCAAGAAGTTGAGTACACGAAGAGGGGAAATTTTGGGCAACAAAAAAAATTTCACAAAAAACACGTACACATTTTTGAAAAACACATATGCATTATGGAACGGGTACCCAAACCGAAATTTGAACGCGTACGTTCTTAGCTATGGGTACGCAAACCAAAAATGGGTACGCGTTATGAAATGCGTACGTGTTACAAATGCATACGCGTTTTATAACGCGTACGCGTACGTGTTTCATAACGCGTATGCGTTTTGGAAAAGTATTTTTTTTTAAATAAACTATTGGCTTTTCATTTTATCCACTATTTTTGGCGGCATGAGAGAAGACAATCTAGAGCACGTACGCATTTGTAAGCTGGTGCTTGGAGCGTATTTTGACTGCCACCTCCTCCCGTCAACACACCCGACCTCTGTGACCTCCAGGTTGGTTGAATTCTGCCATTTTTTGCTTTGTATCTTGTTTTTTGTTTTCTAATTAGTATTTAAGTTTTGTTTCTTTAATGTGTTTTAGTTCAATTTTTAATAGTTTTAAATTGCATTTAAAAAATAAAAAATGTCAACAAAATAAATAACGTTAAATTGTAAATTGAAAACCATAAAATCTAAACCTAAATTGGACACATTTAACTTAGAAATCTAAACCCTAAAACATAAAACTAGAAACCTCTTAGAGACCTCTCTCCCCTTAGGTGAGCTAAAACTAGAAACCTTCCAAATTGGACCAAATGATTGAGGTAGGTGGTCAATACAAGATTATAACAAAAGTACAAGGGCTTCACAAGGGTTTAGGGTTTTTTCAAAACCCTAATACAATTTTAGAGAAACCCTTACAAATATGACTATTTAGTAAACTTTCAAAGGCATTTGAATGGGCTAAGAGTAAAAAAATTCAATAATTAGGTACACCAATATACATACATGCATACATACATACATACATACATATATAAATAGACGCAGGTATATGCAATACACACACATGTATATTTATACATTAATATACATCACCTACACTTAGTTATATTCATAGATATATCTATGTATATATATGTTTGCATAACTTTACTCACATACATAGATATATATGTGCATATAAATATAAAATAACACCTACCCACATTGAAGAAATGTTTTTATTTGCACAATATATAATGATTACCACCTAAAGCCAAATAAACTTTTATATCTAGAACACACTTTTTAATGATTGATAATGGAAATGCAAAGACTAAATTGTAGCACAAATTTGATATGAAGGATTTGATAATATATTTACTTTTCCAAATTGAATTCATAAGAAAAGGTTATTGATGTGAGTGAGTGTGTGCGTTCTCACAATCTTCATGATCATGGTTGTTCTCTTAGACCTATCTCCCTCTCTCCAGTGATACTCTCCCTCTTGTCCTTGGAGGGTAACTCTATTCTGCATTCACCTCGTGAAACCAAAAATGTAGTTAGTTCATTATTAAAGCATATGTGCATATATAAACTTATTTATATATCAACATAAATCTCTTAGAAACATTAAGAAATACATGTTCCATTTAATCATTATGAGTATTAAAGGCATATTTTCAATAGTTCATATTATGTTAACTAGATCAAAATGTTAAATTGACATATTCTTAATTAACGATAATACATATTTTCAAGTCAAGATTGAAATGAAAATAAAAAATAATATAACCTAGAGGGTAAAATAAAATGGGATGTAACAAGGGAAACTATCTCTTACATGCACCTCATCAAACTAACAAAATAGTTAGTCTGTCAAATCATATCATTAAACATAAATTTTTTATACTTTCCTTTGCTAACACGCTATTCCTCCATTATTCCCCATTTGCACATTTTATTAGGTTTCCTCTAAGTTATTTTATATATTTTAGTTTTCAAGTTTTTCCTTACCCAAGTATCTTGTCAAGAAGTTCTCCAAACTTTTTGTTCCCTATTCAATATTTTTACTAAGTTTAATTTCTTGAGATTTTGTCTACCTCTATGCCTCTTCATCGATTCTTGTGATGTTTGCTACCCTTAACCCCATAGTGTGCATAAGGTTATAAGTAGTTGGTTTGTGGCTACCTTAACTCTTAGTTAAATTATATGATTTAAATCATAGTCTTATTTCTAGGTAATTAAGTTAGTGTAGATGAACATTATTCTTAGGTATCTAAGTAAATTTAAGTGAAAACCAATGAATACGTAGGGTACATATGGGAACTAGTGTTTTGTTTATTATCAATAAATTTACAGAAAAATCATAAGAGCAATAGGGATGAGAAGATAAAAATTGAATAAAATTGACAACAATAATTCTCACTACATTCACTAGATTTGGTTATACCACCATATTCATGTGCATTTGTGAGACATAACCCTATGAAGAATTCAATAATACAAATCTCACCAATTTATTCAATGTACATTTATTTACATTTATTACAATCCTTTATTTATTACCAAGATAAGATAATCCTTTGCAAGACAACAAGCATGATCCTTTGATTCATCCAAAAATATCAAAATACACTAAATTTAGTAGAGTTCGACGTAGAAAATGTAGATGCATTCTATGATAAAAATTATTTCTAACCCTTACACAATTTTTAAAAAGAGATGTACATAGGAACTAGGTGTCCCAAAATTTAAGGATCTAAAAGAGTTTAGTTGAAACTTAACCCTAGGTGACTTGCTCTAATTGGAAAAATAATTGAAAATTAATTGAAAGCCAACTGAGAACTACAAGATGAGTGGGAAATCCCACACCATCTCAATATTTATCAACATCTATGTTGATTTATTACATTTATTTAAAAGAATAAAGAATGCGCAAAGTAATTTAACTAGTACCTAAAATACTTCGAGTCTATAAAGTTATTTGAAAAGATATTAATAAATTCATTTAAATCATTCATACTAGCCCGCCCCTTTTGATACTTAAACTTAATCCTCTAAGAAAATGTAGATTCTTCTAAGTTCCCTTGTAGTTCATCAAAATCAACCACCTCAAGATTCTTGGAATTTTTGAATATCTTTTTTTATTTTATCATTCTTGAACTATATAATTCTTGGATACTGACTCATGCAATGAATCTGAAAATTATTTGATCATCTTAGTAGTTGAGGTTACCATTTATGTTGTCTCCTAGAATGTGCAAGAGAGGTCTTCAATGATTTTCAATATTTTTCATCACTTGTTCTACTAACCTTCTGTTTTTATTCAACTCTCATTTATAGTTCTTAAGTGACTATCTGTTTCTATTCAACTCTCATTTATAATATGAATTTTTAATGCTATGATTTTTTAATGTTATAAATTGAATGGTCTTCAAATGAAATATATTTTGAATTTGTGCATGTTCAATGTGATTTTTAAATAACTTTGAAATTGTGTGCATTATTTAATTAGTTTGTTGATATATATTTTTTAATTGTTTAACATGCAGTTGCCATATCATTTCTCGGATGGATCCACTTTTCACTTTAGAGGATTTCATGCCTAATCCAGAAATCCCTATAGATCCTGGTGCACATCCCACCCCACCACATGAGGATATGCCTCACTCACCTCCGCATTCTCCACCACCTAACCCCCCACCCCCTCCTCCATTTGACCAAAATCAACTAAGAGAGAATATTCAAGCCAACTTAGTTGTCATTCAAGGAAACATAGATCTCATAAAAAATGAGACTAGAATCCCTCCACATCTTGCACGGTTTGCATCTACGATGCAAACTATTGTCGATTCTGTTTGATCTATCGATGCGGACCTAGATAGGTTCCATCAATGGAGAGAAGAGAGGAGACAATTCTATGCAGATGGACTGTCATATAAAGAAATCAATGACCTAAAAATCACTAAACAAGCTATGTGCCAATATTTTGTGAACCCCCAAACAAATGAACCAATACCACCCACAAAAAAAAGAATTTCAATTTTATGGTGTAGGCACCCGCAGATAGCTGCAAATTTTTGGGAGAGATGGTGGATGGTGTTTGATACTCCACCACATGGCAACAGTGAGGTGCCCTTATATTTTTTGAGAAAGTTATGGGCTGAGTTTGAGTTGGGTAAAAAACCCAACTATTTTGATATGAGGTCATTTCAAGGAGCTGGGTGTGGCATGCCCCAACATAGACTAGGAGCACGTGTCGATCCTCAGCGATGTGCTCTAGTTGCTTCTCTTGTTCCTCCTCCTTCTCCTAGTATTCCCGCTGCATTTCAGCAGTAAACCATGTTATCTACACTAGGAGCATTGAGTTCACTTTCAGGACATCTCACTCAGTAGACTACACACACAGCCACTGAAGTGGCCAATACAGAGCATGGAGGCTCGGGCTATAGGGATACTCAGACATCCACTTCAAGTGAGGCACATGTGTCTGGGGCGGGATCATACCTAAATTTACTATATTCTGAGGATCATCCCACACAGGTATGTTCATCTTTTGAACTTAAATTTAATTCAAGTTTGAAATGTAAAAAAATCATGTAAATAATAACATCAAACTATATATATAATATAATATTAATTCAATAATTTTGTGTTTGGTGTATAGACGCATGATGACGTGATGCCCGGAACTCAATATCATCATCGTGTGTATATGTCAAGTGTTGTAGATTTGGGCTCACCTTTTCGACAGGTACTTGAACCAAAATATATCAAATAATTTGTGTGGATATATATATATATATATATATATATATATATATATATATATATATATATATATATAATTTAATTTGAGTTTGTACACATGTGTGAATGATATATTATATCTAGATGCAGGGAGGTCATACTATTCCTAGTATTGACCAGCCACAAGTTACAGTGGTGAGCGCTCCTGAGACATCATCAGCTCAGGTGCGTGCTTTCAAAAGTTTGTTAAGTTTAAATTAAATACACATCATAGATCTAATTTAATTTTTTCATTTACATACACATGTGTGAATGATCTATATGAAATGTTGTACATCTATATGTAGGGATTTGATGAGATAACCATGGTGGGCCGCGCACCTGAGACATCATTGACATCTATTCATGGGCAATCTCAGGTGCGTGATCATGAGGTCATATCATTCGAGGTTGTAAACTTTACTTTAAATCTCCTATACAATTTTTACGAATATTTTATATATATATATATATATTCAAGGTTTTCACATATTGTTTGCTTTATATGAATATGCAGGATATAGTGGATCAGGCATTTGCATCTTCTCAATAGACAATTATGTTACCTGTTGAAGAAAATGTGCCAGTTGATTCACATGACCATATGGTAATTTATGCATACTAGAAATCATTTTTACTATATTTAGTCGATATTTAATTAGTTTTTTTTAATCTAAAAGTTTATATTTTCAATTTTAAATATGTTTAATTATATCAAAATTTCTAAATAAATTTAAATCTAATTTTGAGTTTCTTGAACTCTTTTACAGCATGATGCAGGTACATCTAGTCAACGTGGAACAAAGAGGAGACTTGATTTGACCGATCAGCCTGAGAGTTAGATAGTTTTATATTTTATGGACTACAAATCTCTAGTTTTATTTCAATATATGTGTTGGACTTGACATATAAATTTTATGGACTATCTAGATCTCTAGTTTTATTTTGAACATGTTATTATCATATATGTGTGTTTATTTATATCAGTTGACTTTAATATGATGATTATATATGCAGTCAATTATGAGATCATGTTATGTTCATTTTCATAATTATATGCATTTATATACATATCTATATATTTATATTTTATCAAATTTTCAAGTAATACATGCACTATATAATAATTCTTATCTAGAATCAAATTTCATATATATATATATATATAACTTATCACATGGTTAGGTGACAAATTAAAACATTCCTTAAATAGTTTCTTAAATCATATTCATAATAAATTAAGGGCAAGTAATTCTAACTATTTTCCAATTACATACCAAATATTTGAATCAATAAACAAAAAACCATCTCCTTGTATGTATATTTAATGTATAATCTATACAATTGAATAATTATATAAAATGTGGTAAATAGAAGACACATGAAATATGTATAATCTATAAAATTTGAATAAGATATTTAAAAAGTGACATCGAACAAACATATATAATGTAAATCAAGAAGTTTAATGTACAACTTTATAACATGATGAAACTTATATGTGCATGTAGATACAATTAAAGCTTATCAACTTTTAGGTGAATATACCAAAAATTGATATTTACATAGTCTCCAGATAAAATAGTTTTTCAGGTCAACAATCACATTGTAGACCGACTTGATGAGAACTTGCAAAAATAATTAATGTAAGTAACTACAATTTTTACGAGTCGTTTAAGTAAAAAATTCATGCAAGAAAAGAACTGCATATAGTAAATTCCATGCAAATTCAAATGATGTTAGCCATAGGATGGATTAAGGGGACCTAAGAGGATATATAGCAAGTAAGGGGGGGTCTTAAGAGAATTCCTTAAGGGGAGTTAAGAGGATGCATCTCATGAACCCTAGGATATGGCTTAACGGGTCCTAAGAGGATTAAGGAGATGTAAGAGGATATGACTTAAGGGTCCTTTAAGAGAACGAATTAAGGGGATGTAAGAGGGTGGATTAAGGGGAGTAGAGAGAATGAGTTGAAGGAATGCAAGATGGTGGATTAAGGGGAGTTGATAGAATGATTTGAAGTGATGTAAGAGGTTGGATTAAGGGGATGCAAGAGGGTGGATTAAGGGGAGCTGATAGAATGAGTTAAAGGGATGTAAGAGGGTGGATTAAGGGGAGTTGATAAAATGAGTTAAAGTGATGCAAGAGGGTGGATTAAGGGGAGTTGAGAGAATGAGTTGAATGGATGTAAGAGGGTGGATTAAGGGGAGTTGATAAAATGAGTTGAAGCGATGTAAGACGGTGGATTAAGGGGATGCAAGAGGGTAGATTAAGGAGAGTTGATAAAATGAGTTAAAGTGATGTAAGAGGGTGGATTAATGGGAGTTGATAGAATGAGTTAAACCCTAAACCATAAACCCTAAACCCTAAACCCTAAAATGAGTTAAAGTGATGTAAGAGGGTGGATTAAGCGGGAGTTGACAAAATGAGTTGAAGTGATGTAAGAGGGTGGATTAAGGGGATGCAAGAGGGTGAATTAAGGGGAGTTGATAAAATGAGTTAAAGCGATGTAAGAGAGTGGATTAAGGGGATGCAAGAGGGTAGATTAACGGGAGCTAATAGAATGGGTTGAAGGGATGTAAGAGGGTGGATTAAGGGGAGTTGATAAAATGAGTTAAAGTGATGCAAGAGGGTGGATTAAGGGGAGTTGAGAGAATGAGTTGAATGGATGTAAGAGGGTGGATTAATGGGAGTTGATAGAATGAGTTGAAGGGATGTAAGAGGGTGGATTAAGGGGAGTTGATAAAATGAGTTAAAGTGATGTAAGGGGTGGAGTTGATAAAATGACTTCAAGTGTTGTAAGAGAGTGGATTAATGGGATGCAAGAGGGTGGATTAAGGGGATTTGATAGAATGACTTGAAGGGATGTAAGAGGGTGGATTAAGGGGAGTTGATAAAATGAGTTAAAGGGATGCAAGAGGGTGGATTAAGGGGAGTTGAGAGAATGAGTTGAATGGATGTAAGAGGGTGGATTAAGGGGAGTTGATAGAATGAGTTGAAGGGATGTAAGAGGGTGGATTAAGGGGAGTTGATAGAAATGAGTTAAAGTGATGTGTTAAGGGGAGTTGAGAGAATGAGTTAAAGGATGTAAGAGGGTGGATTAAGGAGTTGATAGAATGAGTTGAAGGGATGTAAGAGGGTGGATTAAGGGGAGTTGAGAGAATGAATTTAAACCCCAAGGGGTGTTGAGAGAGTGACTTAAGGGGATGCAAGTGGATGGATTAAGGGTAGATATATGAGGATATTGATTGAGGGGTCCTAAGAGGATGAATTAAGGGGTGTTGAGAGAGTGACTTAAGTGGATGCAAGTGGACAAATTAAGGGTAGATATATGAGGGTATGGATTACGGGGTCCTAAGAGGATGGATTAATGGTAGTTGATAGAATGACTTAAGGGGCTGCAAAAGGATGGATTAATGGTACATAAGAGGATGACTTAAGGGGTTTTAAGAGAATGGCTTAAGGGGATATGAAATCAATTATAAAGTATCAATTAAATGTATCTAGAACTATATATAGTTACTTGTCTCTAGATTCAAATTCCATTGTAATATATGTGCATCTCCTCTCTTTTTTGTAAAGCATCTAATTTTGGGAGACCTGAAACAAAAAATGATATAAAACTTTAATTAGGAAATGATTAAAGACAAATATATATATATATATCAATTAAATATATATACGACTAGATATACTTACCAATATTTATTTACTCTATTGTACCATCTGCATCCTCTCTTTTTTGTAATGCATCTATGATTGTCTCGTGATCATCCATTGAAATTGTCCATAAAACTTTATTAGCAGGCCTCCCTTGATATCTAACTAGTTTTATATTGGTTGCCAAAATCAAATGTGAATAATGCATAATCTTCTTGTGTCTTTCATAATCTTCAAATGCAGGCAAGCCATTCTTTCTCATCAAATATTTTCGAAGCCAGGTGCCAACAACAACCACTGAACCAGTTGGATACTCAAAGTTGTCATCATCCACTCTAGTATGTACCAACTTATGTTTTCTCTCAACACATCTAGCCAACTAGTACTTTGTCTGCTCTTCATTCCCTTGAGGTGCAACAACAACATACACATGTCCTACAAAAATAAATACAAAATTCAATAAAAAGTGACTTATATTTAACTCATATAAACATGCATACATACAAAATTCAACTCAATAAATAATGTACCTTCTTGTACAAGATCTGAAACATGATCATAATCATCTGATGCGAACACTTGATTATCTTCAATTGTCATTTCATGTTGAACATGTGTCGATGTAGGCGTTAAAGCTCTTTGTTGCCATTGTTCGACCCATTCCATATTTTCACATGCCTGCCAATCACCTACAATACAAAATTGACAATAGCATGCCAACTCCCTTGTCCATATTGTCCATGTGTTTGCATTCGAACTCTTAAATGAATGCCATTTTGCACTTCCATTAATTGTTTCACAATCCTGTCGAGAAAAAATATCATTTTCTTCAACTAACCAAAAGAAGCATCGAATTATTGATTTCTCACTTGTTCTTGTAGATAATTTGGTATTGCACCAATCTACAATTGCACGTGCATTTCTAAATTTTGCAGCATCCTCAAATTTTAGTTGCTCTCTAGCAAGAGCTCTTTTTACACATGCACCTGCTCCATCATGTTCTCCCTTACCATGACCAGCTTCAAAAAAACTCCATATGTGTTGGATATTATTTTCCTTATGAACTCTACATAGCCAATAAAACATTCTAGCATTTTTGAATTGACCCGTGCAATTATCTGACCATATGAGATGTTCTAGCATTTGAATTCCTCTCTCTTTTAAATTTTTATTAAATATATCAAAACAATATTGTACAAACTCAGATGAATGTAATCGATTATCACTTATATAAAAATGGTACTCTCTCAAAAAAATTCTATTATCTTCTATACTATCTTCAGCATGTCTATAAACAATGTGAACAAATATAGCTACTTGCACTGAATTATAATATTGTGATTGAATTTCTTCTTGTGGAGCAAGAGTATAATTTTCAAAAATCAACAATTGACAATATAGTTCCAATTGGAAATGTGTTTTTACATAAACGAAATTGATTATCAAGCCAATGAGCATTCTGAGAGTGTTGAACATATTTAGGTACAAACTTATCTTTAAATTCAGTAATAAAAGCATGCACACTAACTTTTTCCACAATTAGCTCAACACGTCTTCCAATTTTACCATCTTTTAAAGAATACTCAATATTTTTAAAATTTTTACATCCACTAATTGTTTTCCAAATTCATCTAAACTACTTTCATGCATACATTCTCCTAATAATGAAAAGTTACCACATCTATCGCATTCTCCAGAAATGCATCCTTTTAAAAAAAATGAGTTTCCATTTAAAGAGGGATTACAAAACAAACCTGCTATAAAATCTTTGATTCTTTCAGGTGGCATATTAATACCACAAATGTCCTACATAATTTGGTTAGCATGCAAAGTGCATTGTATATATCAAATATATCATAATAATAATGAAATTGTACATGAGTCTTACAACAACAAGAGATTCGTTGCTTATTAATTCTAACATACCAAGGTTTACACTTTTCGAATGATCTTTGACTTATGCTAATATTCAATGGTAAGATTGAAGCATCTAAAAAAAAATTATATAATTCAGTTTGAGTCATATCTAAGAGATGCTTTGGATGAGGTTCACGAATTTTGGAACCCACCCTTAATTTTAAGACATCTCTAATGTTAGGTGATACTCTTGTATTATCATACCAAAATTTTTCGATTAAAGATTTAATTTCATTAGTTAATTTCATGTCTGATCTTGGGAGTCTACCACTAAAACTCCAACATTGATTAATAGGATCTTTTTCAATACTTTCTCTTCTTTTAGCAACTCTTATCAAAGTTCTAGGATTTAAGTTTATACATTTACTAATCTTACTTAACATTCTTTTATTTGAAGTTGTTTTATCAACTAGAGCAGTTGTTATTGCACGACGAGCCGCATTCTTATCTTTTGATCGACTTTTCTTACCAATAACATCAATAGCATTAGCAACACTAGATATGACTTGTTCTACTGAATCATCTTTCTTTTTTGGTTTTACAAAAACACCTAATTTTTTCATCACTTTTCTCATTTTAAACATTCTCATCAATTGCACCATGAGTTGACATTGGAATCCTAATTTCTTTCTATAAAAAAATATTTTATATATTTTATTTCCATAATTTCTAATTTGTCTTGAAGAAACTTTACCACGAAGGTTATTTAGCACATTTGTTTCAATTGTTAAAAAAACATTTTCACCTTCATCCATAGATGGAGTTTCATTTTCATTCACACAAGGGGTTTCATTTTCATTTTCAAATGTAAAAGGGATTTCATTCTCATTTTCATCAATATTAGGGATTTCATTCTCATTTACATTCTCATAAGATATAATTTCATGATTTTCTTGTTTCTATATTGTTTCAACCCTAGTATTATTGATCTCATCAATTGTGTATCCAGCTTCTTCTAAACAAGCAATATCAATATTATAAAAACTTGGGTTTGAACACATACCTGGATAGATTGTTTGAATAGGTACATTTTCCATATCATTGGGAGGTGGATTTGAAGACACACCCGAAATTGTTTGCATATCATTCAAAGTTGAATTTGAAGGCACAATTGGGTTTGTCTCCATAGTTGCATTTTCTTCCATATTCACCATCTCCACATTTGCATCATCTACATTGATTTCATCATTCATGGCTTCCTCTTCGAAATTCTTGGAACTAGATGCTTCCAAATCTTTCATTTGATGAATCCTTTCTCTCCTTTCCCTTTGTCTTTTTGCCTCCTTATCTTTATTTGCTTGAATTTATTCGGGTGTCATTACCTTTCTACATCTTTTTCTTTGTTTTTTCTTATCACCCATGGTTACCAAACCCTCTTTGATGACAAAAACAATAATTCAAGAAACCTATTTTAAAATTGCCACCTCCTTCAAATATTCAAATAAAACTATGTACTATGAAGATTATTTTTTCTATAAACTCTGAAGTACAAAACCATCATGAGTACATCCAAAAATTCACTTTTTCCAAATCTTCTTGTAAAAAGTTCTTGCACTTGATTCTACTTCAGAAAATTTAACTTGCACTTTTACTCTTCCAACAATTTGAATAGAATATGCCCTGCACAAGACAAATTTACAATAAAAAATGCAGAAAATGACACTTTCGGACCATACTACAGAAAAAGAATGTTGCAGGAAAATCGAGTTTTACCAGTATTTTTCAAATTAGGAAAAACAACTATTATAGAAATGCGTACACGTTATGTTTAAAAAATGCGTACCCATTTCATAACGCGTATGCGTTACAATCTCCCAATGGCCAAAACGTAACGCGTATGCGATATGAAACACATACGAGTTTCATTTAAATAACGCGTACGCGTTTCTATAACACATATGCGTTATTTAAAAGTTGATCTCCCATACCAAATCTAGCCCTAGTTTTAGGCTTGGGAAAGGCTTGGCAATCCAAGCCTTAGCTTTTGACCTGCAACTAAAAAACTAAGGCAGATTGAAGAAGAATGTCCAACTTTGACAACATAGATGATGGACTTTTTTTTCTGAATGAGTCTATAAAATTAAAACCCATTAGAGAAAACAATGTCTACTTTCTAAATATATAATTTTTGTTAAAATTGGATTACGTTTACTTTTTTTAATTAATTTCTAAACAAACTAGGCCTTAAACTTGAAAAATCAGGTTTTTTTGGTTTCTTAATAACTTTGTATTGG
Organism: Sequoia sempervirens; assembly: GCA_007258455.2. Classification (NCBI taxonomy): domain Eukaryota; kingdom Viridiplantae; phylum Streptophyta; class Pinopsida; order Cupressales; family Cupressaceae; genus Sequoia; species Sequoia sempervirens. The sequence goes on from VDFB02047230.1 coordinate 174,292,960, forward strand.
TTGAGTTTCTTGTAAAAAAAATTATATGGGACCAAACTTCAGACAATTCTCTACACAATGAAAAAAAAAATAGTCAAAAAATGTTTTTTTTAGGTCCAATTATGTTGTGCGTACACATTGATTTGAAAAAACATCAATTAAGGCCAATAAAAAATTAATTTAAAAAAAATATTCAACCAAAAATTACAAAAAAAAATCCAGCCCAAACTTCATGTTGTTAGCTCTCTTTTTGTAAAAGGAATTAGCAAAATAATTTTATTTTGGTCAAAAAGTGTTGTCCGTACACCTGCTTGGTATGGTAAAAAAACAGGGACTTTTAAAAAGTGGTTTTTATAGATCTTTATCAAAATTTAATTTTTATAAACTGGGTATTTTAATAATTTACATATTTGGAAACTAGATTCAAAATTATAAATTTCATATTACTGACTTTTTTTAAGATTCATTGTGGAAGTGCTTCAAATTTTCAGTCCAAGTGTGACAAATTCTGAAAAACAGCAAAAACATTTCCACTTTTTGAGTTTTTTGTGTACCCAACTTCTTGCATCAGCCCAGATCTCTATAGTTTTTATTAGCTCTCTACAACACTCACATAGCATTCACTCATAGATCACTTGTTCTCTTTGGCATCCTCAAGCCTTTGAAGTAAGACATTCATAGTTTCTTAGTCATCGAAATTGTACACATTTTCCTTCCTTAATTTGGGAATAATTAATGACAAATGGGACTTGATATTGCCTTGATCTAGTGTTGTGAGGTGTTTTACACATCCACATTAGGTAAATTGGGCCCTCCTTAAGCTAAATCAACTTAACTTTTCCTTAATTTAATGTTGTAAAATGTATTTATTTACACTTTCACACTAAATTTAGGAGGCTTGTAAACTAAAGTGGACCTAATCTAGTGTTGTAATGTGTTTTACACATTCACATGGGATTTAGGGCCCTTCTAAGCTAAATTGACCCAATTTTTCCTTATTTTGGTGATTAAAGTGTATTTATTTACACTCTCACATTATATTTTAGGCCCTCTTACATTTATGACCTTTATATCACCATTAATAGACCCCTGTGACCCTATATTATGCATCCTGAGGCATATTTTTTTATCAAAAACCTAACAATATCAACATATAAGCCTAATTCCTTGACTCTCCAACACTTTACGACAAAAAATAGCCCCTGCGGGACCATTTGCCACTTTGGGTGAATGAGTCCCATCCAAGTGGGACTCATTCGCCCAGCATAGTGAGTCCCATTTGGCCTATTTTTAAGGTTTTGAGGGGGGAAAATTGTTTTTAATTCAAATTTCTTCCATGTCAGCCTTGGGGATCAAATTAATGGTCATTTGAGTACATTACCTATATAAACAAGCTTTCAAATCCTTATTTCACATAAGAAACATCAATAATTCATGTTATCAAGTCAAGCATTCAAGAGTTAAGCATTCCAAGTCTTCACAAGGTCATCAAGATAGCTTTCAAGATCAATTCTAAGGCATTCAAGAGCAATATTCTTCATCAATTGTTGCAAAAATTCATGATCCTTTATCATGGAAATGTTCTATTTGCATTGTTTCATGTTCATGCTTCATTATCTTATTTCATCATTTGGTTTAATTACCTAAAAGAGATTTGACCAAGGAAAACCCCTATTCCCTAACAATCAACACTTTTGCTCTCTTTCTTTGTGTGATTGAAAATCTAGGTGCTTTGAAGACTTGAAAATCATTAAATATTAGGTTACAAGCTTGTTGAATTTTTCCCCCTATTTGCAAGGTCATAATATTCACTAAAAGGTCATCTACATCCCCGAAATTAGAATTTTGGATCCAAAAACCTGGAAAAGTAGATTGAGTAGACTAAGAAGAGTAGATTCAAACTTTGAATTTATAGAAAATGCAAGCTAGAATCATTCTCCACAAGTGGTGAATGAGTCCCACTATAGGTTTTTTTTAGAGATCTTTGCAGATTTGGATACCCATTTTCCCAAAACATGCTCCTGTGCAGAAATCTAGATCTTAGGATTGATTCACCCAGAATAGCGAATGGGTTCTAGTAGGCAAAAATTTTAGGTTCAATATCATTTCTAGACTTCATTCAAGCTTCTACAAGATTACAAGTGCACACTTCTAATTTTACAACTTTCTTTTCTGATTTATATGCATTTCTAGGTCATTTAATTCAAGTTTGTATAATATTAGGGTTTTATATTTCATCTTGCATTTCATTTTCTTTTCCAAGTTTAAACTTGGTGGTGAACCCCTCTTGTAACCTAAAATAATATCCTAGGATACCTTATTGTTAGATCTCTCCCTCCACTCTTTATTGGATTGAGATCTCTAAGGTGTCCTTGAGTGCAACAAGTGTGAAATAAGAACCCTATCCTAGTGTTTATGCCTAAAATGTGGGGTGTACTATTTTCATTGACTAAATTTTGGTGAACCTACATTTTTAATAACTTATTTTTTTATTTGGAGTCCATCATCATCCTAGATTTAGCTTGCATTGACTTTGCATTAGGATTTGCATTAGTTAATTGGCATCTAGGGTTTCTAAATTTTACATTAGTGAAAGTGCATATAGGATGCATTTTTTCATCTCTAATCATTTTAAATCACATAAAATCTACATTTACATTTAGTCTTTAGATCATACAAACTAAAAAGCATAAAAATAACTTAAAATTATTTTTTTTGAAAAAATCCCTAATTGGGACTCATTCGCCACCTTGGGCGAATTAGTCCTAGTCTGGATTTTAAGGGTATGTGCAGGATCATGATGGGCCAAAAAGTGGTAATATGATGGGTATTTGTAGGGTATGTGGCTGACGATTTTTTTCTTACCCAAAATTGATGAAATGAAAAGGGTTTTTAAAGGAGATTCTCATCTTTCCACCAATATAAATTATGCTTTACTTTGAATTTAACGAATAATTATTATTCATTTTCTATTTGAATTAAGACTAAAGTGTTGATTGATAGGCTGATTGAAAAAAATCCATAGCTTTCAAACAATATCACATTTTCTGAATCCAAAATATGTATCACATTCTATGCTTCACATACTATAGGATTAAAAAAAGAAAAATTGAATTTCATGAAGTTTTGACCAAGTTAGGGTGGTCAGATAGATGAGTTTTTATATTTTTTAAAAGTTGTAATAAAAAATTCATAATTAATTATTTACTTAGAAAAAAATTATAAAAAAATATGCATCACATCAGGGCATGATTCTTATACTTATGTCTAAAATGTTATAAAAAAATATTATCATTTTATTGTGATTAGGGTGGTCAGACATACACCTACTTCTTATTTTTTCCCTGAAATTTAAGTACTATTGCATTGAAATTTCAAATTTTCACCAAATAGATTTTTTTTTCCTTAAATAAACCTATTAGTTTAAAAACTACATTCAATTTGCTACATATTCTATTCTTACATATTTTTAAAATAATATAGATAACTTATTCAAATTTTTACGTCAAATTGCCCAACTCTGATTTTTCTAAATTTTTTGCCACTTAAGGGCATGTTTTTTCCATGATGATACTGCACATACCCTTAAACTACCTTTAACAACATCAAAAACCTCATGTCTTTGCTTCCTAAGCCTCCTATTAACATATACTATAAGTCTAGAAAGTTTCTAGAACATTTTTTTTCCTTCTAGGTCAAAAACACCAATTTAGGGTACTCATTTTTGAAATCATTTCAATATCAAGCATCATTAGATATGAAAATGTTCACATTTCAGAAAATTTGAATCATAGGGATAAAAGTAATTTTCACTTTTTCATACACAGGGTTTCGATTCATAAATATTTGCATAAGTTTGATAAAAGTTCTTTTCATTTTTGGATATACATTGTTTGCATTCTTAAAGTTTTGCATACATTGGATAAGGGTGATCCCACAAAGTTGGTTTACAATTTTTGGGAGATTTTGATTTTTGTTGAAATCACATATTTTTAGAAAATATAATGATTTAAGCCTTAAAAATTTCTATTTAAAGCATTCTAATGTAAGAGGGTTTGATCAAACTACCTTTTATCAAACCCCCTTGGATAGAACCCCACTAGTTTTAAACCATACCTATAACAAAGTCTCATTTACATGTATCAAAATGTTGATAAAAATCCATTTTTGATTTACCTTTTGGGGGATCAAATGAATTCATTTAAAATTTATTTTTTTGTAAGTAAGTAGTCCTTATTATAAGCTTCCCAAAACGTATAATTATAAATAAATTCAATTTTATTATTATAATTATTTTTTATTTCTTGTGAATGTAGGTTTTTCACCAAAAATTAAGCTCTTTATTCTACACATGTGGAAAAATAGAAGATTATAAATAAAAATTGAAAAATATGAATGCACCAAATATTGAATTCCTTGATCCAACAAAAAAAAGGAAAATGAATTTTGATACATACAAAAAAGTTTGTGTTATACAATATGCCTATGTCTGAATTGTAATTGGTTTGACTTCAAAACTTGATTAAGGAAAAAATATTCAATAAAACACTATGAAACCAATTGGAAGCACTAGATATCATAGTTACAAGTCTAAATTCAAAAAAAATAGAATTTTATCTTTCATGGAAAAAATGTTATGTGTTATACAGTGAGTTTCACTCCTTAAAAATGGTGTTTACTGAAAAACACTAGTTTTCAAAGGAGATGGAAAAAGAAGTGCAATCTAATTCCAAAAAATTTGAAAAATATATATTTAGAATCTATGGAAAAAATGTCACAAATCACTAGTTTGCATCATCTTTAAATTCCTCCCAGTTTAGCTGCTATAGGTGCCCAAAATTGAAGATTTAGTTAGAAAAAATAAATTTAGTGTCCAGTTTGGCCAAAAATTGTAAACTAGTATTGTGGGATCACCCATAAAAGTGTTTTGCATCTTTGGATATACATTCTTTATATTGCTAAAACATTGCATGAGATGGTTAGAAGTTCTTTTTATTTTTGTTCAAATAATGTAATACCATACCTTTCTAGGCATGCTAAGAAAAAGTTTATATCCCCTCCCTATGAGAGTGTTTTAGTAAAAGAGAATACAACCTTGGACAATCCTAATGATCATATTCATTCTTCTCCTAATATCTCTCCTACTTGTGAAGAAGATATTTTGGTGTTAGAAGAACCAATCAATGAGAATTTTGAGAGTCCTAGTTGTTGCTCTCCTCTTACATCTCTTAGTGGATAAGACATTGATGAACAAGAAGAAACAACCATAGGTAATCATGACGATCACACAACATAACAAGTGACAATAGAAACTTCAACTAGTCTACATTCATCGCCCAACATCTTCCCCTCTTGTGATAAGGTTTTAGAGGATGAAAGTATAAGTGAGAAAGATATGTTGGTGATGGATGATCGAACCTTCAAGATCTATAACAACCTGCTTTATGTTCCTTCCCCTACCTATCCTATTTTGGAAAACATTATGGGACAAACGAGTGAAAATTTGGACAACCTTGACAATTACATTTGTTATTTGTTGATGGTGTTTTTATGCATTTCTCAACACAGGTAGTGCATAGGTGCACTACCTCTCTTGAAAGACAATCTCCCACAATCGAATTGCAAAACACTATCCCAAGGTCTCTCGGATGTCAGATCATGACAGTGCTTAGATACCTCAGTAGTTTGATGTAATTTGCTGGAATCACAAGGCGGTCTTATAGAAAATACAAAGTGTGGATACAAAGCATGGAAGTTGGATCTGGAAATGGAGTTCTTAGGATAAAAGCTATTATGAGTTGGCTGTAGGTTCAAACAGCAATCTTGAACTCCATTTAGTGGTTGGATTTGGATTTACAATGTACAATGAACCTTAGCATAGGTCAGTTACTAAAAAAAAAGGAAAAGGGCGAAGGAGAGGAAAATTTCCTAAGTCTGAAGCTTGCTATGAATAGTGACAATGGAGTTCCTACAATGGACAATTCCTCAAAACAATATCCCACTTAACCAGGGATTTCACAGTATCATGGAAATTGTGCTATCTTCTAAGGGCTGCAGATATTTCATCCTTCATCCACCACATACATGCATGAATCAAGAATGAATGTTTGGAACAGCTTCAAATCAAGTCCAGGCTAACTTTGCATAGCTATCTACCTTCAGCAAACAGCAAAAAGTATGGACTAAGGGATCATCAACAAAGTAGGAATTTTCACAATCACCCAACAGCATTCCTAAGATTTATCCAGATAAAGTAAATAGCTAACTAAACAGCAATAAGATCTAAGCTAAACATGTGAAATTGGAGGATGAATCAAATAACATGAGAGAAATCAAGAAAATACACCAAGTCAATGTCTTTTCTTATAAATTTATGCAGCATGCCTTTACAACAACTCAACTCTCTCTTTTACAAATGAGAGGAGTGCCCTATTTATAGTTTTCCAAAAGTTAAATGAATGGCCAAGATTCATTACAATTGTGTGGCCAAGATTCATTACAAAATAGGGTTTCACCTACCCCCAAATAGATTTCTATTTAAAATTACATTTATGTCTCTTCCCTATTTTGTCCTCTTGTGGATGACACTATAGCTCTTTCATCCTGTAGCTGATTGATGTTTCCTTTGCTATAGCTACTCTTCAGGAAGGTCTTCTTCTTTGGCTGGGCTACCCTCTTGCTCCTCAGAAGCTGCGTGCTCCATGTACTTGAGGATGACGGCTTGGAGCTTGTCGATTTTAAGGATTTCACATCGTAATGCCTAGTAGCTCCACTCCTTAGTGTTCTCTTCCAGCCTTTTCCAATCTTCGTCATACTTCGAGCCTTGGTCCCTGAATAGCTCTGATCGGTCGAAGGCATGGGCAACAAAACTTAGGAATTCCGTTGTGATTTCTCCGGCTGTCCCGGCCTTCATCTTCTCCTGGAAGTATGGCTTGATCTTTTCTGTATCCATTTGCATGGTGGGAATATCATAGCCCATCATTATCTTGAGATACTCGGCGCATTCCGCCCGGATTTCTTTGATCCACTCAATATCTGGATCCACCCTGCTCAGGATTTGCTCCAACCTCTCCTTCTAGTTGTCGAGGTCTCTGCGCCACACATCCACCAGCTAGTGATTTTCCTTTTTCAGCTCTAGCTTCTCCTCCCACGTGGCCTCAGGCATTTGAAGGATGGCTTCAATTCTCGGGAGGGTGGAGTTGTATGTTGCAGGGAAATTGGTGCAGAGCCTCCTCATGCCTTCCAGAGATTGCATCAAGTCCAAGAACTTATTGGCTGTCATGTTTTCGACAAATGTGACTTGCCAGAACCAATCCTCAGTGGTTTTCTCCAAGTTCTTTCTTCTCTCCATTTTGTCAATCTGTTCTTTGGAAAGCAACTGTGGTGTGGCTGCGGAGGTGGTGGGCAGGTCGTCCACTGAGGACCATTGTTGTATGTAGTCTGTTAGGGCAGCAACCTGCGCTTTAAGTTCATCCTTGGAGACCTTGTCCTGCTTTATTAGGTGCACCACTGTGGCCACTGACTCCTCCAGGTGCTCGACCTTTTACTCTCTAGTTGCTATCTCCAAGTCAATGGTGGAGATGTTGTAGCTCACCCCTGCCTAGCCAACAGTTGGCGTTGCAATTTGTGTCGCTCGGGAACTAGAAGCATCCATTGTTATTCTAGACCGGACCTTGGGCTTCTTCTCTTTCTTTGTCATGGTCTGGGATCGAGCCAAGATGGCCTCCAATCTCGCCCTTGGGTCCTTCAGCACAGGGGTCATTTTCTCAAGTTGTTTCTCCAACCAATCAGGCACGGCGAACTTATCCTTGGGTGAATCACGACTGCCCTCACCATTCTCAATTAAAGGCAAAACCTCTGCCTCTTTCTCCTTTTGGGGTTCTCCTTTCTTTTGGGCAGCATCCTCTTCTTCGTCAGAGTCGTGAACGAATATAAGGCGCTTGACAGGCAGCCTGGCTGATGGTTGCCGGATGGGACTTTCTTCTTTCGCTGCTTTTTCTTCCTTCTTCTCTTCAATGGCCTCGGCCTCAGGGCTCTTGGTAACATAGGTTTCAGCCTCCGTCAAATCTTTTATTGGCTGCTCTTCTGGCGGCTGCCCTTCTTTATCGTGTGGTGACTCTTCTGCCCCCTCCCCAACATCCTTTAATTGCCGTGCCAACTCCTCCTCAAGGTCCTCATCGAACGTCTGGATGATTTTCTTAGCATCTGAGCCACCCTCCTCGTCTCCACTCTCGGAAGAGCCCATCTCCTCTTCCTCATAGACCACCCTGTTGATGGTTCGGTGCTCGTACTCATGGTGCTCGTGGTATTCGTCAACCTCTTCCTCAACAGACTTTGAGGCTTCCTGTTCTTGCTCCTCCAACTCCTCTGAAATTTGCATTGTGGCTTCCATAGTTGGCGGTCCGGTTGGCGGTTGTGAAGGCTGAGCAGTCGCGAGGGCTTGGGCAAGGGCCACTTGGGGAGCTGGATCCATTAAGATTTGTGAGAGCTCAAGGGGAAGGTTTTGCATGTGCCTTGTAAGAGCCTCGGGCATAGTGGCAAGGGGAGTAGGTGACGTTATTGTTGCCAGAGGGAGCGAGGTTATTGGCGACATGGCAGCAGAAGAGGAAGGGGGAGTGGTCACGCCAGAAGAGAAGTCAATGTTAATTATTGACTCGGCCGGGGGTGAGGAAGCAAGATGGACAGAAATATCCACCACCGGCGGGGAAGCGGCAACTGCAGCAAGAGAGGTGGGTGGTGCCATAGGAGGGGCAGGGAGAGGCAAGGGAGGCTGCAATTCTGTCGTAGTCACTATTTGCTTGAGCCTTTTGGGAGACGAGCCTCTCGTTTCTTTCTTTGCTTGCTCCTTGGGATCTGCAGACTATGCGGTCTTTGTTCCCTTTCTCTTCTGGGACCTAGTGACTGGAGGAGACTTGGAGGTCTCACCAGTTGATGTGGTGGCGGTAACGTCCTCCAAGGCACTTGGCTCGCTCTTGAGCCCTTCATACGTCAGGACCACCCCTTGTTTTTTTAGATATGCCACCTGCCCATCGACCCATTCCCTGGTGTGAGTGAGAATCGGTTGGGTTATGGTGTCCAGCTCATCAACCTCCTGTTCGTCCCAGTCGATTGATGGTATTGGCAGGTTGGCGACTGCAAGGTACCTTGGGTGCATAATGGTGGATTCATCCTCCTCCACCTGGTCTGGTACCGAGAATAGTTGCACCCTTCTTAGGAATAATACTGTCATGCGCATGTAGTGCCTGGCAAGCACCTCTTTGTCATCTTTGCAGTCGGCCTAGAAATCTTCAATGTGGTATTGGTGGGCATACGCTGGTCCCAGCGCTTTCCTTACATGGCCATGTGAATCCATCCATGGGTGAGCGGTGTACCAGTCGAAATGGTAATCCTTGAGCTCCTTCTCAGAGTTGCTGGCACACTGGGAAGTCTGTAGTCGGTATAGTCCCTCGCCAAGGGTCATGGGATAGGGGATCCCTGCTACGTGCTTGTTGCCGAAGATTGTCTGGATGTGTTGGAGTTGCCGAGAGAGCTCCAATAGGATGATCCTGTCATATGGGTACCGAGGCAATCTGTTCGGCCTTTCCATGAAACCCTGGGCCCGAATGTAGGTAAACTTGGGGAACTAGATAAACAGAAAAGCATACTCCTTTAGGAGTGCCCTGGCACTGTGGGAGACCCTCCTCTCGAAGTCCCCGGCGATCAATCTGATGATGTGGCCGGTGAAGGCGTCATTAACCCGACAGTACTCCCTCTTGAAGTTGCGGTATTGGAGCTGCGGGTACCTATCATAGGCTTTAAGCCCTCGCTTCTGCCCCTATTCGGGCGCTACAAATAGCCCGCTATATTGCCTTCGATCTGCCAGGGAGTAGACAAGGTAGGAGGTCATGTAAAATTTGGAAGTCTTCTTTATGTTGATGAACTGCTCATGGAAGCAGTCGCTAATGATGCCTCCCCAGTAGAAAGAGACCTTGGTTGTGGCGTCCTCATTTCCCCGTAGGATCTGATCAATGTAGTATGTCATCCATTCCTGGAAGAAGGTGGCCGTTGGAAGACCCCTAACCCTGCTCAACAAGGTTACCAGGTCATGGTAATCTTCGTGGAAATCGCTGCGGAAGAGTTCTTGGGGAACCTTCGCAGCGTTGCTCCGTTTTTTCTTAAGCCAATAGAGGTTGATTGACTTCTTGCATCCTCCTGGATTGGCATCCCACGCCGCTTGGCATTCTTCTAACGTAGGGACCTCCATCTGTTGGAACGTGGGAATGTGGAATGTCTTAGTGATTCCTTCTGGAGACATGTCCGCAAGGATGTTCCCTTCCTTGTCCACAATTGTTCTGGTGTCTGTTTGATAGGCTTCCCGGCAAGCCATCACTAGTTCAGGTGCCACCAGAGAGGGAGGGAAGCCGGCGGCCTTGGCAATTCCGCTCTGCCATATTAACCTGGCATTCTTCGTGGTCAGGTTGATTCTGACCCTTTGAGTGAATTCATCAATATTCACTTGGCCAATATTAGTATCTGAAATCTCCTTCCAGTCGGTTGTGACCTTTGAGTGGAGCGGCTCACCCTGGAACTGGTACTTCATTTGGTCTTTGTCTTCTTTTCCCCGAGGGGTCCTCCCTGATTTCTTGCCCTTGTCCTTTTCGATGGAGGCCCCTGAAGTTCCTGCAGCCGATTCCATATATTCTGCAAGCAAGGCCAAAGTCAGCGCAATAAAACATCAAAAGGGTTCATGTTAGTCCATATTTTGAAAACAACATCTAAATAATCAATCCAGTATATCATAACCTTATCTCTAGATGTTATCGATCTTCGCTTCAGGGTATTTGGACAATTCAGGCCTGGAGGGCTAGACTTCCCTGGCAGGAATGCTGTTTGGAAGGGAAAACGCAGCCGAAAGCTTCCGGAGACCCTTCTTGGCCAAATTTTAATGTTTTAGGAGGCCCATGATGGAGAAGAGCACAATTTGGGATGTGGGTCGAAGTCGTATTTTGATTTTAGGATCGTTTGGATGGATCTAGGAGGACCCGGAGGTTTCAAGCCGGGAAGCTATTGACAGACAGCCGTTGGCGACGACAGATCGCGAGCGGAAATCCGGCGGCAGAAGTCTGAAGCCTGGGGTCCGGAGGGCTAAAAGGCGGCCGACGTTAAGTCAGCTTGTTTCGAAGGCTCAGGTCGGCGACACCGGGAAGGCGGGTAGACTTTGCCATTTGGCATGGAAATCATCGCACAGAAGTCTAGCAAGGGAACCTCGGGGCAAGAAGCCGATGGTATGAGTTTGTCATTTAGGCCCAGCGGCATTTGGAGAGGCGGGGCCCGGGGACCGGGGCGACATGACGCGCCGACTGCTGTGGGATTTTCGTTGATTTAAATGACGGCAGTAAGGAGCGGCCCGGGGCCCGGAGGGAGGGAAGCCAGCAGGGCTCCGCCGTTGGGAACAATGGAACCATCGCGGAATTCTGGGAACGGAACTCCGGACGGCCAGGCCCGGAAGGTCCCACGGCAGTGAGGAGTTTCGGCAAGATTACATGGCAAATGGAGGCCCGGGTTCCGGCAACTGGGCGGACGGGGTGAAGATTCCGCCAGGAGGAGATCCGCGGACTTCCGCGGATGGAAGTATGGGATTTGGGGCCCAGGGACGTGAAAGCCGCCGTTCTGAAAGAACAGGCCAACGGCGGTGACAAAGCCGGGGTCTGGGGGGCGGGTGGCAGATGGGACTTCGCCGAGAACGTCCCGCCATGTGAAACGGCAGAAAATTAGCCATAGAGGCCCGACATCCGGGGGTCGAAGGCGAAAATGACGCAACAAAATGATACTGCCAAAGGTCCAATGGCAAGAGTGAGGGCGGAGCCCGGGTCGCAGGAAGCTGGGGCACGAATTTCGTTGGAGTCAGCGACAATAGGGCGGAACTCCGGGGACGGAACCTCGGGGTCCGGAGCCCGACGTGACAAAAGACACCTGCTCAACTTTCAAGTTTGGATGACGATGGACACTCCGAGGCCCGAAAGCCGAGAGGCAGGAGCAGGTTCGCAGTTCATGCGCGGCGAAGGGCACACGGAAGCTTGAGGGAGGAAATCCGACGGACCGAGCCCGGAGAGGAGGATTGCCGTCGATGAGAGTTTGGAGTTTGAGTTTGACGGCGAAAGCAAGTTTCAGGCCCGGGGAAGATGTTTTCCCTATGCGAAGAACAACCGCGGCAGCGGGGCATCCCGATTTGGCAAGGAGGGCATTCTAAGCATTTGCTCGGTTTTCTGCCATATGGGTTTGGCATGCAATCTAATTTTCTACCTGTTTATGCCTCCCTAAAAATTTGTTCATTCATTTAAAACTTCAAAAATCATGAAAAACATGTACGGGAGGGCAACTGATGGCCTACCTCGAATACGTAGAGCGAGGAGATGTGGGATCCACCAGGGATCGACGGAATGATGTTGACGGTGACGATCATGACGTAATCGAATGTGGTGGGCTCTGGATGCTCTCCTCTCAATTGGCTCCAATCCTGATTGTGAAAAAGATTTGGGCGGGTTGGGCATTTTATACCCCAACCGTCATTAACACCTGCAATAAATGATCGTACGGCCGCGGGAAAAGTTGGTGAAATTTGAATTTAGGTCAGCGGCGGCGGCGGAGACTCCAGGGCCTGGCGGCCGGGAAGACGTGGCGTGACGGCCGCCACTTGATTTTTGACAATTTTGAATGGCGACGGCGAGGAGCATCCCAAGGCCTGGAGGGTGGGAAGCTGGCAGGGATCCACCATCGAGGACGACATAACCGTCACAGAATTCTGGGAACGGAACTCCAGACGGCCGGTCTCGGAAGATCCCACGGCAGCCAGCGGGCGAGATAGCACCGAGGACGGTGAAGACGACAGCAGGACTCGGGGTGCGGGTCGCCGCAAGAGGTTCGCCATCGCGCACGGAAAAACCAAGACGAAAGTCTAAAATTGGACTTCTGGAGTCCGGGACCCAAAGTGGTAGGCGCTGCCCCGAAGATTTTGCAACGAGTTTCAGACGGCGAACGGCAGGGCGGACCCCGAGGTCCGGAAAAACGCCCGGCGAACGCTGAAGGGACAAAATTTCCAGAGGGGAAACCTGAAGAGGGAACCCCGGAGACCCGGGCCCGGAGGGGCCCAGAGCCATTTCAGGGCCAAAATGCCAGAGGGATTCCCCAAGGCCCCGGAAGGCAACAAAACCAAAAGTGGAGACACGATCAATTTATGATGGAACCTTGGAGGAACATCGACCATCTGAAACATCAAAAAAGAGGGGCACGCAAAATGAGGCAGCCCTAAAAGACCCGACGAGGCGAAAGAAAAGAGGGTCCCCATTCTGAACGAGGCGTGTGTGCTAAGGGCACAACATTCTTCTCCTAGTTATTTCTCATAGTTGTTAAGAAGATACTTTGATAGAAAATACAATCGATGAAAGTCATGGGAATCTTGATTTCCCTTCTTCCCCTAAGAAAAACATTATTGATAAACAAGAAAATTCAACCATTGATCATTCCCCTAATTGCAATGAAGTCATTTTGGGAGAAACAATCCTTGAATGTCAAGAACATTTGGTTTGTGATTCTATTAACAACTCTCCTCCTAGGGAGAATATCATGGTGCAAGAAAGTGACAATAATAGTAAGGTGGTTTCCTTAAGTGATGATAAAAAGTTGATTCTAGATTGCCCTATTTTCTTAATACATCAAAGCAAGACCACCGAGGTTATGAATGTGCAAGTTTCCATGAGACCCCCCTTGATTAATGGACCTCCTACATACCCTATGGGACATCCTAAGAATCCACTAATTCTTTACCCATCTTCACACAAACAATAAACCCAAAACAAGCCTAAAATTATACTCTACCAACCTAAGAATAATGTGTTGTAGCAGTCGAGTTCTAATACCGTTGCTCATACATATAACACTAGAAACAATTTTCAACCAAGAAACCTCCCATTAACTCAACCTATCTTACTAGGTCCTCCTTATTTTCCTTTGCATAGTGGGAAGGAGTATGATCTTGTTGAACAACTTTGTTGGTGTAATTAATTATTTAATTACACTTTAGCATAAGTTTACTTAGACATTATTTAATTCCTAGGTTATAGGTTGTTATCCTTATCTTGTTGAGCTATCTTTTTGCTCAAGATAAGATTAGGTTTATGCATCTTTGCTTTTATAAAGAAAATTATCTCTTGTAATTATTGTACTTCGAATATATCAATTTGCACATCTTCATGCAATCTCTCTGCTTTTTTGTTTTTCTCTTTGTGGAAGGTTATTTTTTGGTTTGCATTTCAGATCTTGGTTTCTAACATGGTATCAGAGCCTCAATATGTAGCCCCTTCTCAACCTTTTTGGAGGAATACATTACAGAGCTCGTTCGAGGGTTTCATTCATTGAGTATATTTATGGAGCATCTTGGATTAGTTAGGGGTTTTCCATTGGATTCAGAGCGCCTGAAAAAGTCAGAAATGGCTTTTATTTCATTGATTTTGGTCACTGTTTGCTAGATCTACGAGGGTTTCAAGCTTGGTGATTTTTCTGAGAGATCTAGGGGTCGCCTAATTTTCTGGGTACTTTGGGCCAAAACAGACCTCGCCGTTGGATTCGCAGTGCCCAAAAACCCCTATTTTCATATAAAGTTTGTCCAGTTTGGACATAGTCATCTGGAGAGGCAAAAAAAAATTCCTAAGGCATATTTTATGAGAAAAATTAGAAAAACACAAAAATTTCTGCACTGCGAATTCAAAAGGCAGTCGTCGGTCAGCCATCGCCACCAATGGTCTCCACCTAGTCGCCGCCGACCGGAGTGCAGCCCCCGCGGGATTAAAACACAGCGGGTAGTCCTTTGGAGGACCACTGGCTCCACCCAGCCCCCTTCAGCATCGGCCTAGCTCCTGCAGTGGTCACGTGGGTGACCAAGAGCTTCAGCCCTAGACCCTGCCGCTAGCCCCCTGGTCTGCCCAGGCGACTAGGGGCTTTAATTTTTTAGCCCCTGAGGGCTGTAGAGGACTACTTGGGTAGATTTGGAGCATTTTTGTGAAAATGTGTGTAACTTGGGCATACAGTGTCATTTTTTTGCAAACAAGATATCATCGGAAAGCTGGTTCAATGCTCTACACAATGGTTTAGGTTATATTTTATGGTTTTTCCTTTTTTATTTATTTTTTGGCCTCAAAAGTCAGATGTTGATGTTTTCACTCTGGGAGACATATCTTTTGACTCGCTTATCTGTTCTTCGCGATTCAAGCGGCATCAAAAAGTTGGTTTTCGCCTCTATGTAGATCTGAGGTCCTCTTTAGAAGATGTGTACCTTATTTTTTGCATTTATTATTTTTTGTTTCATGCACTAGGTTTGCATTTTTGCTTCTGTTGTTTTAGTTTCTACATGTTTTGCATTCTCTCTTTTTGCAATCATTAGGTATTGTAATAACGAAATAATATAAAGTTCCATTAAGAGGGGGTTCTTGCATCACACTTTCATATTGGTAGGTATGTGCAGGATCATGATGGGACAAAAAGTGGCAATATGATGGGTATGTGGCTGATGACTTTTTTAACCCAAAATTGATGAAACGGAAAGGGTTTTTCAAGGAGATTCTTAGCTTTCCACCAATATAAATTATGCTTTAATTGTAATTTAATAAGTAATCATTATTAATTTTCTATTCAAATTATGACTAAAGTGTAAGGAAAGCAGAGGTACGGAAACACTTTCCTAACTCCAAAACCACAGGAGAGAATGCATACAGTACTTTTAATTTTCTAATTATAGTCCAATTAAGACACACATGAAACATTTTATAGAAATAGAACAGATACATAAAGATAAATAAACACCAGATTTACGTGGGAAAACCCTATCAGGAAAAAACCCACCACACCAAGCTGAATCACTTTGTATTTCAGAAATAACAAATTACATACAATGCAGAGATACAACTCTCTGGTATTAGTTCACAGTAGCTTCATTCACTGTTCATCCAGTTACAAAACATGATCTTAAGAATCCTATCATCCAAACTCAGAATTGATCTATTTTTATCTTATCACATTCTAATTTTTATCTTCTGTGCATCCTTATCCACCATTACCAATCATAGACAATTTCCTTTCAAGCAATTAATTTTTCCTTGCATGCAGTTCAGCTCCAGCGTCGTAGCTGATGCAAAAATCAAACTACCAACTATTTGAATTTCGCTTCCTCTGATTGGTCCACGAGACTCCACATAGGATGGTCAATCGGTCAAGTGCATTTATCCTGTGTTGGCATATCAGTGAGACACTAACCGTGTCTCCCCGATGCCAACACAGCCAACATTTGATATCAGCATAGGTTCCACCAGTCGACAAGACGATATAGTGAACACCATGAGTCATATCGAATCCACCGATAGCCATTTTATTCCTATCGGCAAGAGATTCCACATTGGCAAGACTCATACCGATGCTCATGAGTCACATCGATTTCAACTTTTCCATCAGCAAGACTTTACCATTCGCTAAGAGTTCTCATCGAGTCTCCTCAAGTTTCACCGAAGCACCTGATAGTCAGCAAGACATTCATCTTTCGCCGAGACTTCACTCTGAGCACAACCAAGTCTTACCAAGATAGCAGGACTTATGTATTTCACCGAGACCTTACAATAGCCAAACATGTCATACTGAAGCACCGAAGAGTCAATGAGACTAGGCACCCTTCGCCAAGACTTCATACCGAAGTCTTTTTGTCACCACGAAGGCACCAAGTGAATACTCCTGTCGGTGTGACCTTCCAACAGTTGCTGAGAGATCTTCCCGACACCCTTGTGTTACCCTGATAGCCATATGCTATCAGTGAGACATTCTCCAATCACTGGGACTTCTCCCCGAAGCCCAATAGAAAACTACTATCGGCCAGAGGTCTCCATTTGACAAAAGGTCACAACGAATGCTTCTTGTCACAGTGATAGTTCATTCGGCAAGACACCAAATTTGTCATAGTGACTTGGAACATTTCAAAGGATTTAGAACATCTAGTCAACCAGACATGATTAATGTCTCAGCGACTTTTCCCTCCAAGAGTTACATGTCACTATGGATTGAGGAAAATATTCCAACAATCTCCCACTTGATGAAGACCTTACTAAAAACTCCAAAGCATAATAAAACTATTGAAATTCATGGGCCAAGAGGCCCATCGAACTGGCACACCACCTATATTTTTCTATGGTCATAGGCTTCATCATTGCATCTGTAACATATTCCAGAGTATCCACTTTCTCCAAAGAGACCTTCCCATCCTCCACCATATTTTGTACAAAGTGATACTGTACATCTATATGCTTCGTCCTGGCATGGAAAGTAGGATTCTTTGCCAAACATATAGCACTCTGACTATCACAGTAAATAGTAATTTTTTCTGCATCAAAACCAATGTTAGAACACAAACGTTTTATCCATGTTGCTTCTTTATAGGCATGTGTAGTTGCCATATATTCTACCTCTATAGTGGACAAAGCGACTATAGCCTGCCGCTTTCTCATCCAACTCACTGCACCACCATTCATCATGAAAACATATCCACAGGTGGATCTTCTACTGTCAATGTCCCCTGCCCAATCAGAGTCCACATAACCTCAAATATTGAGATTCCTCTGTGATTCAACCAAGTTCCCATGGTAACACAAAGCATAGTTTGAAGTGCCCTTAAGATATCTGAACACTCTCTTCACAGCATCCCAATGTGTCCTTCCAGGATTAGCCATAAACCAACTAAGAACTCCCACTGCTTGTGCAATGTCTGGCCTTGTACAGACTATTGCATACATAAGGCTGCCAACTGCACTAGCATAAGGTACACTGGTCATGTCCTCCATCTCAATAGGATATTTTGGACAGTCTTCAACAGATAGCTTCATTCCCTGTAAAATTGGAACAACTAGCTACTTGCACTCAGTCATACAAAATCTCTCTAGAACAGTCATGATATACTTACTCTGACTAAGCCAGAGTTTTCTATTTTTCCTGTCCCTAGTTATTTCCATTCCTAGAATATACCTTGCTACACCAAGATCTTTCATTTCAAACTTTGCAGACAACTAAGACTTAAGATCAGAAATCATTAGCTTACTATTGTGTATGAATAGCATATCATCAACATAGAGAGCAATAATAAGGACTTGATCACTTTCAGCTTTGTAATATACATAATGATCACATTTTGATCTTACAAATCCCAATGACAAGACAAAAGTGTCAAATTTCTGGTACCACATTCTAGGAGACTGTTTTAAAGTATACAGAGATTTCTTTAACTTGCAAACCAGTCTTTCTTTACCTTTTTCCACAAAGTGCTCCAGCTAGGACATATAAATTTATTCTTCAAGATCACCATGAAGAAATGTTGTCTTCACATCCATCTATTCAATTTCTAAGTCATACATTGCTACAAGTGACAAAAGAAATCTAATATATGTCAGCTTAGCTACAGGAGAAAAGATTTCTCCATAATCAATTCCCTCTACTTGGGAAAAACCTTTTGCAACCAGCCTCGCTTTATATTTTTCTACACTGCCATCTAGACCAATTTTCTTTTTAAATACTCATTTGCAGCCCAAAACTTTTTTGCCTTTAGGCAATGGCACCAAACTCCAGGTATCATTCTTTTCTAATGATGCCATTTCTTCATTCATGGCTTCCAACGAAGAGTTTGAATTAGACATTTTAAATGCTTCTTTCACAGTCCTAGGTTCATCAGTGCTAGAAATTAAAGCATAGGCACAAGTAGACTCAATCAAAGAAAACCCATACCTATCAGGCTGCTTTCTTTCATGAGTTGATCTCCTCACAGGCTGAGGCTGAGGTGGTTCTTCATCTTCTTCAGAACTTTTAGAGCTACTAGAGCTTTCCTTAGTATCAGGTACATTTTGGTTTTTTAGTTCCTCTTTATCTGGTGTCAAAGGAATTTCTACTACATCCTTTTCATTTTCTAATTTCTTCTCTGACTACAGATCCAATGTAGAAGGCTTTAGCTCACAAAAGATAACGCTTCTGTTGTACAAAACTTTCTCAGTCTCAAGGTTCCAAAGCTTGTATCCTTTTATGCCAGCACTATAGCCAATAAAAATACACTTTACAACTTTGTTTTCCAACTTGGATATTTTTTCAAATGGCACATATGCATATCCCTCATAGCCAAAGACATGAATATGTCTCAGAGAGGGCTTCTTTCCAGACCATGCTTCCAAAGACATCTTCTCAACAAGAGCAGAGTTAGAAGAATGATTTACCAAGTAACATGTTGTAGAGACTACTTCAGCCCAGAACTTCTTCTCCAAGCCAGTACTGCTCAGCATACTTCATGCTCTTTCCATTATTGTCTTGTTGAACTTTTCAGTAACTCCATTTTGTTGTGGAGTGTAAGGTGTAGTCTTATGTCTTTTAATCCCATGGTCCTTACTGTACTTTTTGAATTCATCTGAACAAAACTCATTACCATTGTCAGTCCTTACACATTTTATTTTCCTACTAGTTTGATTTTCAACAAGGTTTTTAAATTCTTTAAACCAACTGAATACTTTTGATTTACTTTTCAGAAAATATACAAATGCTCTTCTTGAATAATCATCAATAAACGACACATAGTATCTTGATTTAGACAAAGAAGGAACATTCACTAGACCAAACACATTAGAATGAATATAATCAAGCAAACCAGAAGATTTGTGAGAATTGGAATAAAATGAAACACGGTACTGCTTTCCATAAATGCAATGTTCACAAAATTTGAACTCAAAGTTACAATCTTCAAGCCCTTCTACCAGGTTTTTATTTGTCAAGGTTTTTAAACCTTTCTCACCAATGTGGCCTAGCCTATGATGCTAGAGCATTGTCTTTTCTGCTAGAAGTTTAACCTCCATGGAGTTTACACCATCAGGAACATTTTCCTTCTTCTCTCCATGAGTAGCCTTAAGTGACTTTGCAGAGACACTGTTGCATTGGACAGCCAGTGCATCCAGCTTGTATAAGGTACCAATACGAGCACCCCTAACCAGCACCATAGAGCCTCTAGTCATCTTGCAGCCATTTCTAGAGAACATGACCTGCACTCCAATATCATTCAGCTTATTTATAGAAAGTAGGTTTTGAGCCAGACCTGGTATATGCATCACATCATTGATTCCCTTCACTCTTCCATCAGGGAATTGAATTCTGACTCTTCCACGGCCAACAATTTCCAAAGATGAATCACTTTCCAAGTACACCTTTCCACCATTGTATTCTTCATACTTCGTGAACCAGTCTCTATGAGATGTCATGTGGAAAGATGCTCCAGAATCAATCAGCTAGACATCATCTGATGCCCATATAGCCAAAGCTATAATGAAGGCATCTACATCACTCTGAGAAGAATCATTGCCAGAAGAATTCTTCTTATTCTTTTTCTCCTCCTTGCAATCCTTTCGGACATGACCAAGTTGCCCACAATTCTAGCACTTCACCTTGGACTTCTTGCTAGGAGACTTTGATCTCCCTTCCGATTTCAATCTAGATTTCTTGTCCTTCTTCTTGCCTTTCTCCTTCGATCTACCTCTAAAAGCCAGAGCCTCCTTTGCCATCTCAGAAGATTTTCTTCTCATTTTTTCTGATAACAGAGAAGCAACAACATCTTCCATCTTGAATGTGGATGTTGTACTCCCAATAGCCATCACTAGATGATCCCAAGAATCAGGTAAAGAACATAACAACAAAATGTAGCGATCTTCATCTTCAATTTTCACACCAACAGATGTTAGCTAAGCAATCAGCATGTTGAACATGTTCAAATGATCACAAATGAATCCTCCCTCCTACATTCTCAAAGAGTACAACTTCTTCCTCAAGAATATTTTTTTTACCAAGGACTTGCCCTAATAAATGGATGGCAGTCTTTTCCACAAGGAAGATGCAATCTTTTCTTCATGAACGTTCAGAAGAACAGAGTCTGCTAAATAGAGCCTTATCAACCCTTTTGATTTTCTATCTGCTAGATCCCAATCTTCTTGCTTCATGGCCTGAGGTTTTGTTTCAGTCACAACAGTCCAAAGATCTCGGTCCACTAATAAATCTTCCATTTTGAGTTTCCACAACTCAAAATTGCTACCATTGAATTTCTCTATATCCATCTTTCTAGATGTGCTTGCCATCTTAATCTGTAATTGAATTATCAGACTTCTACCAAACTCCCACTAGAAAAGGATTGACACAAAAAACCCAACCCACTCACAAGGACAACACAACTGGCCAGCCTCTAATACCACTTGTAAGGAAAGCAGAGGTATGGAAACACTTTTCTAATGTCAAAACTGTAGGAGAGAATGAATACAGTACTTTTAATTTTCTAATTACAGTCCAATTAAGACACATGAAAGATTTACAGAAACAGAAAAAATACATAAAGATAAATAAACACCAAATTTAGTGGGAAAACCTTATCGGGAAAAAACCCACCACACCAAGCTGAATCTCTTTGTATTTCAGTAACAACAAATTACATACAATGCAGAGATACAACTCTCTGGTATTAGTTCATAGTAGTTTCATTCACTGTTCATCTAGTTATAGAAAATGGTCTTCTTTTATCTTATCACATTCTAATTTTTATCTTTTGTGCATCCTTATCCGCCATTACCAATCATAGACAATTTCCTTTCGAGCAATTGATTTTTCCTTGCATGCAGTTCAGCTCCAGCATCGCAGCTAATGCAAAAATCAAACCACCAACTATTTGAATTTCGCTTCCTTTAATTGGTCCATGAGGCTTCACATAGGATGGTCAATTGGTCAAGTGCGTTTATCCTGTGTTGGCATATTGGTGAGACACTAACTGTGTCTCCCCGATGCCAACATAGCTAGCATTCGATATCAGCGTAGGTTCCACCAGTCGGCAAGACAATATAGTGAATGCCATGAGTCATATCGAATCCTCCGATAGCCATTTCATTCCTATCAGAAAGAGATTCCACATCGGAAAGACTCATACCGATGCTCATGAGTCTCATCGATTTCAACTTTTCCATCGGCAAGACTTTACCGTTCGCCAAGAGTTCTCATCGAGTCTCCTCAAGTTTCACCGAAGCACCTGACAGTCAGCAAGACATTCGTCTTTTGTCGAGACTTCACTCTGAACACAACCAAGTCTTACTGAGATAGCAAGACTTATGTCTTTCGTCGAGACCTTACACCGGCCGAACATGTCATACCGAAGCACCCAAGAGTCAGCGAGACTAGGCACCCTTCACCAATACTTCATACCGAAGTCTTTTTGTCACCGCGAAGGCACCAAGTGAATACTCATGTCGGCGTGACCTTCCAATAGTCGCTGAGAGATCTTCCCGACACCCTTGTGTTACCCCGATAGCCATATGCTATCAGTGAGACATTCTCCAGTCACTGGGACTTCTCCCCGAAGCCTGATAGAAACCTACTATCAGCCAAAGATTTCCATTCGACAAAAGGTCACAGTGAATGCTTCTTGTCACAGTGATAGTTCATTCGGTAAGACACCAACTTTGTCTCAGCGACTTGGAACATTTCAAAGGATTCAGAACAGCTAGTCGGCCATACATGATTAATGTCTCAATGACTTTGCCCTCCAGAAGTTACATGTCAGTATGGATTGAGGCAAATATTCCAACATAAAGTCTTGATTGATAAACTGATTGAAAAAAATCTATAGCTTTTAAACAGTGTCACATTTTTTTAATCCAAAACATGTGTCACATTCTATGCTTTGCATACTATAGGATTAAAAAAGGAAAAATTGAATTACATGAAGTTTTGACCAAGTTAAGGTGGTTAGACATACAAGTTTTTTATATTTTTTAAAAGTTGTAATAAAAAATTCATAATTAATTATTTACATGGAAAAAAATTATAAAAATTACGCATCACATCGGGACATGAGTCCTCTACTTTTATATAAAATCTTAAAAAATAATATTATCATTTTATTATGGTTAGGGTGGTTAGACAAACACCTGCTTCTTATTGTTTCCCTAAAATTTAAGTACTACTGCATTAAAATTTCAATTTTTCACCAAATAGATTTTTTTTGTTTTTAAAAAAAACTGGTATTTTAGAAACTACATTCAATTTGCTACAAATTCTATTCTTACATATTTTTGAAATAATATAGATAACTTATTCAAATTTTTACATCAAGTTTTCTAACTCTGATTTTTCTAATTATTCTGCCACTTAAGGGCTTATATTTTCCATGATGATCCTACACATACCCTGGTGACAACTTGCATGAGTTTGTCTGGTTTCATGTTGTTTCTTTTAGCCTCTTTCTTGCTTAGCTGGACACATCTTTTGTTTGCATCGGTTCACACTTCACATTGGGAGTTTATAGTTCTTGATCCACATTGGTTTAGATCCTTCTCAATTTGAAGGCCATGTTTTTATGGTTAATTTTCCAGAATCTTGATGGTACTCGTCTTATGGGGTAGTTTTAGTTTCAATTTGGCATTAGCTTCAAGGACACAACTTCTAGACTTTGTCATCATTATGGGTGGCTTCATCCTTTCATCTATTGTTTCTTACAGATTCCAGGGTTGATCTAGTATGTGAGTTTCCAATATTCCTTAGCATCAGGTTTGCTATTGCATTTGTGATTCTGTTATGGTTTCTTGCAAACAGAAGTATCTTTCCTTGCTTGCCGGATTTGGAGTTCTAGTGTTGCTTCATCAGAGTTCCTCCAGTGATTCATTGCAGTAGTTCATCTCATTGAGGGGGGGTTTTTCCCATTAGGTTTTCTCTCTCTTTGCATTTGTAAATGGGTACCTGATCATGATCCTTATAGTGTCTTACAACTTG
This sequence comes from Sequoia sempervirens, assembly GCA_007258455.2. NCBI lineage: Eukaryota > Viridiplantae > Streptophyta > Pinopsida > Cupressales > Cupressaceae > Sequoia > Sequoia sempervirens. The sequence goes on from VDFB02047230.1 coordinate 174,316,774, forward strand.
AGAAAAACAAAAAGGACCCATTGAAAACATTAACACCAACTACACACTTTGAACTTGTGCAATAGAAAGATAAAGAATAACACATTGACAAAGTCACAAAGTTATTAGAATATGATTGGGGTTCCTTAGATTTCACACCAACATTCACAGGAGAATACAAGATCACAAACAAAGAGTCTGAAAAGGAAAAATAAAAAGAGGTAATGTCAACACAAAATCTGGAAGTCCCTTTGAAAGTATCCACCTCAACCACTTTAGAACACATGACAACAAATTATACAAAAAAATTGATGAAGCTAATTATCAACAACCACTGAATCCAAAATAAATTAAAATCCTTTATGGAAGAGGTTATGAGCTTATAAAACAACTTGGATATAGTGGAAAAGGTTGTGGTGCTAAGTAACAAGGTATTTGTGTCCCCATCAAGCCTAACATGCAAGAAACAAATCATGGTCTTGGTTATTGTCCTTTGATATAAATAAAAAAACCTTCACTCAATATCAACACACTAACAAAATATTCCAATAAACCAACTTTAATAGTAATGCATACTAAACTAATAGACACTAGTGGTCTTGATTGTTATCCCAAGTTGCAAGAAATGAAAAAAAATAAAGAAATATTTGCTTAATGTCAATTTCATCACACAAAACACTAATGATTTTAATTCATTAGATTTTACACCCTGCTATAAAGGAGAGTACAAAATCTCACAATCTAAAGAGTCTTGTGTAGGTATGACATCTTGTACTAAGCAGGAGACATCCTTGTCACAAAATCACAGAACATCCTCTAACATTGATCAAGAAGGTATCTTTTCAAGAATTCTCCAAGATCGTTTGATATCCCTCCCTCCAAGAACACAAAATTAATTTTACTACATTTTTTTTATGCATATCATAGAGTTCATGGTCATTCTACTATCAAATATAAGGCTTTAAGTAACAAAATTCAACATCTTAGGGACTGTGGTGCTCTTCCTTATGTTGAAGCACCTAGTTCCTCTAAGTGAAACTTATTTTCATCCTATTCAGCTCACCCTTGTCTTGCACTAATTGGGCCCAAGGGGTTACATAGCCTTTTCCTCATATGTCACTTTTCATTGTCTCTTTTGGATAGTTGATCACCTTTTATGTAAACATATGAGAGCAATCTTGGGATGTGGATTACATGCCTTAAGTTGACTCGCATGTGACATACTTATTCATGATGTAGTTTGATTCAAAAACATATGACTTGGCATAGGGCTTTCAAAATAATCTCTCATGTCTTCTTCTACTTTAAATCAATTTCTCACAGCAATGGTGTTAGTAACCACTTTAAAGTGGGGGCATACATCGACACTCATGTTTCATTGTGCAATTTTCTTTCTTCTTACGATGCTTCCTTTTCTTGGTGGTGTCATTGGGCTTGATTTCCTCCGAGAACATGATATTTATTTGACTTGTCCCCTCTTGGAGACACTAGACATGATGTTCCTGAAGAAGAGACCTTGCATGAGCTAAGAAAAATCCCTTTGAATACACCTTACACTATTTTTTATATGGCCACCTTGCATAGCACAACTTGCATGCCTGTAGAGCCATCCTGTTTGGTCGTGAGCTCCAAGCATATGAAGTTTTGCTTGTCTTGTGAAGCTCAAAAATATTTTTTTGTGTAGCACCTTATTAAAGTTATCAGGGGGTATAAATTTGGTATGTTTTGAGTGGGAAGCCCAATCGAGGAATGGCTTTCCCCATAGCCACTAGCATGTGTAAGAACATATCGGTTGTATGTGTCTCACCCTTTTGGGATTACTCATCCCATGGATGACCTGAAGTTTTTTGGTTGTAGGGTGAGCTTATAGTAGATACTCACCCCGTGGATCACCTAAAGATCTGTGGCCTTAGAGTGAGCACATTTATTTTATTCTTTTCTTTTTTTTAGTTATTAACATTGTATGTTCATGTATCTTTTTTTGTTGCATATCATACACCTTGTGTGTGTCCTTTTGTGCTTATGTCGGTTTGACTTAGGATCTTAGATACTAGGGGCTTGAACACCTCCTTGATCTTTGTTGTCTTAGACCATCCACATCAGTACAATTGGACCCCTCTTGATTGTCTACTTTAATGTGAGTTTGAAGCAAGCTCATCCTCTCACTAAAGTGGGGGCTAAATGGAGTCACCAAAAAAGTATGTCTTTTCCTTACTTAATTTGGGAATAATTAATGACAAATGGGACTTGATATTCCCTTGATCTAGTGTTGTCAGGTGTTTTACACATCCACATTAGGTCTTGGGCCCTCCTTAAGCTAAATTAACTTAACTTTGCCTTAATTTAATGTTGTGAAATGTATCTATTTACACTTTCACATTAAATTTAGGAGGCTTGTAAACTAAAGTGGACCTAATCTAGTGCTGTAATGTGTTTTACACATTCACATGGGATTTAGGGCCCTTATAAGCAAAATTTGACCTATTTTTCCTTAATTTGGTGTTTTAAAGTGCATTTATTTACACTTTCACATTAGATTTTGGGCCCTCTAACATTTATGACCTTTATATCACCGTTAATATGCCCATATGACCCTATATTGTGCATCTCAAGGAATATTTTGATAAAAAAAAAAACAACAATATCAAAATATAAGCCTAATTCCATGACTCCCCAACACTTTAGGACTAAAAATAGCCCCTATGGGACCCATTCGCCACTTTGGGAAAATGAGTCCCATTTGGCCTATTTTTAAGGTTCTCAGCGAGAAAAATGGGCTTTTAATTCAAATTTCTTCCATGTCATCCTTGGGAATCAAGTTAATGGTCATTTGAGTGCATTGCCCATATAAAAAGGCTTTCAAATCCTTATTTCACATAAGCAAAATCAAGAATTCATGTTATCAAGTCAAGCATTTAAGAGTTAAGCATTCTAAGTCTTCACAAGGTCATCAAGATATATTTCAAGATCAATTTTGAGGCATTCAAGAGCAAGATTCTTCATCAATTATTGTAGAAATTCATGAACCATCATGGAAAGGTTTTAATTACATTATTTCATGTTCATGTTTGATTATCTTATTTCATCATTTGGTTTAATTACCTAAAAGGAGTTTGACCAAGGAAAACCCCTATTCCCTAACAATCAACACTTTTGTTCTCTTTATTTTTGTGATTGTAGATTTAGGTGCTTTGAAGACTTGAAGATCATTGAAGACTAGGTTACAAGCTTGTTGAAGTTGTCCCCCCTATTTGCAAGGTCATAATCTTCACTAAAATGCCATCTACAACCCCGAAGTCAAAGTTTCGGATCCAAAAATGTGGAGAAGCATATTGAGCAGACTGAGAAGAGTAGATTTAGACTTTGAATTTCCAAAAAATCCAAATTGGACTCATTCGGCACAAGTGGCGAATGAGTTCCACTATAGGAATTTTTGTGCCTATACCACACACACCCCATTTGGAATGGGGACCCTCTTTCTTTTCACTTTGGTAGGTCACTTTTTTCTTTTCCTCATTTTGTGTGCCTTGTATTTTTTGTCCTAAGCGATCAATGAGTCTTAGAAGAATCATCTTGAGTTGACCATATTTGGCTCCCTCAAATTTTCAAGGCCTTAGTCCTTGGCGGGATTTCCTTAGTTGTTTACCTTCATCCTTTAAGACTGGTGTCATTTTGGCAGTGCGAATCTACCCCTATAGGCTGCTCCACATAGGTTTCCTTGGCTTCCCAGCCATTTTGAATGGCCTTCATCTGGCGTCCTTTCACATGATGGCACCCGCACCCTCTAGTGTCATCTCCATTATTGAGCCCCAAACAACTAGCTGTTGGAACATGTCCCCCCAGAGGATTTCACCCTTCTTGTGACTGTTTTCAAAAGTAACTGCTTAACAACCTTCAATGTCATTGTATGAACATTAATGAGGTGCATTAAATGCACCATTTTCTATAAATAGCTGGATTTGAGCTGTCATTTTCATTTGCCAGTTTTTCAAAAGCGAGTAAAGAGATCACCTGCCCATGCCATTGTCGCACCCGCCATGCTCATTTTCCAATCTTAAGTCTTTGCTGGTTGTTCCTCATCCATCTTCATCAGGCCTCACAAGTAGGTTTTCTACCACGAGTCATAATTATTTTTTCATCGATTTTCGTATAAAATTGCTAAATTTGAAGGAAGAAAACCTAAAATTTAATTAGGGTAAATTATGGTGGAAAAATCCCATAACGTGAAATTGTGAGAAACTTTGAAAGTCACCCCATACGTTGCTTGTAAAACTTGAGGTCGTCGCGGCCGTTCTTCAACCAGAGCATTCATGCTCTGCGGGCCCGCAACCTAGCCAATGTTGTTCACTTGCTTTAGAAATGCTTTAAACTCGAAACGACGAATGCTCCCACTAGGTCCACCCTCACAGGAGGGCACCCCTACTCAACCACCTCAAACTTAGTCAAAATTCATGAACTCAAATAGAGAGCCATCGACCCTCTCGAGTCCCCAAGTGTGGGTTTCCGCCTACAAAACACCTTCTGAACTTCGTCGTTTCAAATGGCTATCCGATCATGACCTTCCTGTGCATGGACCCCACCCTATTGATCACCCAACAAACTCAAATTTGGAAAAATTCCTAAGCACGCGATCCTTGTGGGTTCCTCCTTGTGGACTTCCGCTTGGGGAATTTCGTCTTGGCTTTGTCGTTTCAAATGACTTTTGCAGCTCATCTTCCCACCTACCAGACTCTGCCTTCTTTCCCATCATCCAAGTCAAATAGCAACAATCTAAGAATGCAGATCATTCTTCGTGAAACTTCACTAGCATTTCACCAATGCATGAAGGGCTACTCAAAACAGAAAAACCTTAGTGTCTACCAGGCTAGCAGGGCCTGACCTCACCTCTGTCGATTATTTTCCTTTGTGCATTAACTGAAAGATGAGCCTCCTTGCGGGCCCCACCCCATGGCTTCCATCTATGAGCCACCATAGCCAGTCCACCATTCCAACTGGCCTTTGTGTGCCAACCTTCTGCCTTGCAGGTCCTGAACCCGTCGTGTTTGTCTGAACCGAAACGAAAACAATCAAGTGTTAAACCTTAGGTGGACCATTTCCTGCGCCACGGGTGGCCAGTCATGGACTTTCGTTCCACTTCCACCATCCCAAAGCATCTATGGACCTCCATTGGCCCACTATGTGGAGCCTGAACTTTCCATTGCCTCCTGACATATGATAAACAAGTAAATGTTGATGCTCAATGTGGACCTGATCATGTAGGGCTCCCTTCTTGGACTTTCTTCTGGCCTTTGCCATTTTGAACAGTCATCACCTAATGTTTACTTGCACCTGTCGACCCACATCCTTCTGGGAAATTCAATCCTTAATGATGAAGCATGTCATCTTAAAGTCACAGGTTTAGCATAGCAGAACATCTCTTGCAGAACGCTTCCTTGCCAAGGTCATTTCAATGGTAGGACCTCAAACATTCAAGTTTTCCTCTAATTCTGCATGCTTAAAAGGTGAACTTAACACCTCCAGATTCTCAAAGTGACTTTGACCCACATGATAAAATGGATTGACCTCCTTGATGGACCCCACCTTATGCCTAAATCTTGATGCGGGTTGGGATAGGTGTGTTTTTGTGCCTTGATTGTCATCCCTTCTACAACTGCTTCAGAATAGCCACCAACCCAAGGAAGTCTGCACCCCTGGGCCCGAATTGTTGTAACTCCCTCCTATGAAAGGTCAATGTCAATCTAAAGAAATGTTAGGATTTTTAAGTGATGAATTATCCAATCTAAAGTTTTTTTGTGGGATTTTAGCTAACTTTCCCATTGTTTTAAACTTGAATATGTTTACTGTTGTCTCTCACTCGCAGGATATATGGAACTAGGTCTAGGACCTCCGAAGGCAGTCGTGGAGAAAGAAAAAGCAAAGAAGCCAACTAAATCACCCAGAGAAAAAGAGGATAAGAACTAGATGAAATACAAATTCCAAGGGGAGCCCCTTAACTCCAAGGTCAGCACAGATTGGAAGGAGATCTCATATACAAATCTGGGACGCATAGATATTGATGAATTCAAGCAAAGGGTCTGGATCAATCCTACAATAGAAAATGATAGAAAGATTAGAAGTAGTGGGTTGGCCAAGGCTACCAATTTCTCACCTTCTCTCATTGCTCCTGAGCTCGTGATGCCCTGTAGAGAGGTGTATCAAGAAGATACTAGAAGGATTATAAACCGAGATGGGAATGTATTGGCCGATTTGTCTGCCAAATCAATAGGGAAAACTTTCCATATCCCTACATTCAGAGAGATGGAGGAAGCATCCAAAGAAGATGCCAAGGAGACATGGGATGTAGACCCCCTCAAGTGAAAAAGGATCACCAATCAGTATTGGTTAAAACAAAAGAGGGGCAATGCCAATAAATTACCCCAAGAGCTCTTCTAAAGCGATTTCTATGAGGATTACCATGATCTGGTAACTCTATTAAACAGAGCTACAAGCCTTCCAATTGTAGCCTTCTTCTAGGAGTGAATGTTATACTTTTTGGAAGAGATCCACCAAGGAGAAACCAAGTTCTACTGGGTGCAAATAATTAGTAATTGCTTGCATGAGAAATTTTTGGCTATGAAAAAGACCTCACGATTTTACATGACATCTTACTTGTTCTATTTACTGGCTGACTGGATGTCATACAGAGGCTTATTTAGGGCTCTAGACGAGGCTCCAGACAAGTAATTAAAGGTCTATGATAGGTACCCTCAGCTCCAATACAGGAATTTCAAGGACTACTGTAGAGTCAATGAAGCCTTCATAGGCCATGTTATTAGATTACATGGGGGTGACTTCAAAAGAAGGGTCTCACATATTTCTAATGCCTTCCTCCACCAATTCGGCTTTATGTTCATATAGTTCCTGAAGTTTACCTATATCTGAGCTAAGGGTTTCTTAAAGAAACCATAAAAGCTTCCCCAGTACCCAAATGACAGGATAATACTGCTAGAGCTCTCTCAAAAGTTGTAGCGTGCACATGCCCTCTTAAGCAGTAAGCATAAGGCAAGGATTCCCTATCCCCTCTCCTTCGGCCAAGGAATGTATGAACTCCACACATCCCAATGTGTAGACCATTCAGATAAAGAACTTGTGGAATATAACCTAGAGTTCCACACTGCCTAGCCGCAGATGGACCCCTACAGAAAGCTCAGGAAGATGGTCAGGCTTGAACATGCCCATATACATGATGTTGAAGACTTTTGGGCCAATCGTAGGGATGACAAAGAAGTGTGAATGAGGCACTATATGTGCATGACGATGTACATTGTCAAGAAGTTCAACTTGTTCCATGTGCCAGACTAGGTGGTGGAGGATGAAAATACAATAATTGATCCTCGATACGACCGGTGTTGTTTCCAATCTCCCACTATCATTAATCAACTAGAATGAAGAACAATTCAATGACCTCGATATTCTGACAAAGTCAATCGAGGAAAGAGCAAAGGAATGGATTGATTGGTAGATCACCCAATTGAAGCTATAGGGAGTTACCCTAACATATGGTGAGCTTGAGGACAAGCTAGAAAGTGAGATCGACAATGGGACAACTGCTGTCCCATCTAGAGAAACTTCAAAATCTCCTCTTGCCACCAGGTTGAGAAAGAGAAAAGAGATGTCTGAAAGGTAGCCTAAACCTAGGGTGTACTCAATAAAATCCTTGGAGGGTGAGCCCCCCAAGAATCCAAAGACATCAGGTGGTTTTATGGAAATTCCTACCATCTAGGAGGACCCACTCCATGAAGGAGAAGAACAAGAGGATAAGCAACCAAAATCCCCACCTTCTACCTCTACCCTCGTAGTCACCATTGTTGCCATCACCGCCATTGTTTCCCCTTTTCCTGCTTCTCAGGTGATGGTTGCCACTTCTCTGCCCATAGTGGATATCACCTTGCCACTTCTCTACACAAATCATGATAATAGACTCTTCCTCTACCACTACTTCCCTACTCTCTGCCTTGTCCATGTCTCCATCATCATCTCTTCCACTATCTACTGCAACAATACCAATGCACGCTCTCTTGCTCTCAAAGGCCTTTTCTTGCCACATGCAAAATATCCCAACAAAGTCAAGTATGGGATATTAAAGAACCCGATAATACAAGCTACCTTGGCGTAGATAATTGCAAACCTTCCTATCCCTACTCCTCCAACTGAACCACTAGAAATGAAAGAAACAATTCAAATATTAGAAGAGTTGGAAAGGAAAGAAAGCTAGGCTACCAAAGAAACAGAAGAAGCAAATGACTACCATGAGTACCTTGAGTACTAGTATCTAGTGATCGATAAAGTGGTGCCTAAAGGAGAGGAGGAAGAGATAATCATTTGAGGAAGACACTGAGGAGTCGGGTACCAAATATGTTGTGGAAACCTTTGACCCAAAGCTAGAAGAGGAGTTGGCTCAAAAACTCAAGAATGTTGGAGAAGTAGAGAAGTAGTCTTCTGACGAGGAGAGAAGCACAAAAGAGGAAATGGAGGAAGACAACAAACCACCAATAGGGAAATGGGATAAAAGTATCGAGCATGATAAGGAGATGCCTCTGTCAAAAGGGCAAGAAGAGAACCTGTCAAGCATAATGAAGAGGTGTCGCCTCAGCATGAAGAAGAGAAAAAGAAAGAAGATAAACCTGAGGAAGAGACTGAAGCCCAAAAGAGCTCGGGAATGGAAAACCATGAAGAACACGGGCATGAACAAGAAGAAGAAGAGAAAACCACTAAAGGGGAGGATAGCCCCAAAGAACATGTAGCTATTGAATCCCAGGGAAAGGAAACAATATTCATCTAGGATTTTGATGAAGAAGAAGGAGAAAGGATGGAACAAGAGGCTCTGGGAAACAAATAAATTGAAATCCAACATGCCTGTGAAGAAGAAGGTGATCATGAATCACCAAAAGGAGAGTCTCAGATGTATAAATGGCTTGAGAAACAATTGGAGAAGAAAACCCCAGCCTCAGGGGACCCAAAAGAAAAGTTGGAAGCCATCTTGGCTCAATCCCAAATAAACACAAAGGAGAAAAATACGAAGGTCATATCTCATATGAACATGGATGTGTCAGGATCTAGAACTATATAAATAGCCACTCTAGTTGTGGTAGAAGAATGGGTAAGTTATAATATTTCTACCCTTGATCTAGCAACGACCATGAGAGAGCAGAAAATTGATCACCTCCAAGGGTCTATTGCCACTATTATGCACCAGATGCATAAGGATAAGACTTCCAAGGAGGAGTTAAAAGTATAAGTGGAAAATCTGATAGTTTTACATTCAGCAGTGGTCATTAGTTGAAGATCTCCCCACCACGTCCTCAACACCACCGTAGTTGTTGTCTAAGGATCACATTGATAAGCTAGAGAAAAGAAAGAATTGGACAAAGGCCACAGAGGATTGGTTCTAGAAAGTTCTCTATAATGGAAACATGGGCATAGGTCATGGTGTGAGGATAGCAAACAAGCTCTTGGAGATGCAAAATATACTCAAAGGAATAAGGAATTCTTTCACTAACTTCCCAAAGATATATAGAATCATGTATTTCAAGCTTGTGGCTATTCTCAAGATACCTAATAAATCATGGGAGAAGGATTTTTCTCTGGTAGAGGGTGACCATTGGCTCATAGAAACATGGAAGTTGATCCTAGATCACAAAAAATAAGTGTTGGAGTGAGTGCTTCATGAATTGGAGCTTGATCTTGACTGGGTCAAAGAAATCAGCACAGAGTGTGAAGAATATCTCAAATTGATGACAAATCTTGATGTGCCCACCAGTGAGCTGGACCCAGAGAAATTAAAGCCATAATTCCACAAGAAAATGGAGAACGAGACCATGAATGCACTGATGTCATATTTCATGGGTGTTGCTGCATGAGCCTTCGCTCAATCTGAGCAGGTAGTAAAGAACAGATAGAAATGTGATAAAGACTGGGATTTGATTACAAGCAAATTGGTGTAGGAGCACCTAATATCCTAGTTGAAAATTTTCACATTTTGAAGGTTGATAGGTTGAGAGGTTAGGTGATTAAGTTATAGAGGTGTTATGTGTGATTTATTTATGCTAAATAAATTCAATAAAGACCATTTAAGGTGCATGAGGTTGAGTTTTTGAGTCTTGGTGGTCAAATGGGCAAAAAAATGCATTCTTGCTTCAAAATTGTTAAAATTGCTATGTATTCTTTTAAAGGAAAATATTTTATTTTGGATGTAAATGTGAAATAATTAGGTCTAAAAGGTTGTAATAGGGTGAATTAATGGTTTTTGAGTGATATAAGAGTCCGTAGGTGTCAAATTTAAAAAGTTGCAAAATTTATGCAATGTTGTCATATTTAATTTGTCTTAAAATGCAACTTAATGAAGATTAGAAGGTCCTAATGGTTAAAAATCAGTTATAGGAATTGGAGGAAGTTTTAATGAAACCCAAACATGTATAATAACCTTCAATGGCTTGAAGGAGGGGTTGGTTGGAGATTTGTGGACCTTTTTTTATCAATAAAAACACTGTTTTCTAGAAAATTACTAGTTTTTCTCTACTTTTTGTTGTACGGATTTGTACAGACTCCAAATGATTTGAAACTTTTCGGAAGTTGTGGTTCTATGAGTTAGCTTTAATTTTCTTTAAAATTGAGGGTCTAACTCATTGTTTTGTGAAAGTTATTCAATTTTTATTGTTGCTACCTATTTTTTCCAGATTTGTGGGTTGAGGGTCTCCAAAATGATAAACTAACCCATTCCACTTTTTGTGTTTATTGTACCTTGTGGAATGGGTCCTCTGACATGTAAAATAGATATTTAACATGTTCAATATGTTGTGGTATTGAATTGCTAGTGAATGGATGGAGCCTAGGCCTGGAAAATGCTATTTTCCTTGTGAAATTAAGCAAATAAAGCATGACCTTTTGATGAATTTATGATTGGATAACCTATGTATGAGTTCATTGAACATTTACAGGCTATATTTGGAGTGTTTGATGGATTTATTTTTTTGTAGGAACCTTGGAGGCATGATTTTCAATAAAAACCCTTGGTTTTGGCATTGAGAATGAGGGTTTGAGAGTTTGGCGATAAAGAGACCTTAGAGTGACCTATAACCTTGAAAATCTGGTGTTTTGATTCATAATAAAGGACTTTTTGAATTGCTTGAGTGAGGGCAGGATTTTGTGAAGGACTTTCTTTGTAAAAGTGGAGTAATTTGGTAGTTTTTTGCAAGCCATGTCTATTGAAAGTCACTATTGGTCCAAAGGAATCACCCTTATTTTCGAGTTATGTTATGTAAGCCCCAAAAGGGTATCTTAATCCATCATTTTTTTGCAAGTGTTTTGGAAATGTTTTGAGAAAAATTCCTAAAACCTGGTCCTAACTGCTACAAGGGCAGGCTAGTGTAAATGTGCTAAATCAAGAGTTTGAAGGACTTGTTTTTTAATTTTTTTTGAGGATCAATCATTTGAAATTTTTTGAAGTCTAACACCCCTGTACTACATCAAAGTGGTATCATAGATTTAGGGATAGGATCCCTTGCTGGTGATTTGTTTGGCTTTTGTAGGCTTAAAGAAATTTTATTGGAGAAGATGCCTCCTAAGAACATTGGTGCTACTAGGGAGTTGTAAGATCTGAAAGAGAAGCATGCTCAGCTTCTAGAATCACATAATGCTATGTTGGCAAGGCTTGCAACCTTTGAGAAAAATAAAATGAGAGATGTGGATGAAGAGAGTGAATCAGAGGAAGAAGATGATGACTATGAAGATGTCAATGAAGATTTAGACCCTAAAGATCAAAGGATGGAAAATTTTCTCAAAGCAGTAAAAGGTAATTCTCATAAGGTAAAGGTTGATCTTCCTGTATATTGTGGTAACTTGAATGAAGAGGAATTACTGGATTGGATAGCTGCTATGGATAATTACTTTGAAAGTGAGGATATTTTAGATGAGCAGATGGTGAAGGTGGGAAAAATAAAGCTAAAGGGACATGCTCTCCTATTGTGGGATTATGAGAAAGAAGAGAGAAGGAAAAAAGGAAAATCAAGAATGATTTCATGGGACAAGATGGTGCAGAAGATAAAAGGTAAGTTTCTTCCAAAGGACTATGAGGTTTAGTTGTATAAAAAGTTACAAGGATCGAAACAAAAAGAACTAGATGTTAAAGCCTACACTGATGAATAATAAAAACTAAGCATAAGATCTAGAAGGGATGAGGATGAGGTTGAAAAGGTGGCTAGATATCTAGGTGGTTTGAGATTTAATATTCAAGATGAACTTTTTGTTGCTAACCCCAAAAGTCTTGAAGAATGGTTTCAATTAGCAATCAAGGTGGAGGGGAAACTTAAGAGGAGACAAGAGAAATTAGTTACACGAAGAGGTGGTACTAGTGCAAGAGGAACATAAGTAATTTCTACACAAAAGCAGCCAAGTGAAGAACAAGAAGGTGCAAATAAAGGTAAAGAGCAAGGTGTTGATTCTAGAGGTGGTTTTAGAGGTAGAGGAAGGTTTAGTGCTGGTAGAAGTTCTAATGATTTTGCAAGGAGATGCTACACATGCAATGAATTTGGCCATCCATATTGGAAATTTCCTAAGAGAGTTGGTAGTTCATCAAGTGGTGAAAAAAGGATTGATAAGAGAGCACAATTAGTTCAGGAAGAGGAGTGTGAAAGAAATTATTCTACAAGTAATAGGGTTGATCCTGAAATAGGGGAAATGTTGATGCTGAGGAAGACAGTGTTGAAGGTACCAAAAGAGATAGAGTCATTGCAAAGGAAGAGCCTCTTCAAAACTCATTGTAAGTGAAAGGATAAGGTATGTAGAGTTGTAATTGATTCTGGTTCAACAAAGAACATGGTGTCTACTAAGATGGTGAATAAGTTGAATTTGAAAAAAATACCTCATGAATTTCCTTACAAAATTTCATGGTTAAGTGAAGAACAATCTTTGTTGGTGAATGAAAAGGCTATAGTTGATTTTAGAATTGAGGGTTATAATGATAGTGTTTTTTGTGATATCCTACCTATGGAATGTTGTCATCTACTTCTAGGTAGACCCTAGTAATATGATAGGAAAGAAATGTATGATGGTAGAGAGAATACCTACACCATTGAAAAGGATGGATGTTCTTTTGTTTTAACGCCACTTGTAGAAGATGTGAAAGGTAAAGCTAAGGTTATCATGTGTGGTAGGAAGGAGTTGATAAATTTGGTGGAAGAAAATAACAAAACTGATGTTGCAATTAGTCATAGGTCTAATAAATCTTTGACAACAGGTGTAAGAGCAAGAATAGGGGTAAAGTCTAATTTGACAGTAAGTTTGAAGGATGAAACATTGATAGGAAACATTATCTGTTCTATAGTCAAGAGTGGGTTGGTAAAATCACATCAAACTATAGGTACAAAGGTTAAAGCATCTGATAGGAAGGTAAATATAGTGGTTAAAGAACATGTAGGTTCAAGGACAAAGAATGTTGGCAAGATAGTAAGTTTTGAGACAGGGGTAAAAAGACATGTTGGACAAGGTGATCCAGGCGGGTTCAAGCAAGAGGAAGAGTCAAAAATGAAAGTAATGTATGGGACTACTAACCCTTGTCTATTTTTAGGTGTAAACAAAGAATTGACATCAGGTTTTGATCAGTAAATGGAGCAAAGACCACTAACAGGTCTAAATGCAAGAGATGAACAACTTTCAAATGCAAAACAAAGCATTTATGTAGGGCAGTTTGCAAGTTTTTCAAAAATGGATTAGTGGAGGAAATTTTAAGATCAAAGGAAGATGGTAGAAGCATGGAAAACTTGGTATCTGCATCAACTCATGTGGCATGATTTATTTCTCTGTGGGGGTGAATGGTGCCAGAGCACCTAATCTCCTAGTTGAAAAATTTTACATTTTGAAGGTTGATAGGTTGAGAGGTTAGGTGATTAAGGTCTAGAGGTATTAGGTGTGATTTATTTATGATAAATAATGTTAATAAAGACCCTTTAAGGTGCATTAGGTTCATTTTTTGAGTCTTGGTGGTCAAATGGGCAAAAAAATGTATTCTTGCTTTAAAATTGTTAAAATTGCTTTGTAGCCTTTTGAAGGAAAATCCTTGAATTTGGATGTAAATGGGAAATAATGAGGTTTAAAAGGTTGTAACAGGGTAAATTAAAGGTGTTTGAGTTATTTAGGAGTCCTTAGGTGTCAAATTTGAAAAGTTGCAAAATTTATGCAATGTTGTCATATGTAATTTGTCTTAAAATGCAACATAATGAAGATTAGAAGGTCTTAATGGTTAAAAATTAGTTATAAGAATTGGATGAATTTGGAATGCAACCAAAACATGTATAAGAACCTTCAATTTCTCGAAGGAGGGGTTGGTTGGAGATTTGTGGACCTTTCTGATGAATAAAAACATTGTTTTCCAGAAAATTATTGGTTTTTCTCTACTTTTTGTTGTTGTACGGATCTGTACGGACTCCAAATTCTCAAAAACTTTTCGAAAGTTTTGGTCCTATGACTTATCTTTAATTTTATTCAAATTTGAGGGTCGAACTCCTTGTTTTGTGAAAGTTATTCAATTTTTATTGTTGCTACCTATTTTTTTCCAGATTTGTGGGTTGAGGGTCTTCAAAATGATAAACTGACCTATTCCACTTTTTTTTTTATTGTACCTTGTGTAATGGGTCCTCTAACATGTAAAATAGATATTTAACATGTTCAATATGTTGTGGGATTGAATTTCTAGTGAATGGTTGGAGCCTAGGGCTGGAAATTTTTGTTTTCCTTGTGAAATTAAGCAACTAAAACATGGTTTTGATGAATTTCTGATTGGATAACCTATGTATGAGTTCATTGAGAAATTTTAGGCTATATTTGGGGTGTTTTATGCATTTTTTTGTTTTTAGGAACCTTGGAGGCATAATTTTCAATAAAAACTATTGGTTTTGGCATTGAGAATGAGGGTTTGAGATTTTTGTGATAACGAGACCTTAGACTGACCTATAACCTTGAAAATATAGTGTTTTGATTCATAATAAAGGACTAGTTAAATTTTTTGAGTGAAGGGAAGGATTTTATGAAGGACTTCCTTTGTAAAAGTGGGGTAATTTAGTAGTTTTTTGCAAGCCAGGTCTATTGAAAGTCACTATTGGTACAAAGGAGTCAACCGTGGTTCTAAGTTATGTTATGTAAGCCCCAAAAGGGTATCTGAATCCATCATTTTTTTTACAAGTGTTTTGGAATTTTTTTGAGAAAAGTTCCAAAAATTGGGTCTTGACTGCTACAAGGGCAGTCTAGTGTAAATGTTGCTAAATGAAGAGTTTGAAGGATTTACTTTTGAAGTTTTTTTGAGGATCAATCATTTAACATTTTTTGAGGTCTAACAACCCCATTTTATATCAAAGTGGTATCAAAAATTCATGGATAGGATCCCTTGTTGGTGATTTGTTTGGCTTTTGCAGGCTTCAAGAAAGTTGATTGGAGAAGATGCCTCCTGAGAACATTGGTGCTGCTAGGGAGTTGCAAGATCTAAAAGAGAAGCATGATAAGCTTCTATAATCACATAATGTTGTGTTGGAAAGGCTTTCAGCCTTGGAGACAAATAAAAGGAGAGATGTGGATAGAGAGAGTGAATCAGAGGAAGATGATGATGACTATGAAGATGTTGATGAAGCTTTAGACCTTGAAGATCAAAGGATGGAAAAGTTTCTCATGGAAGTAAAAGGTAATTCTCATAATCTAAAGGTTGATCTTCTAGTATATGGTGGTAACTTGAATGAAGAGGAATTACTGGATTGGATAGTTGCTATGGATAATTACTTTGAAAGTGAGGATATTTCAGATGAGCAGATGGTGAAGGTGGAAAAAACAAAGCTAAAGGGACATGCTCTCCTATAGTGGGATTATGAGAAAGAAAACAAAAGGAAACATGGAAAATCAAGAATTATTTAATGGGACAAGATGGTGCAGAAGATAAAAGATAAGTTTCTTCCAAATGACTATGAGGTTCAATTATATAAAAAGTTGCAAGGATTGAAACAAAAAGAACTAGATGTTAAAGCCTACACTGATGAATAATATAAACTAAGCATAAGATCTATAAGAGATGAGGATGCAGCTAAAAACATGGCTAGATATCTAGGTGGTTTGAGATTTAATATTTAAGATGAACTTGTTGTTGCTAGCCCCAAAAGTGTTGAAGAATGATTTCAATTAGCAATCAAGGTGGAGGAGAAACTTAAGAGGAGACAAGAGAAAGCAGTTAGAGGAAGAGGTGGTACTAGTGCAAGAGGAAGAGGATTAATTTATACACCAAACAATCCAAGTGAGGAACAAGAAGGAGAAAATAAAGGTAAAGAGAAAATTTCTAATGATTTTGTAGAGAGATGCTACACATGCAATGAATTTGGCCACCCATCTTGGAAATGTCCTAAGAGAGTTGGTATTTCATCAAGTAGTGAAAAGAGGATTTATAGGAGAGAAAAATTGGTTTAGGAAAAGGAGTGTGAAAGAAATTATTCTACAAGTAAGAGGGTTAATCCTAAAATAGGGGAAATTTTGAGAGTGAGGAAGATAGTGTTGAAGGAAGCAAAAGAGGTAGAGTCATTATAAAGGAAGATCCTCTTCAAAACTCATTGTAAGTGCAAGGATAAGTTATGTAGAGTTGTAATTGATTTTGGTTCAACAAAGAACATGGTGTCTACTGAGATGGTGAATAAGTTGAATTTGAAAAAAATACTTCAAGAATTTCCTTATAAAATCTCATGGTTAAGTGAAGAAAAATCTTTGTTGGTGAATGAAAATTATAATGATAGTGTTGTTTGTGATATCCTACCTATGGAATGTTGTCATCTACTTCTGGGTAGACCCTGGTAATATGATCATAGGCGAGAAATGTATGATGGTAGAGAGAATACCTACACCATTGAAAAGGATGGATGTTCCTTTTTTTTTACCCCACTTGTAGAGGATGTGAAAGGTAAAGTTAAGGTTATCATGTGTGGTAGGAAGGAGTTGATAAATTTTGTGGAAGGAAAAAATAAAATTGATGTTGCAATCAATCATAGGTCTGAGAAAACTTTGGGGTATGTCCAGGATCATGATGGGCCAAAAAGTGGCAATATGTAACTGATATGATGGCCCATGTGGCTGACAATTTTTTTTTACCCAAAATTGATGAAAAAAAAGGGTTTTTAAATGAGATTCTCATATTTCCACCAATGTAAATTATGCTTTACTTTGAATTTAATAAATAATTATTATTCATTTTCTATTTGAATTACTAAAGTCTTGATTGATATGCTGATTGAAAAACATCTATAGCTTTCAAATGGTATCACATTTTTTGAATCTGAAACATGTGTCACAATTTATGCTTTGCCTACTATAGGATTAAAAAATAACAATTTCATGAAGTTTTGATAAAGTTAAGGTGGTCAGACATACGAGTTTTTATATTTTTAAAAAATTGTAATAAAAAATCATAATTAATTATTTACTTGGAAAAACATTACAAAAAAATATGCATCACATTGGGACATGATTCCTCTACTTATATCCAAAATATTATCATTTTATTGTGGTTAGGGTGGTTAGACAAACACCTACTTTTTTTTCCTTGAAATTTAAGTACTACTGCATTGAAATTTAAAATTTTCACCAAATATATTTTTAATTTTTTTAAATAAACCTAGTAGTTTAGAAACTAGATTCAATTTGCTACAGATTTTATTCTTACATATTTTTGAAATAATATAGATAACTTATTCAATTTTTTACGTCAAGTTTCCTAACTCTAATTTTTATAATTTTTTGGCCACTTAAGGGCCTACTTTTTCCATGATGATCATGTACATACCCTTTGACAATAGGTGTAAGAGCAAGAACAAGGGTAAATTCTGATTTGACAGTAAGTTTGAAGGATGAAGTCTTGATAGGAACCAATAGGTGTCCTATAGTCAAGAGTGGGTTGGTAAAATAACATCAAAATATAGGTACAAAGGTTAAAACATCTAATAGGAAGGTAAGTACAATGGTTAAAGAACATGGTGGTCCAGGGACAAAGAATGTTGGCAAGACAACAAGTTATGAGACAGGGGTAAAAAGGCATGTTGGGCAGGGTGATCCAGGAAGGTTCAAGCAAGAGAAAGAGTCAAAAATGAAAGTAATGTATGGGACTACTAACCCTTGTCTATTTGCAGGTGTAAAAAAAGTAGTGACATCAGGTTTTGATCAAGAAATGGAGCAAAGACCATTGATAGGTCTGAATGCAACAGATGAACCACTTTCAAATGCAAAACAAAGCATTTATGTAGGGTATTTTGCAAGTTTTTCAAAAATGGATTAGTGGAGGAAATTTGAAGTTTAAAGGAAGATAGTAGGATCATGGAAAACTTCGTATCTACATCAACTCATGTGGCATGAGTTCTTTCTTTGTGGGGGTGAATGGTGTAGGAGCACCTAATCTCCTAGTTGAAAATTTTACATTTTGAAGGTTGATAGGTTGAGAGGTTAGGTGATTAGGGTCTAGACATGTTAGGTGTGGTTTATTTATGCTAAATAAGGTCAATCAAGACCATTTAAGGTGAATCAGGTTTAGTTTTTGAGTCTTGGTGGTCAAATGGGCAAAAAAATGCATTCTTGCTTCAAAATTGTTAAAATTGCTATGTAGCTTTTTGAAGGAAAATCCTTGAATTTGGACGTAAATGTGCAAGAATGAGGTCTAAAATATTTTAATAGGGTGAATTAAAGGTGTTTGAGTGATTTAGGATTCCTTAGGTGTCAAATTTGAAAAGTTGCAAAATTTATGCAATGTTGTCATATGTAATTTATCTTAAAATGCAACTTAATGAAGATTAGAAGGTCTTTGTGAAGAGCCGAGCTCACTACTACAATGATTTCACTTGGTTTGTAGGTCTGATTTTGGGTTTTGTATCCTGCTTTCCTTGTTTTTGTGTTTTTGAAATTTGATGCCAATGATACTAATGATTTTTTTACAAGCATATGCATAAAGAGTACTCAAATGACTAAACTTCAATGATAATTTTAAAAGAGAAACTTGATATGAAAGTTAAGAGGCTTTTTCATTACATGAGAGAGTGCCTAATTCACATAGCTTTCATACATTTCGAAACTAGATACAATTTACATCCATATAATTACTTACAACCAAAACAACACTGTGAATAGTGTTTTCTACAGTACCCGTCCATATTAAAATGCTCATACAAAAATACATATGAACTTCTCCTACCGAAAACTTGATGGAATGTCTTCTAAGGATGAGAGCGCCCACTTTAGGAGAGAAAATAG
This sequence comes from Sequoia sempervirens, assembly GCA_007258455.2. Lineage (NCBI taxonomy): Eukaryota > Viridiplantae > Streptophyta > Pinopsida > Cupressales > Cupressaceae > Sequoia > Sequoia sempervirens. The sequence continues at coordinate 174,336,046 of VDFB02047230.1, forward strand.
CCACAAAGGAAAGGCATTTTTCTTACTGGATGATGATGAAACCCTCAAAATAAGGCGGCTGGTTGTAGGTGAATAAATCAGCTTCCAATACTTCAAAATTTGCAAACAACACCTTCAAGATGGCGAATGGAGCCTCTAACAGTAAATACCCTTCCAATAGATGACTTCAAACACTTGAAAACAGAAAAACATGGCTCCCATGAAGCATACAAATTTTGATCTGCAACTTTAGAGTAGTCTTTCACACCTTCAAGATGCCTAAAAACGAAGAATAAAGCCCAATCCAGGCTTCCCCACTGCTGAAATCAAGAAACCCTAGTTTCTCTCTTCCACAATCTCCACTTCACAAGCTCAAGCAAACAAAATAACTCATAACATGAAGAGGTCAACTTTTCTCAAGCTCTTTTATAATTTCACTTTTGAAAACACTATTCATTAAAAATCACTATTCATTTAAGGTATGTCTTTTTTTTCACTTTAGTGATGAATAGTAACTGAAAATTAGAAAATGCCCCCTTGAATTAATAGACATATGGTCCCCAAAACCTGAGAAGGTCAAATAATGGTGAAGATCAATATTTTAAGCTCCCATAACACGCCAAATGCGCAATTACACCACATCACCATACTCTGGATACCAACATTGCATTTTTCCAACCAAGTGCCCAAATAGGTGACCCTCTAACCGGAACCATTAGCCTACGAGGGTTGAAGTAATAGGCTAATCCACTGAATCATGAAAGGTTAATTAGAAGGGGACATTACAGTCCGCCCTCCTTGAAATTGCTTGTCCCCAAGCAATCTCAACTCCGGATGCTGAAGGATGTCCTCACTCTCCCACATTGCGTCCTCAACCGGCAAGTCCTTCCATTTAATCAGATATTCCCTGATGACCCATCTTTGCAACTGTCTCTCACAAACATCCAAGATGGCTTTAGGAACCAGAATCAATTTCCCTCATCATCTAGGGGTGGTAGAGTTGTCGACGGAACCACATGATGTCCTAAGGCCTTCTTGAGGCGCGATACATGGAATACATTGTGCACCTTGCTTTATGCCAATAGTTCCAACTCATAGGCCACTTCGCCAACCCGCCTGATGATTCTAAAGGGTCCATAGTACCGAGGCTTCAGTTTATCCACACCACTCTTCCTGAGAGTGGACTGGCGATAGGGATGTAGCATCAAATACACCATGTCCCCAGCTTCAAAAGTTTTCTCCACTCTCCTCTGGTCCGCATATTGTTTTTGTTGATTCTGTGCCTTTTGAATGTTCTCACGGAGAGCTCTCATAATGTCCTGGTTCTCTTGTAGAAGATCCCCAGCACTGGGCACCCTGCTGTCACTCAATAATAAGTCCAGGAAGTTGGGCGCCTCGTACCCATACAATGCCATGAATGGGGACATCTAAATTGACATGTGATGGGTAGTATTATAGAAATACTCACAAAGATGAATCCACTTCACCCACCCATTTTGCTGTCCTATTATATAGTTTTGAAGGTATCCTTCAACCCATTTATTCACAATTTATGTTTGACCATCGGTCTACAATTGGTAGCTAGTACTCGGAGTAAGCTTGGTCCCACAAAGTCTGAATAGTTCCTACCAGAAATGACTCAAAAACTTACTGTCTCGGTCACTGATAATGCTCTGAGGTAGCCCATGCAATCTAAATACTTCACGGAAAAATAGCTCAGCAACCTGTGTAGCTGAATATGTAGCTACTATCGGGAAAAAGTGAGCATACTTGGTGAGGAAATCAACAACTACATAAATACAATCTGTTCCCTGGGCTTTCGGCAAGCCGGTAATGAAGTCCATCAATAAGCATTCCCATTTCTTGTCTAGAATAGGAAGTGGTTGAAGTAGCCCAGCTAGATAGTTGAGTTCATGTTTGTTTTCCTGACAAACCAGACACTCTAACATATTTGAGGACATCTGACTTGAGTCCTTTCTAAGTGAAACATTCCTGGACCTGCTTATAAGTTTTGAAATATTTAGGATGTCCAGCCATAGGCACATCATGAAAGGTCCTTAATATTGTGTTCCTCATTTTTTATCCTAGGGTCAAGAAGATCCTACCTTTGTAAATGATGAGGTCATTTACAACTTAATATCTGTTGTCTTGTACTGAACCCTCAATGATGCAGGAAGCCCATTAGTCTTTGGCGTATTCTGTTGAAATTGGGTGCTTCCAATTCTCTACAATCTCGACCATAGAGTTCAAGTTCGGATGACGTGACAAGGTATCAGCCACAATTTTCTAAGTCCCTTTGACATAAACAATGTCAAAGTCATATGATTTCAACTTACTGACCCACTTCTGTTGACGATCATTAAGATCTCGCTATCCGAGGAAATGCTTCAAGTTGTTATGATCGGTCTTAATGCAAAATTTGCTGCCTATGAGGTACTGCCTGAATTTGGCCAATCATGCATGATGGCCAACATTTCCTTGTCATAAATACTATAGCCCCTCTTTGGTCCTCTTAATTTCTAGCTCTCAAAAGCTATCGGATGCTTGTCCTACATGAGGACCGCGCCAATCCCTTCACCCGAGGCATCACACTGTAGCTCGAAGGGTCTAGTGAAGTATAGTAAGGCCAAGACAAGACAAGAGGTCATCAACTGCTTAAACTTATCAAAACACTCCTATGCCTCAGGAGTCCAAATAAATGCCCCTTTCTTTGTCAAGTCCATAAGTGGCGCTGCATGACGTGAATAGTCACTGAAAAATCGGCGATAGAAGCCACATAAACCCAAAAAATCTTGAAGATGGGTAAGATTCTAGGGCATCAGCCACTCTATAATAGCCCTGACCTTGTCTGGATCCATGCGCACACCCTCTGTGCTAATAATGTGTCCCAAGTATAGTAGTTCAGTCATTCCTAGGTCACATTTTGATTCCTTTGCATACAAAGACTCACTGGCCAAAATTCCCAGTACTATGTCTAGATGTGTGATATGCTCATCCCAAGCCTTGTTGTATATTAAGATGTCATCAAAGAAGACAAGTACGAACTTCCTTAGTTGTGACTAGAAGATCCTATTCATAGTGGATTGGAACGTAGCAGGTGCATTAGTTAGCCCAAATGGCATAACCACAAACTCAAAGTTCCCACAATGGCAACAAAAAGTTTTCTTTTCAATGTCCTATTCCTGCACACGAATCTGATGATACCCTGACCTCAAGTCTATTTTTGAGAAACAACGTGCACCATGCAGCTCGTCTATCAGCTCATCAATTCGGGGAATGGGATACCTTTTTTGATGGTTCTTTTATTCAGCAGCCTATAATCAATGCACATGCGCAAGATACCATCCTTTTTCTTTACTAGCACCACAGATGAGGCAAATGGTGATTTGTTGGGCATGATATGTCCCATAGTGAGCAACTCCTTAATAGTCTTGTCTATTTCATCCTTAAGCTGCTTAGGATGCCTGTAAGGAGTGACAATCACTGGCTTAGCACCCTCCTCCAACTCGATGATGTGCTCAATGCCACAGTCTGGCGGTCTACTAGGTGGAATCTCGTTGAACACCTTAGCATGTTTGATCCTTAACTCCTATACGTCTGGATGATAAAATGGGGTTTACTGCTCCTCTTGAGATGGCATTAACATACACTTAGCTACCCACTCGATCATGTCATGTCACATGAGTCTCTCCATTCTACTGAGAGATATCATTCTGAAATTGCTATCTCGGATGGCTTTTAGCACATGATTCCTTCTATCCACCCTAAATCTCATCTCCATATCCCAAAGGTTAAGGGTAAACTCTCCAATGTCGTGAAGCCATTTCATCCCTAGGACCATGTCAGTATCTCCCATGTTCACCACGTAGAAATCTGCCTTAAATTTGTAGTTGTTCAGTCGCATGGGAAGATCTAGAATCATTCTGTCACAATTAAGAGTGTATCCATTAGCGACCTTCACTCTTATTCCATCAAATTCTTTTGTTTGAATTCCATGCCTTTCAACCAGCCTTACATCAATGAAGCTATGCGTGGCACCTATATCTAATAGGGTGATAATCTTTTTCCCAGCTAAGACCCGTCACATTTGGAAAGAGACCTCTCAATGTATGCTTGTGAGGCGCGCTTCTTGAAGCTTTACTTCCTCCTCTGTTTTGGTACCATTTTCACCCTCATTTTCAAATTTTTCTCCCTCGGACTCCCCCTGCTCAGTGTGTTGGTCCGATTTATCTGATTCAGAATCCTCATAGTAAGCCCACATTATTCATTTAGCCTTTCCCTTAGGCCTCAAAGGACAGTCGTGGTTTGCATCATATGGTCCTTTACAATAGAAACACAACTTTTTATGGTGCAAGTCATCGATAGTTTCTTTGTCAAATGGGACTGATGATTTACCTTTAGTATCTGCTTTCTCATTCTTCTTAGGGAATGATTTCCCATCCTTGCATGAAGAGGATGCTTTAGACAACGACTTGCTCTATGGGGCTACGAGTTCCATGCTCCTCGCTTTCCTCATAGCCTCCCATAGGGTCGGGGCATCAAAAAATTTGATCCAACCTCTTAATGGTTCCAAGAGTCCTTCGATGAATAGCACTACCAATCTCCTCTTAGATATGTTGGGAACCATAACCGATAGCCTCTGGAAATCACCCATATATCCCTCCAGACTCCCAACCTACTTAAGTCTAGCTAGATCTCTAAAGTATGTCTCTAGATCTTTCCTATTAAAGCATTCAATCAGTCAGTCAATAAACTCTTGATAGGACGTAATTCAATCATGCTGTAGGGTCACCAACCCGTGGTACCACCAATCATGGGTTGCTCCCTCTAGATGCAGTGTAGCATACTTAATTGTGTTTGCCTCTTCCATAGGCCAAAGGTTCAAGAAGGTATCCAGCTTATGGACCCAAGACTGTGTTGTAACTACCCACTGCCATCAAATGTGGGTAACATGAGTTTGTTGGTGGCATACTTGAGATCGTTGTGCTGATCTCTTTTTTGTCCTCTTGGTCTCTGGGTCAGTCTGTCACGGTAATATGCTCTTCTTTGACTCAGGAATCTTTCAAAGCTTAGACGTTCTCTCACTTGAGGTGCCAATAATTCCCATTTGTCATTAACGTCCATGAGTGTATCTGCAAACATTTCCTCTCTTTCTTCTTCTGCGTTACCGTCTTCTGATTCAGCTCTCAAAAATGTAGGACGAGAGGGCCTATCAGCTATACGAGAGGGTGCCCTGTGTGCCCTCTAAGACCCTGCTACACTCCTATCATCATCTTGATCTTGTGGCTACCTCCTAGGAAAATTCATCTATTGTAGAGTATTTGTAAGCTGCTGTAATACCCCAGCTACCTCTTGCTGTCTGGTTCGTAAATCTCTCAAAGTTTCTCTTACTTTTCTATCATCATTTTTGTGTAGAATTTCTTCCTCCCTGTCACCCATTTCAGCCAAAGGTGCTTCTGTAAATGGATTGTTTTCTTGCCAATGCCTCTCTTGTTCTACTCTTCTGCGGGTGTAGTATCTGTGACTTCCCATGAGTAAATTAGACCCTCCAGGATGGCAGGATCATGGCTCTGATACCACTGTGAAGATCCAAGCTCACTGCTGTGATGATTTCACTTGGTTTTTAGGTCTGATTTTGGGTTTTGTATCCTTCTTTCCTTGTTTTTGTGTTTTTGAAATTTGATGCCAATGATACTAATGATTTTTTAACAAGCATATGCATAAAGAGTACTCAAATGACTAAACTTCAATGATAATTTTAAAAGAGAAACTTGATATGAAAGTTAAGAGGCTTTTTCATTACATGAGAGAGTGCCTAAGTCGCATAGCTTTCATACATTTCGAAACTAGATACAATTTACATCCATATAATTACTTATAGCCAAAACAACACTATGAATAGTGTTTTCTACAGTACCCATCCATATTAAAACGCTCATACAAAAATACATACGAACTTCTCCTACCAAAAACTTGATGGAATGTCTTCTAAGGATGAGGGCACCCACTTTAGGAGAGAAAACAACCACAAAGGAAAGGTGTTTTTCTTACTTGATGATGATGAAACCCTCAAAATAAGGCGGTTGGTTGTAGGTGAATAAATTAGCTTCCAAGTCTTCAAAATTTGCAAACAACACCTTCGGGATGGTGAATGGAGCCTCTAACAACAAATACCCTTCCAATAGATGAATTCAAACACTTGAAAACAGAAAAACATGGCTCCCATGAAGCATACAAATTTTGATCTGCAACTTTAGAGTGGTCTTTCACACCTTCAAGATGCCTAAAAATGAAGAATAAAGCCCAATCCAGGCTTCCCCATTGCAAAAATCAAGAAACCCTAGTTTCTCTCTTCCACAATCTCCACTTCACAAGCTCAAGCAAACAAAATAACTCATAACATGAAGAGGTCGACTTTTCTCAAGCTCTTTTATAATTTCACTTTGAAAAACACTATTCATTAAAAATCACTATTCATTTAAGTTATGTCTTTTTTTTCACTTTAGTGATGAATAGTAACTGAAAAATAGAAAATGCCCCCTTGAACTAATAGACACATGGTCCCCAAAACCTGAGAAGGTGAAATAATGGTGAAGATCAATATTTTAAGCTCCCATAACATGCCAAGCATGCAATTACACCACGCCACCATACTCCAGATACCAACATTGCATTTTTCTGACCAGGTGCCGAAATAGGTGACCCTCTAACTAGAACCATTAGCCTACAAGGGTCGACGTAATACGCTAATCCACTTAATCACAGAAGGTTAATTAGAAGGGGACATTATAGTATTAATGGTTAAAATTCAATTATAAGCATTGGAGGAAGTTTGAATGCAATAAAAACATGTATAGGAACCTTCAATGGCTCGAAGGATGGGTTGGTTGGAGATTTGTGGACCTTTTTGATCAATAAAAACACTGTTTTCTAGAAAATTATTGGTTTTTCTCTACTTTTTATTGTTGTACAGATCTGTACAGACTCCAAATTCTCTAAAACTTTTTGGAAGTTGTGGTCCTATGACTTAGCTTTAATTCTCTTCAAATTTGAGGGTCTGACTACTTGTTTTGTGAAAGTTATTCAATTTTTATTGCTGCTACCTATTTTTTCCAGATTTGTGTGTTGAGGGTCTTCAAAATGATAAACTGACCCATTCCACTTTTTGTGTTTACTATACCTTGTGGAATGGGTCATCTAACATATAAAATATATATTTATCACATTCAAGATGTTCTAGGATTGAATTGCTAGTGAATGGATGGAGCCTAGGGCTGGAAAATATTGTTTTCCTTGTGAAATTAAGCAACTAAAGCATGGTTTTGATGAATTTCTGATTGGATAACCTATTCATGAGTTCATTGAGCATTTTTAATCTATATTTGTGGTGTTTGATGTATTGGTTTGTTTTTAGGAACCTTGGAGGTATGATTTTCAATAAAAACCCCTGGTTTTGGCATTGAGAATGAGAGTTTGAGAGTTTGGTGATAAAGAGACCTTAGAGTGATCCATAACCTTGAAAATCTAGTGTTTTGATTCATAATAAAGGACTTTTTGAATGGTTTCAGTGAAGGTCATGAGTTTGTGAAGCACTTCCTTTGTAAAAGTGGGGTAATTTGGTTGTTTTTTGCAAGCCAGGTCTATGGAAAGTCACTATTGGTCCAAAGGAGTCACCACTAGTTCTGAGTTATGTTATGTAAGCCCCAAAAGGGTATCTTATTCCATCATTTTTTTGGAAATTTTTTTGGAAATTTTTTTAGAAAAGTTCCTAAAACGAGGTCCTAACTGCTACAAGGGCAAGCTAGTGTAAATGTTGCTAAATGAAGAGTTTGAAGGATTTGTTTTTGAAGTTTGTTTGAGGATTAGTAATTTGACATTTTGTGAAGCCTAACACCCCATTCTGCATCACAAATCAAGGAAATTAAAATTTCTAAGTGATCCAGTCAAATATATTGTATTGGAACAAGCTCCAGGCATTGATCATAAAGTTTGTGGAATATGCCAACGTCAACAAAAATGAAGGAAATCCCATAATCAATGATTAGTTCCTCACCAAATAGCTACAACAAACAGAAATCAACTAGAAGAAAAAAGAGCTATAGTGTTGCTCACTAGAGGAAAAAATAGGCTAAATGACGAGGATGTAATTTTAAATTATAATATATTGGGTGTAGGTGAAACCCTAGTTTGTAGTGAATCTTGGCTGTTCAGTTTTATTTTTGGACACTATAAATAGGGGGTCTCCTCTCATTTTCAAGAAAGAATTGAGTTTTTGTAAAGACATGCTGCTAGAATTTTAATAGAAGTTCATTGATTTGGTGGATTCTTGAGTTCCATCTTTATGTTGCATGATTCTTCTTCTCATAGTTAGTGAGTTTGAGTAGATTAACTTTGTTTTTATTTATGTTCTATATTTATTTAGTAGTTTAGTTAATGTTGTTCATTGGTTTTGAAGAATTCTACTGTGTTGATGCCCTTCCTTGTTCATGTTTTTTTGTTGTTTATTGATGATAAATTATTGTGTAAAGCTAGTCTGAACATTATATAAATGTTGCACTTAAGTTCTATCTCTTGTTCATGCTTTATGGTGAATGAAAGGTTGAAAATCTATTGGCCTTAGAAGATTGTGCAGGTTTCGTGAGACTACACTTTGATTTGGTTAAGTGGAACTTTGTTTTGGAAAGGATGTCCACTGTAGGGTCCTCCATTATCACTGTTCATTGCTAGTTTTAGGTCTAGGAACTTCCTCTCTTCCCTCCCCTTTTTTCTTTTTTTAATAGTGACTTTGAACAAGGTTCATTGCACATTGTAAAACCAAATCTGAAGTTACAATAGGAGTTTTAGACTGCTATTTGAACATACAAAAATTGTGCAATCACTTTCCCATCTTAAGAACTCCATTGGAAGAACCAATTCTACTCGAACTTAACTCACATAAGTATACCCCATGATTACTAGCAAGATCACATTAAAACAACTGAGATACTCCAAGAAAGTCATGACCTGACACTCGAGAGACCTTGGGGTAATTTTCAACAACTTTTTCTTGGAGATTTCCTTTCAAGAGTGGTAGTGCACCTATGTACTTTCTGTGTTGAGAAAGTGTTAAAACACCCATCAACAGGTATTTTTAAAAGATCTTTGCAGATTTGGATACGGGCCATTTGCCTGAAACCTACTCTTGTGCAAAAATCCAGATTTGGGACTGATTCACCTAGAATGGCGAATGAGTCCTAGTAGGTTAAAATTTTAGGATCAACAACATTTGTAGTATTCATTCAAGCTTTTACAATTTTTCAGGTGCACACTTCTAGTTTAACAACTTTCTGTTCTAATTTATATGCATTTCTAGATCATTTAATTCAAGTTTGCATCATATTAGTGTTTTGTATTTCATCTTTCATTTCATTTCCTTTTCCATGTTTAAACTTGGTGGTGAACCCCTCTTGTAACTTGAAATCATATCCTAGGATACCTTATTGCCAGATCTCTCCCTCCACTCTTTATTGGATTGAGATCTCTAAGGTGTCCTTGACTATGGCAAGTGTGAAATAGGAACCCTATCCTTGTGTTTATGCCTCAAAGGTGTGGTGTACTATTTTCATTGACTACATTTCTATTATCATTACAATATTTTTTTGTACCATTAAGTACCTTGGTATTTGTGGATGTGAAAATCTACAAATGGCTAAAACTATAACACACACATTAGCACAGTTAGTATTTTAAAACAAAGAAAATAGTCAACATCCCTATGAAATAATGAAGAATGTTAAGTATGAAATGAAAGGAAACAAGAAAGCTAAATAAAGCACACAACAACATGAATCAAACCTTGTCTCAGAGTGGATTGGTGCTTCTTTGATGTGGAAAGAAGTCCTTTCCCAATCCTTGATAAGCTCCTAGATGATATGATGAACAAGATGATAAGTGATCAAGTTGCCCATGATTGTGGAGGAGTAATACAATAGAGGAGGCCTCTAATTATAACCAAGAAGGATGGAAGAATGCAAAACATGGAGGATGTGGGACTAAAGATCCACCAATGACAAGATGCCACTTGTCAACATGTGATAGGTTGAGGAATGCACACATTTTGGTCAATGTGCCAAAGAGGGGGAGATTTGAAATTTGAATTTGATGCAAAGATGAGTTAAATGCTATGTTTGAATTGTGCAAGAGACATGTAAGAGACATGTAAGAGCTCTTAAATTCCTTCTTGGATGTACATGTCAATTTGGGCGGAGATTTCAAACTTGGAGAATATTCCCCAAAGATGCCAAGTTGAAAATAAATAAAGATTTTAATAAATCATTTAAATGCATTTTCATGTGCAAGTGGTAAAATCTAGAGAATACAAGTGATTAGGATTAAATTAATCAATATTTGATTTATTCAATAGGGGATTAGGTGATTTTGACCTTTGACTTAGATTTTAGGATTAAAATAAATCAAAATGAGAAGAAAATGATTTAGATTTAATTAAATAAAGATTTGATTTATTTAATCAAAGAGGATGATGTTAGTGCTAAAGATGAATTTATTTAATTTAAATGGAGGACTTTAGAGATTGAATTTAATGAACTTGATTTATTTGATGAATGGATGAATATGAATTAGTTAAATTCATGATGCTAATTTTTCATATCTACATTTTGGCCCTCTTTAAAGCAATGTACTTGCTATGTTGATTCAAAGAATAAACTTGCCACAGTCAAAATTTAAAAAAAAATGTTTTTTTTTCAGATGCCCTAGTGGAAAGTACACAAGTACATTGCCCCCTCGAGAGATCGAGTGAAAAGATTCGATTTGAGGGTTGATCTCATGATAAAGAGGTTCAAAATGGACATATGGATGGTTGTGATGATGATGCAAATGAGATGGTATTAAGATGCTGAGAATAACAAATATATATTATTCTAAATAACTTAAATGATGATATGATGTAATGATGCCTATATGATTATGCAATGGATGTTTTATGCAAATGTATGATTTATGAGATGCTTAGACTAACAGATCCATATTATGATGATGAACATGCATGTGAGATGATTGACATTTCTTATATGATATGATGTGATATGCATTATGTTGATGGTTTGTGAATGCAAGATTGATGCAGTAGCGATGATGATTAACTATCCTGGCATGATGTTAGTGAGGATAAGAAGAAATGAGAAATGAGATGATGACAAGAGGATCCAACAAGCCAACTTTATGAGAGATGATGATGAGAAATGGATTATTTTCTTATCAAGAATTGGGATTTTAAAAGGGCCACTTACCTTATGTTTGATTACACACATAAGTACGATGCATCAAGGTATAAAGAACCAGAATGACATTGTACTTAGTGTGATGGACATTGACTTGACAATCAAATAGGAGTACTCATGTTAACACCTGACATACAAAACCTCATTTAAAATGTAGTTCAAGTATTTTAAACATCTCCGACCAAAACATAGAAAAGAAAGCCTTCCTATGTGGTCAAAAAGACACCTAAAACACCCTTGCTACACCCAAATAAAGCATGCATGACCGAGGTTATATTACAAGAACATCCAACAAGCACAACAGATAAAAAGATAATGATCATTGCCCCATTCATATCTCTCTAAATCCTTTTGTTTGGACATCATCAGGAGGTTATTGGAATGAGCGCAAAGAGATAAGTCAAAAGAAAAAGATAAAGTAAACAAACAAGCTAATGTTCTTCAATACTGATAACCAAAAGGAAATGTGTTTTTTAAGGATAAGAACCGAAACTATTGCCAAAAGATAATGCCCATTGTAGGAAAGATACATCCGAGGACATGTTAGTGGATGGCAGCATGTCATTTTGTTTATCCAAAGTGTTCCTTCTAATAAATAATGCCAATTGTAGGAAGGATACATCCTAGGACATGATGTTATCAGATGATTGATTTGGGACTGATTCAATGATAGGCTATTGATACAAAGAGTTGACCAACTTATTTATGTACTGACTTAAACCTAACACTTGATGTTTTGAGTTTTCACTTTTCACCTGCTAGACTTTTTTCTGACTGTTTCACTAAAGGTTGGGGATGATGATTTATTTATTGTGAATGATGTTATTGTGGGTGAAAGCGAGATGAGACACATGGATTTTTTCAAATATTTGGATTTTTTTGGAGTTTTGAAATATTTTGAGATTTTATAAATGTTTTGATTTTTATTTTCAAATTTTTTGGGGTTTTCTAAGATTTTGACCAAGAGACTAACCTAAGGACCTATCGTAGGGGTCTTGGGGGCTGATCAATAAATTAGCCTTTCCTACGTTATACACACAGAGACCACGTAGTTTGACTAACGACTTGACTGATTTACAGATGAAGATATACATGATGAAATGTTAGTTTATTATGACAAACTCCTAAAGGGATGACCTAAGTGTCTCGGGGGATGATCAAAGATCAACCTAGCCTACATTCAAGGCTCAGAGACCCATAGTTTGACTAACAACTTTATTTTTTGACTTTTGACTAACTTTTTGACCTGTTTTTGGGATTTTGATATGTTTCAAATGTTTTTGGATTTTTTGGTTTTATGAATGTTTTTCAAATGATTTCTTTATTTTCTGATGTTTTTTTATGTTCTAATATTTTTGGATTTCAAGAATATACATGAATCTGATCCGATGAGAACATGCCCCCAGTGTGATGTGATAGACTACTCTGATAAAGGCAGGACAAACTGACCTTGAGGATGGGCCAAGTAGTACTAGGAGGGATCATGATACAAACACAGGACCAATCTATGATACAGATGTCAAATGAATGGGTGATGGATGGAGATCTAAATGTGATGGATAATGGAAACATAATTGATTGATGATGCAAAACAAGCCATAAAGATCCTAGTGGATGGAAAGTGTTTATTTACACAAGGCGCTTGTTTGCCAAGTTTTCACCAAGGTACTTGCCCAAAGTGCCACCGAAGTGGTTTTCACTAGAGGACAATTTTTTCTTTACTGTTTTTTATTCTTTTTCTATTTATTTATTTTTGGGATTTTTTGTTGTTACCAAGATGCCTGTTTGCTAAGTTTTCACCAAAGTAACCATTTTTTTATGACATTTTTTGATTTTTTTTTTTTTGGGTTCTATACCATGAAAGATTAGGCATAAAATTTTTTGAGATGAGAGTTGTTCATGGGCTCTTGCAGAGGTTCCCCTTCGGGTGTTGATAACTGATATTCCTCTGACTTATAGCTTGATGTGATAACAAATGGTCCCAACCAATTGGGTTCAAATTTTCCTTTGTTGTTTGGATTTGGGATGTTTTTCTGATTCTCCTTTAGTACTAGTTCTCCAACTTGGAAAGTTCTACTTTTTATTTTCTTGATATAGCTCCTCTTGAGTCTGTTCTGATAGACTTGCAAATGATTTAAAGCATCTATACACTGCTCATCTAGTAGCTCCAGCTCATTCAGTCTTGATACTCAGTACTCTTCATCTATGATGAGGTTTTGCAGTGATATTCTTAGTGACAGGAGCTCGATCTGAATGGGGAGTACTACTTCTGATCCGTAGACCAGGGAGAAGGGGGTTGCACCGATGGGTGTGTGGATGCTGGTTCAGTAGGCCTAGAGGGTAGGATTGAGCTGCAGATGCTAGTCATGACCTACATCATTGACTATTTTCTTGAGGATCTTTAAAATGGTTTTATTTGTGGCTTCTGCTTGTCCATTGCCTTGGGGATAGTATGGGGTGGAGAAGTGATGTTGGATTTTGAATTTTTCACACAAGTCATGAACATCCTGATTCTTAAATGGTGTCCCATTATCTGAGATAATGGCTTGTGGGACAGTGTAGCATCAAATGAGATAGTTTAGATGAACTTTGATATATGCTTCCCGGTTATATATGTCATGGGTATGGCTTTCACCCACTCGGTAAAGTACTCAATGGTGGTTATGATGAACTTGTGGCCATTAGATGAAGTGGGAGTGATTTTTCCAATGAGATTGAGTCTCCACTACAAAAAAGTCCATGGTGAGATGAAGTTCTTGAGCTAGAGCATGGATGAGGTCCCCATGCTACTAACATTGTAGGCACCTTTTGACATAATCATGTGCTTCTCTTTCCATTGTAGGCCAATAATATCCCATCCTCAACAATTTCTTAGCCAGGTTCATTCCACTCAAGTGTGAACTAAAAATTTTGTTATGGACCTTAGTTAAAGTGGTCAATGCCTCCTTAGCATTTAAACAGTGTAATAAGGTTCCTTCTATGCTCCTACAATACAGGGTATCTCCTAGGATGATGAATCAGGATGTCTTTTTTTATAAAGGTTCATTTTAAGGTTGAAGGTAGGTCGGTGGGGAGGACTCCTATTTGTAGGTAGGTATAAATGTCATGGTACCAGGGATCACCAGGACCAACGATTCTACATGCAAATTTTGATTATGGTACCTCGAATGTGGGTACAAGAAGCTGCTCTACCAATAATTCATATTTTGGGACATTTTGAGGGATGTCCAGTAGGGATCGAATCATTTCAATGAAATCTGTTGCTCTGTTGTTTGCTTTGGGAATCTGCTCAAATGTGATCTCAATAAAGGATTCCTTGAGAGTCTCCACCAGTTTCTTATATGGAGTGAGCTTATCATCCTTAGTCTGGTACTCACTATTCACTTGGTTTATTATCAGTTCGGAGTCTTCGTATACTCTAAGGGCCATGATGTGCCACTGCACTACTATTCTAAGACCTATGGTTAAAGCCTCATATTCTACAATGTTGTTGGTGTAGGGGAATGCCAATTTATATGATCTAGGTTTGTAGTCCCCCTATGGGCTGATGAAAAAGACACCAGCTCCTGATCCATGTTGTGTGTATGAGCCATCATAGTAGAGTTTCTAGTAGTCAGCTATGCTGAGATTGAAGATGGATTCATCCAGAAACTTTGATATGAGTGGATTCTCTTAATAGATTGGTGCTTTAGCAAACTGATCTGTGATGACTTGGCCTTTATTTGCTTTCCACTCCACATATTCAATGTCATACTTTGATAGTATCATGAACCATTTATCCATCCTTCTAGTGAGCATTACCTTTGATAGTAAGTACTTGAGGGGATCGATTTTGGAAATGAGTTTGACTTTTTGTGCCAGCATGTAGTGTTTGAATTTTTGCGACGCAAAAAATACTACTAGACATGCTTTCTCAATGAATGAGTAATTTAACTCATTCCCAACCATTGTACGGCTGATGTAATATATGGCCCTTTCTATCCCATTTTTTCCGTGCTAAGCTAGAAGAGCACCAAGTGTTGTTGTTGATACTGACACATAAAGAATTAATGGTTTTTTTTGGGATTGGTAGCATGAGGATTGGTGGTATAAGTAGATATTATTTGATCTTATTGAAGGCTTCTTCACACTTTTTATCCCACTTGTATGCTACTCCCTTGCGAAGTAGGTGAGAGTATGGATTATTTTTATCTACCAGCTGTGTTATAAACCTTCAAATGGACTGAAGCCTACCTTGGAGACCTCTCAATTGTTTCAATGTTTTAGGTGCCTCCATCTCAAGGATTTATTTTACCTTGGCAAGGCCTACCTCAATATCTCTCATTGACACTATGTATCCTAGCAAATTTCTTGATTGTACACTGAATATGCACTTCTTTGGATTTAATCAAACCCTGTATTCCTCCAGCCTGTCGAAAATAGTACTCAAGGTTGCTATGTGATCCATCCTCTTTCTAGATTTGGCTAGTATGCCATCGACATAATATTCAATAGTTTTATGAATCATGTCATAGAAGATTAACATCACGGCTCTTTGGTATGTTGTTCCTGCATTCTTCAAGCCGAATGGCATCATATTCCAGTAGTAAGTCCCCCATGGATAAGTGAAGGCCATTTTGTGTTGGTCTTCTTTACCAATCATTATCTGGTTGTATCCTGAGAAATCTTCCATCAAGGAAAGTATTTTGTGTCCCACTGTCATGTCCACAATTATGTCAATGTTGGGAAATGGGAAATTGTCTTTTGGACATGCTTTGTTTAAGTCCCTAAAATTTGTGCAGATTTGGATGCCCACTATAGACACGTAAAATGTACATGCACTCGATCTTGATCTAATAACATCCCTTCATCTTGAATTATCCCTTTGTCTAACCATTTAATCAAATAGCCTTATTTGATTAAATTCATCATAATTCCCCTTTTAATTAAATAAATCCCTTGATTTAATTAAATCATTATCTCTATGTAATTAACTAGGTCATTTCATCTTCCTATCTTTATTTAATTAAATAATCCATATTATTTGAATAAATCTCTAAAGATCATCTAATTAAGCTAAATAAATAAAAAATTTATCTAATTTAATCTAACATCACCCCCTTTGGTTAAATAAATCAAGAATATTTATTTAACTAAGTCTAAATCATTCTTTTCTCATTTTGAGTTATTTAAATCCTAAAATCTAAGTCAAAATGGTCAAATCAGCTAAACTCCTTTAAATTAATCAAATCCTGATTAATCTTAGTTTTAATCCATCAAATCCTCTAGATTTTTCAACTTGGACATGAAAATCAATTTAGTTGATTTATAAATCATCTATTTTCATTCAAAAAAGGCATCAAAGATGGAATATTCCTCAAATTTGAAATCTCCCCCAAAAAAGGACTTGTCCCTTCCAACAAAGTATTTAAAATATCTTACATGTTCTTTTCTTGAGCCATGTGCATTTGCTTCACCTTTCACCTCATCCTTCAAGCCATATTTTGAATTTGAATCTCCCCCCTCTTTGCACATTCTTCAAAATGTGTTCATCCTCCATCCACTCACAAGTTGACAAATGGCATCTTGCCATTGGTTGAATGTTAGTCCCACATTGCTCAATTTTGGGCATTCATCCATATTCTCATTCTATAAATAAGAGGCTCATCTCCTCATTTGATCATCCACAATTTGAGAAAAGTTACTATACTCAAATTCATAGCAATCTTCATTCATTTCATCCAAGCATAGTTAGGTTTTTTGTAGATTTTCAACATGGAGCTCCATTGAAGTCATCACTACAAGCATCCATCCTTCATCAAGCATATTTATCACACCATTGGACTTGGGAAAGGGACAATCTTCACATCAAATTGGCACCAACTCCCTCAAGAGATTGAGAGTTTGTATGGTTTTAGAATAGGATTTTATATTTTGTTTCAAGTTTATTGTGTTCTTCATTTCATTCCTCTTCTTTTACATTCAAATGAATTTCTTGAGGAATCATGATTTTAACCTTGCATTTAATCTAATAAGTTGATTGTTTCTTATGTTTTGCAAGTGTTAGAATCCTGGTTCACATTTTGGCGCTAGAAGGAGGGCCTACCGGAAGATCAAATCACATTTTTTGAGAAAATTTTGTGGTTTTTGATGTTTTTGGTGTTTACAGCAAGCAAAACCGGTCACAGTCTAGTTTCGCCATACAAAACCGCTCAAAAATTCAAACTACACTGTTGGAATCAAATTGCACAGCTCAAGAATCAAACTGCACCGCTGGAGTCTCCAGTGTCGCCATCACAAACATAACCGCTTGAATTTCTTTCTTTTTCATGCAAACTTAAAATGGCCATATCTTGGTCATTTTTTGATCTTTTTTGAAGATTTATTTTTTGAAATGGGGTAGAATTTCATAATGTAGATAGGGAAATAAAATCAAAGAGTTTAAATGTATTGAAGACAATAAACAAATTAAATCCTATCAAGCACCATGAAGTACAAACTAGAATGAAAAATAAGAATAGTAAACAAAGAACGTGCAAACCGATTTTCAAACTAGTGTTGATTGATCTCCATGGCTCTTCTCCACCTGCACAAGGATGCAAGATTTTGAAGGTTGATTTTTGGAAGAATGTTGGTTGCTCAATTTTGTAGCATAACGATGTGATAAAAGGTTTTGAAGGAGAATGATGGATGAAAGATAGAATATTTGAAGAATAATTTTGACAGAGTGAGGATACTTAAGAATCAACCCCCTAAATGAATTGTGAGAGGTTGTATTATAGAGTTTTCAAAAGCTTCTGATTGGCTGATATGATCAATGGCTATGATAATTCTTGACACATCAAACGGTCGAAGATGGAAGAAACTGAAGAGAAAATAGAAGAAAACCTGAAAACAAGATTTTTCTATTTTTATGAAAGAGGAAAAGATAAGAAGATAAGAAATCATCTTTCTTTAAAAGAATAAAAGAAAGATTTAAAAGCTGATAATGAATTAAAAATTCAATTATTTATTTGTGGATGAAATTCAGCTTTTTCTTAATTTAAATGAAATATTTAATTAAGCTTTTAAAGTAGAAGAAAGTTTGTGATAAGAATAAAGCTTTAATTAGGGTTTTTGAAGAAAGCAGAAGATCTCATATTTAAATAAAATATTTAATTGTGATATGAGAAGAAAACAGAAGATTTTACAATTAAATAAAATATCTAATTGTGATTTAGAAAGAAAGCATAAGATCCTTTAATTAAATAAGGTTTATTTAATTAAACCACTTTTATGAAATTAATTAAATGAAATATTTAATTAATTAGAAGAAGAATTTAAAATAGAAGAAAGAGAAATATTTAAACTTAATTAAATCAAAAGATTTAATTTAAATTCAAACAATGATAATTAATTTAAATAAATAAAATGTATTTATTTAATTAATTAAGTGGACATATGAAAATAATTAAATAAAATAACTTTATTTAATTACGAAAGAAGAATAAGATGAATGAACAATATAATTAAATTAATTAAATTTAATCATATGTAGAGGACTTTTAGATAAATTAATTAAATAATAAATATTTAATTAATTGCTAGGATTATAGACATGACCATTTTTATGTGTATACACATAATATATCCAATGGTGTAGGTTATTATTAACTTTGATAGAGTTAAAATTTTCAAATTTTTACTTAATGTCAAATCACAATAAAACTTGGTCTAAATTTTAGGGTTTTTATGCTTAGTCATTTATCTAACCTTCACATCTTCTTGTTTCTTGATGTCATCTAACATTTGGAGCTTTTATTGTAGGTTTTAAAGGATCATGGAGCATGGAAGTCAAAGAAAAAATCATTATCATATCATTGTATCAAGTGTTTTTGAACACTTTGGGGAGCAATTATAATCCCACTTCTAAGGATTTTACCCCTTCAAGCTTTTATAACCTACTAAATTTCTTTTGGGCTCTAAAAAGAACATTTCAATTTTTTTGCTACAAAGGGCTAAAATGAACTTTAGGACAAACTCACTAGATTTCATTTGAGGCTAACAATTGAACAACGAAAATTCCACACTTACTTTGGTGCTTTTAAAATGAACTCATAATTGCTTTGAAAGGTTAAAATGAACATGTGCAACTTTTCTTTTGTGAGTACTTACTTAAACTAGCATCATCAAAAAGGATGTATACACTTATCTCGTGATTTATAGAGATATTGAGAATCAAAAGGCCTTTTTATGATCTTAGGTTGAGATAAAGTAATCACCTCCACACTTCATTTTAGGCTTAAAATTGAACAAAACATTGTGAGTGTCAGTAGAGCATTATTGCGTACATTCTCTCTCTTTGTGTTGCAAACAAAAATTGATCGAGTTACATATATTGTCTTTATTCACTTTTGTTTATCTTAGAGGGCCTGCCTTGGGGAAAAAGTACTCACCCAAGGGAATGACTCAACCGGCAACACTCTAAAGCCAAGAGTATTTCCAACCGGGATATAAATGTGGGTATTGGAATAAACACCAATATCACGTGGTTGGCTCCGATGAGATGGATTTGAAAATGGACTCTCGCCGTATGGGTCAATCTCCATGAACGGAAAGTCCTAATTAAAACCCATGTTTTAGAATTGCCAAAATCCTTGATCTATTTGTTGGTGCAAGAACAGTTGTTCTGAAGCCACCCCACACTTTTATGGCCTTTTAGTAGAAATGGAAAGCATTCCATGGGAGTTTCATGGGTGTTGATGCTTGGCTACCCTGTATAAGTGAGTGTCATGGAGGGGAGCCAGTGGGGTCAAGCATCTAACTATTCACTAAAGATAAGCATTGCTGGACTTGTCTAAGTGGGGACTCAACAAATATTGTCTTTCATATCCATAGGGTTGTACTTATTCTTGGTTACAAAATTCTTTGCTTGTTCGAAAACATCTTGGAAACAAACACTTAAACATCATCATCAAAATTTCAAACCCTTTAGGAGACAAATACAATTGACCCAATTCATGTGTTATTGCTTTCCCTTGGGATTTTATCCTTAGAGGTTTCTAAAAATTTGGATTACATCTCAATATGTCTACTAAAGATCAACAATAGGTAACCCTTTCCTTGAATTCATCAAATTTCCACATAAGATACTTTGTGGGATGCGAAGAAATTAAGACATTGGACATCTAGTTTGGAAAACCTAATCAAAGAAGTGTTTATGGTAAAAGAAATTCACTAATCAAGATGAAATCAATTGAACCCCACACATGTGCTTGTATATCTTTTGTCTTATGGTCTTTTGAGTAAACATTGATCTTTTTGGTTTGAAGTAAAAAGCATGTTATTCAAAACCTTGGCCTTGTAAACAAGTCCTTCTTAGGTTCATTTAGGATCAAAATCAAACACTTCATCCATTTCTAACATTTATCATCCCATCCCATAAGCAACTTTGTATCTTTGGAAACATCATTATCTAGACTTGGGTACATCCTTAAAACAAATCAAAATCACCTTCTTTAGTTAGGAGTATGGGAATGCATCCTTTCTCATACCTCTAGTTAAATTAGCACCCCTTTGAACAAGTTTATCCTAAAGATCACATCCAACATCTTAGGGTTTACAAGTTCATTATCCAATTAAACCAATCAAAATAAAACCCTAAGTCTAGCATTGATCCAAAGTTCCTAAGAAAAACAACACCCATATCATTCACCCCTTTCATCCTTCATCTCATCATTGGTCCTAAACATCTTAGGGGTCACTTTTGTAACAAGGTCAAAATAGAAGAGTAACATGGAATATAAACTTGATTCATTCATCATGAGTGGTCTAAATCAACCAAACTATCAAAGCCTTACAATGCCAATTGATTTTCAAAACTCACATTTATACAATCCATACATGGGATCATTATCTCCTACAAACCTCAATGGTACAACAAATGTGAGTATACCCAATCTAAATTTTGAAACACCTTTTCGGATGGTAGATTTAAATCCAAGTTCAAACTTAAAAATCTATCAACCAAATACTCAATGCATGAGTCTTCAACAAAACAACATTATCCCACCAAATCCATACATTCCAAATGAGAATATACCAAGTACAACTATACCAAACATGAACTTCTCAAATCCACACTTGGTTAAATTTTGGATAGATATGTTTGCAAATCACATGAATGTTGTTCAAAATCCATCACACCAATATGTCCCCCTCACCTTTCACACTGACCCATCATCATCATCATTTAATGCAACACTGAAAACCTCTCTCCCCATGACCTCACAAGGAAAAGGTGGCCTATTTGGACCAAGGGGAATTTTTGATCAAAAATCATCATTTCCCCAAGGGAGCATGCCACTCACTTTACCACCACTCCCACCCTTTCCATTAACATCCATATCACCTCTTGGTTTGGGGCTACCTTCACTACCACCGCTCATCCAAAACATCCCCCCAACCATCAATCAAGGAATCATACCAAATCCTCCCCCCTTGCCATCGATATCACAACAACAGATGGAAACCATCCCCATAGCACAAGCAACCAAGACATCATCTATCATCCCTCAAAACATTATCTCTCAAGGATTAACAATATCGATCACACCATCCACCACTCAAATCCCAATCATCAATACGACAATACCTCTTATCACCACAACAACCACTATTCCAAAACCACCTCTGCCACCACCACCACCCAAACCAAACACATCAAACCAATATAGCATTGTGTTGCAAGCCACTCAATAGGCTTCTTATCAGAAGGCACTCCAACAAAACCAAAATTGACAAGCTACACAACTAGTTGCTCAGCAAGCTACACAAGTTGC
The DNA here is from genome assembly GCA_007258455.2 of Sequoia sempervirens. Classification (NCBI taxonomy): domain Eukaryota; kingdom Viridiplantae; phylum Streptophyta; class Pinopsida; order Cupressales; family Cupressaceae; genus Sequoia; species Sequoia sempervirens. The sequence continues at coordinate 174,358,103 of VDFB02047230.1, forward strand.
TCAAGTTGCCCAAGTCGCACTACAAGCCCAACAAGCATGATCCTAGGCTCAAGTGCAAGCGCAAGCTCAAGCCCAATACCAATCCCAACAAGCAAATGTTGTTCAAATTCCCAAAAAAATGTTAACGACTTCATGTATCGATCCAAGTCAACGATCACATGATCAAGACTTATCCATCAACAAATATATGGAAGATAGTTCTACCTCATCCAAAGATCAAATCAACATACATCAAGAGTCACTTTTTTATCATGATAAGAATCCCTCAACAATATCCAACAATTATCTATTTCAAGGAGTGTTAACATTATTTGATCCTATAATCAATGATCCATCGACCAATGATCATGTTGAAAATGTTTCTACATCACCTAATGAGTTAGAGGACATATCTCAAAAATTTATTCTAAAGCATGATCAATATCTCTCACTAAATTCTAGCAATGGTCCTTTCCAAGACATATTGACATCTTTCAACCTCATGATTGTCGATATTGAAGGAGTCTTCAACTCAACACTTGATCCAAATTCACTCAAAGATCAAGAGGATATTGAGCCAATTCCCATACCTAATGACAACATCCAAGAACCTTTTATAAGTAATCCATCCATTGAAACTAACCCATTGTCAATAAATTGATCCAAAGCATGTTGAAAGAAACTCTGAAATCATTCAAGATCAAGAATTTGTATCTCTAAGATACTACAATGATCTAATGGACACTCTCCTATCTATGCAAGATGCACATACTCCTTCATCTACCCATGAGATGCTTTCTATGGATGGACACATAGATGATCTTCATTCAGAACAATATTCCTTTAATCCTGACATTATTACACAAAAAGAGCGGGTTATCGATTCCTACAATCAAACTGAGTTGTCAACATCAGGATTAGATATATCCCAAATTCAAACTAAGGACATCATGAATAAAATATCCAAAAGTATCCACTCAAGGAAATAGGTCAAACAGAATAGGATATTCCAAAGTTAAGTAGAACAAAAAATTCCAATAGCATCATCTACAGTGGTCATTTATTAGAGAATGCACTCTAAACAAGAGCTCTTGGAATAGGTAGATTCAAAGCATGAAGGTAATAATTCCACAATACTAGGGGAAACTATGTCTCAAGCAAATGTCAACATAGGGAGCATGAAGAATCCTTATGATGAAACAAGTGTCAATACTACAACCAACGACGTCATGAATCTTCATCCACCCATCACCCCATCCACGAATTGGGACCAATATCAAAAGAAAGATTTGAATGAAAGCACAAAGAACGTTATCAAGGGAAAAGAAGCAAAAAATAAGAATGGAAAAATCAAATACACATGGATACCAAAGAATACAAAGAAAGATTATCCCTATCAAACTCCATTAGTCAAAGAAACTATGGGAAAAATAAAAAGGGGAAAAGTATCCATCAAAGAAGTCCACAAATACAAAAGAAATCTTTTCAAGCAACGTACAAATTGTATCAAGCAGTTGGTCCTGATTCCATGCACACTTCTGTATCCACCCATCATTGCTCATCTTCCCAAGTTTGGAGAGTCAAAGGTTCCAAACTGTCAACCAATCCATCTCTTATCCCTAAACAAACTCCATCCATGCCTCCACGCATGATATCCAATTATCAAATTGACCATGTATTGGCAATGACCCTTCATCATAAGGATTCTGAAGGAACTCTATTGTGATGTGCACACAGAGACAGAGTTAACCCTGGTATTAATAAAGTAGATCAAGAATCCCAAAAGTTGCATTCAAGTGCACGTATCTTAGCAAAGAAACTTCTTCAAGTAGGCTATCAATGGCACATCATGACAGAAGCATCTACATCAGCAACACCTTGTGGTTCAACATGAGCTTTAAATCTTTCATAGAAAAATACAAAAAATCCAAAAAATATGAAAATCCAAAAAGAAAATCATAAAAAGGATTGAAAAAAATAAAGAAAAAAATCATCCTCTAGTGAAAACCACTTCAGTGGCGCTTTGGGTAGGTACCATGATGAAAACCTAGCAAGCAGGCATCATGTGTAGAATCAAGAATCTACATGCGCTAGTTCAGGTGAAATCATCTTATCCCATCCATAATAAATCCAACATTCCATCCATCTCATACATAATAAATCCATTTCATCCATGAACTATTTATCCAATCCATCTTTATCCATCTGCATCCATAGTCCAAGTTATCTTGATCTTGAAAAGGTTTGGTGCACACTTTACGCTTGCTTATGGTAAACATCTTGACATGGGTCATTTTCATTGATCCTATCCTACCCAACATTATCTGAGCCATGAAGCATTATCCAAATAAGAATTCTTTATCCGAGCACCTTATCTTATCACAAGATAACCCATATCCCTCAATACATACACCTATTCGAGCATCCACACATCGCATTCCATACATTGCTAGACACTAGGGGAAACTTTTTACATCTCTCTTCGGGAATAAATATTGATCTATATCCTCCAACTTATGTGGTGATCTGAACATTGGAAAATGTGAAATGAAATTGGTCCACCACTTGTGGGAAAAAATCCAAATCACTAACCCATGACACATTTTGACGAGAAGACATTCCTTAAATCAATCTTCATTTTTCATCGAACATCAATCCAAACAATCAATATCAATTGCATCTAATGTGTGCTTCAACGTCACATTGAATCATTCAAAATAATTTTTTTCCAAATCAAGCTTCAAAATCTTGATCAATCAAGTCCAATCAATCCATAATCTTGGGATATCCTTTCTGATCATTGTGTTGCTTAACACTATCCTTGCATTGTTGTGCATCCTCAACAATGTTATTATCATCATCAATCCATCGATTTGATCAGTCAACCTTAGCTTGGTCTTCAACAAAATCCTAAATAGAGAACTGATATAATCACACACATCCATATCTAAGTCGTCAAAATTGTACGAAAAGTCCAAAAACATCTAAAACACATCAAAATCCAAAATCACTCATAAAAATAGAAAACTTCAAAAACATGGAATCCAAACTACATCGTCTGTGAGCTTAAACGTAGGCAAGGCTAATCTTTGATTAGCCTTTGAGACACAAAATCCAAAAAACATCATAAAATCTCAAAAAACCCAAAAACATCGCAAAAAAATCAAAAAATCCAAAAATAGTCATAAAATTAGAAAACCCAAAAAATAGCCTCAAAGCATTTCAAAAAGATCAAAAACATTCAAAAAACCAAAAAAAAACTATCTGTCCCATCTCGCTTTTACCCACAATAATCAATCATCCATAATAAATCAATCATCACACTCAGCCTTTGGAAAAACAAATAGAAACAAGTACAACAATCAACAAAAGCAAGCTTCAAATGTAAAATCAAAAGAAAACTTCAAACTTTCAAATGCAAAATCAAAATCTTGATCATTTTCAAACATTTCAATCAACTCTATATCAAAAGCTTATCAAACAACTTATCAACCCATCATTATCCTATACAATGCATGTCCTAGGATATATCGTTCCAACAATGGGCATCATTTTGGATATCACTTTGGATACTTATCCTATCAAAACAAATCCCCTTGGCTAGAGGTATGAAGAACATTGGCTTGTTTGTGTACTTGATCTTTTCTTTTGATTTATCTTATTGTTCTCATTCCAGGGACCTCTCAATGATGTCCCCAACAAAGGGATTTAGAGAGATAGGAATGGGGAAACGATCATTATCTTTTTATTTGTTGTGCTTGTTAGACGTTCTTGTAATATAACTTGGTGAATACTTGCTTTGTTAGGTACGTCCTAGAAGGGTTTTCATATGTCAAGTGTGAACAAGAATACTCCTATCTGTTTGTCAATTCAAATTCCATCGCATTAGGTACAATGCCATCCTGGTTCTTTATACCCTAATGCATCATGCCTACATGTGTTATCAAACATAAGGTAATTGGCCCTTTGAAAATCCCAACTCCTTGGCAAGTAATCATCATCATCATCATCATCATCATCATCATCATCTCATGTCTTGTTGGAATCTCTTATTTTCTTTTATCTCTTTCTTTTCGCGCTAACATGGTACCATGATAGTTAATCATAAATCATCACCGTTGCATCTATCATGCATCCAAAAACTGTCAACATACTACATAATGAATATCATATCATATAGAAAGCATTAATCGTACCACATGCATTCATCCACATCATTGCATAATATAGATTGGTTATTCCAAACATCTCATAAACCATACATTTATCATCTATTTTCATAATCATCCATGCATCATCATATCATATCATCTGCATCTGTATCATCCATGCATCATCATATCATCCATTTATATCATAAAAAATGTAACTTTCATGGTACAAATTAGGATCAAGTGGGTGTAAAATATAAAAATATTCATGAGGCTAGCCATGGCTGATGACTTTCTACATCATCAAATCTATCTACATCAAATATTTGAGTTGAACTGATCTTGAACCTCTTCGTCAAGAGATCGGCCCTCAAATCAAACCTCTTCACCTGATATCTCGAGGGGGCAGTATAATAGTGCAATTCTTCATTCGTTGGGGCAATAGTGGGGCATCCAAAAAATCAAAGAATATTTGAACTTTGATCTCAGCAAGATTATTCTTTCAACCAATGCAACAAGTATACTGCTTCAAAGAGGGGCAAAATGTAGACACGTAAAATGTACATGCACTTGATCTTGATCTACTAACATCACTTCATCTTGAATTATCCCTCTGTCTAACCATTTGATAGAATAGCCTTATTTGATTAAAGTCATCATAATTCCCCTTTTAATTAAATAAATCCCTCGATTTAATTAAATCATTGTCTTTGTGTAATTAACAAGGTCATTTCATCTTCCTATCTTTATTTAATTATAATAATCCATATTATTTGATTAAATCTCTAAAGTTCATCTAATTAAATTAAATAAATCAAACATTTATCTAATTTAATCTAACATCACCCCCTTTGGTTAAATAAATCAAGAATATTTATTTAACTAAGTCTAAATCATTCTTTTCTCATTTGGAGTTATTTAAATCCTAAAATCTAAGTCAAAATGGTCAAATCAGCTAAACTCCTTTAAATTAATCAAATCCTGATTAATCTTAGTTTTAATCCATCAAATCCTCTAGATTTTGCAACTTGGACATGAAAATCAATTTAGCTGATTTATAAATCATCTATTTTCATTCAAAAAAGGCATCAAAGATGGAATATTCCTCAAATTTGAAATCTCCCCCAAAAAAGGACTTGTCCCTTCCAACAAAGTATTTAAAATATCTTACATGTTCTTTTCTTGAGCCATGTGCATTTGCTTCACCTTTCACCTCATCCTTCAAGCCATATTTTGAATTTGAATCTCCCCCCTCTTTGCACATTCTTCAAAATGTGTTCATCCTCCATCCACTCACAAGTTGACAAATGGCATCTTGCCATTGGTTGAATGTTAGTCCCACATTGCTCAATTTTGGGCATTCATCCATATTCTCATTCTATAAATAAGAGGCTCATCTCCTCATTTGATCATCCACAATTTGAGCAAAGTTACTATACTCAAATTCATAGCAATCTTCATTCATTTCATCCAAGCATAGTTAGGTTTTTTGCAGATTTTCAACATGGAGCTCCATTAAAGTCATCACTTAAAGCATCCATCCTTCATCAAGCATCTTTATCACACCATTGGAGTTGGGAAAGGGAAAATTTTCACATCAAATTGGCACCAACTCCCTCAAGAGATTGAGAGTTTTTTTGGTTTTAGAATAGGATTTGATATTTTGTTTCAAGTTTATTGTGTTCTTCATTTTGTTCCTCTTCTTTTACATTCAAATGAATTTCTTTAGGAATCATGATTTTAACCTTGCATTTAATCTAATAAGTTGATTGTTTCTTGTGTTTTGTAGGTGTTAGAATCTTGGTTCACACCTCCATCTAGTTTTGAAACAGGAACTAGATTTTACACCCATTTGGGGTAGTTAATTGGTCGAATGAATCTTGTGTCCAATAGCTTCTTTAGTTCCATTTTGAATAGCAAGGTGATCTGAGGGTGCATTTTCCTGAGCTTTTGTTTAACGAGATTTGCTTCAGAGTATACTGAGCTAGGTGATGAACCATGATTTCTAGATCAAGGCCAGGCATGTCTACGTAGCTCCATGCAATGCTTACCTGTCTCTCTCTGAAGAAGGCTTCTAGGAGCTCGTGTTCCTCTAATAGTAATGACTCTAAATAGAATGTGATGTGCAAGGTCTCCTCTATTCCTAGATTAACTAGATTGCATTTTTCTACTAGGACCATTGATTTTTCCTAATGAAGGGCTCAGAAAGGAAAATTGAATCCCCCATACTCAGGCACCTTAGAGAGGTTTCCACCATTGGATGCATCCTTTCTTTTTACTTTTTTTGGGTTGGAGAGTGCCACAGTGTGGTTTTCACTCTAGGACCTAGAGATTATTCTCATTTTTTCACTTTTGTGACTAGGGGATTCAATCGTTTCCCGATAATATGCATGTGTATCCAGCTCGATGATGAATCTTGCTTTGTGATACCCACATGGAATAATATCCTATAGTCCCATGAATTCTGAGAGCACCTTATCATTTTTGAATGTGTCAAGAATTTGTGGTCCTTATTGGTCATAATCGATGAGTTGTGGGTAGACTAGACAAATTTTATGGTTTTGATTTTTAGAATCATAGGATAAAGTGCTAATCATGAGAAGGGTGCTATCCTCAAAGAGCATGGGTAGGTTGGTTATGGGATCCTCACTATTGGATTTGACACCATTTTTCAACGGGCGTTCGTCGGTTGATCGACAAATCTTTGTCGGAAGAGCGACGCAATGGAGAAAATCTTTTCGTTGTTGTTTTTTTCGTCGCAAGGCCGATGACAAATTAAACGTTGAAATAACGGCGAAGAATCTTCAGTCGATGGCATGATGAAATACCTCAGGATTTCGTCAGAATATGGACGAAAACTTTGTTTATCCACCAACGAATTACACCAGAAGTTCATCGCCGGTTCGACGAAATGGGCAAGCAGTAGCATCGAAACAACAGAAGACATTCATCAAAATTGTGACGACATACTTAGGTAGTAGCATCGAAAGAACACCAAGAGTTTGTTGAAAGTGCGACAAAATTAGCAAGGAGTAGCAGCAGAAGAACACCAAAAGCTCGTCGAAAGTGCGACGAAATTAGTGAGGAGTAGCATCGGAAGAACGTCAAAAGTGTGTCGAAAGTGCGACGCAATTAGCAAGGAGTAGCATGGGGAGAACACTAAAAGTTCGTCGAAAGTGCGACAAAATTAGCAAGGAGTAGTGCCGGAAGAACACCAAAAGTTTGTCAAAAGTACGACAAAATGGGTAGGGAGTTAAGACAAAATCGTCATCACAGCTATAGCAACTTCGTCAAGCCTTTCTGTTGATTCGTCGATTAGTGTCATCGAAATTGCGACGAAGAAGCAAAATTTAAAAAAAAAAAAATCGTGGAAATGTACCATTGTGGAGACTGATGACTGATCATACATACAGACTGCATATTGGTTTGATGCTTCAAATGATGCATTTCTTATATTGAAAAGTGCATTACCTTATTGAGCTTCTCTTTGTTTTGAGTATAGTTTAATATTCTCTATTTAACAAGGCCAACCAAGTGACGATGGAAGCTCATTTGGCCCCTCCCCCCCATCACATCACTCTCAATTCCCCATACCCAATCATATAACATTAATCATTGATTCATCAATAACATATAACATTCATTCATTCATCCATTAATAACATAACATTCATTCATTAACATATAACATTCATTAATTAACATATTCACATTCATTCATTAACATATAATATTCATTCTTTCAGTTTTTACATATTATCAAAAATATGGTTGTCATGATATGATTACAATCACTTTTTTTTTGTTTCTTTTTCAAAGCTACATAAAGCTGAAGTGGAGTATCATTTTCTAAATCAATATTTGTCCCCCTTTAGTTGTTATGCCCTCTGCTTGTGATCTTAATGTACGTGTAGTCATCTGCTCATGACGTGGACGCTGCTTCAAGGGGGGATCTGCTGCAATAAGAAATAAATGTTAAACTGATATGTTTTATTATTATTGTTACAAGTATTTCATTAATTAAAAGAACATTAGAGTGGTTCTCTTTACCTGATGGGTCCACATCATGTTCATGAACTTTTGTTATAGACTCATGCTCAACATGTTGAACACCCTCTAAATCTTGATCTGTAGTTGAAACACGAAAGGTTACATTAATTAATACACCAATTGAAATTAAATATGTTTAAGAGAACATGAGGGTGGTCCTCTTTACCTGATGGGGCCACATCATGTTCTGATCTTCTCTAGCCTGATCATGCTCAACACGTTGATCACGGTCTACATGCTCTAAAGTTGAAACATGAAAGGTTACATTAATTAATACACCAATTGAAATTAAATATGTTTAAGAGAACATGAGGGTGGTCCTCTTTACCTGATGGGGCCACATCATGTTCCTAATCTTCTCTAGCCTGATCATGCTCAACATGTTGATCACGGTCTACATGCTCTAAAGTTGAAACACGAAAGGTTACATTAATTAATACACCAATTGCAATTAAATATGTTTAAAAGAACTTTAGAGTGGTCCTCTTTACCTGATGGGGCCACATCATATTCTTGATCTTCTCTAGCCTGATCATGCTCAACATGTTGATCGCGTTCTACATGCTCTAAAGTACCAGGGATGCACACCATGACCTTCATCTGCACGTTACGCTCCACCCTCACCAGGTGCATTCCAATGTCAAGTGCATATATATTATCATTGCTTGAATGTTTAAAACAAATAGGCATGTAATTACTTTATGGTGGAAATTAATATTGAATAGATTGCACAAGTATTCAATTTTAAATAAACTTTATTGAGTTTATTTACTTGCGTGTCGGATGCAATGGAAGATTGTGTTTGCCCAGTCAAGACTCTTAGGCGTTCAACCATGGCTCCATAGCCTTGCTGGAAGGCAATCTTCAAGTCCTCTTCTATGGGAACTCTATTGAATTTAGAGCCCTACATTTTTGCAGAAGATCATGAATTTTGCTTCTATGGTGTGATAAAACCAAAATTGTTTTCAATTTATTATAATTTGAATGCAATATTTCATTTATTGATACTTACAATTCATGCGGCTAATTTCATATAACCACCAGAGACAAGTTTGTGTATCCCGTGATTTTCTAGTCTTTCCTTTGTTGCCTTGATGTGTCGGGTAGCCTATGAAAAGTTTGGAATACGTTAGATTATGTAAAAAGAAAGAGTAATCAGTATATAATTACATTGTTGATAGTATCACACATAGCATACTACTTTTAAAAAAAAAATTAATGGCATTTCCATAGCGTACAGACATTGAGAGAATATAAAATACAGAGTTCAATCCACGAATTATAGAAAATAGATATTTGTTGGTTATATTCCTTATCACCGTTACATTGCACAAAACGTACTACAACTACATAAAATATCAGATGGTGATAGTTGTCTATGCTACCACATTTTTCATACATGTCTACCAAGCATTTTTATCAAAATAGTTCACTGCCTTGCTGCTATGGCTAAAATCCTAAAATAGGCACTTTCAAACAAGCTATTGATGTTTGGAAAAAATCTATCAAAGCATAATAGTAAACAATAGCATAGACAAGGCAGTGAATTGTTTCCAAAAATGCCTCAAAGAAATTTGGTCTCATGGTGATCGAATGCCATGACAATCCATATTAATTTGCTTGTCATGGCATTCATTGGCATTCCATCACCATGAGACCACATTTTTTGAGCATTTTTTCAAATGGTTCTTCCTTTCTATGCTACCACATTTTTGTATTGCTTTATGGCTAAAAGGTAAAAGGAACCTCAAATAGGTGCTTTCAAACAAGCTATGGATGCTTGGAAAAATCTACCAAATCATAATAGTAAGCAATAACATAGACAAGGCAGTGAATTGTTTGATAAAATTCCTAAAAGAAATGCAGTCACACGGTGATGGAATGCCATGACAATCCATAGCAATTTTCTTGTCATGGCATTCGTCATGG
>VDFB02047230.1:174368311-174554746 GCA_007258455.2 Sequoia sempervirens
TATCTACTTCATCAAATTAAATATTGTTAAAGTGTAGTCAAACGCTATAACATACCACAAAAATGTGTTAGCCTTGGGGCATCATGAATTGTCCATACAAGCATTGCATGGAATTGAAATTGTCTTTGTCCTGTTGGTCTAGAGACGCCATACATAGTGACGCCATTCCATAACTTTAGTAACTTGTCTATAAGAGGCTCAATATATACATTCATATCTTTAACTTGGTACTTACCTAGTTGAATGAACATAAACATTACATAATTATTATAACCATTTTATCGCAATATATATAAATTAATGTACATGACTATTGAATAAAAAAAATATGTCATTATGCAACAAATAAGACAAATGAGATGCTACTACGTTAAAGAAAATTGATGTAAACAAATACTTGGAACAATCATTGACAACATTATGTGCTCCTCTTTATTGACATCCATGGAGGAATGTTATTGTTGATAAATAAAAATAGGCCACATCGAGTAAATAGATCACAGCTCTCCAAATGGATTGACACCATCCGCTGCTAATGAAAGCCTGAGATTACGAGGTTCTTCTTTAAAGTGTGGCTATTTTTCCTCCATGTCCCTAAATTTAGAACCATTCACAGGCATTCGAAGAATGTCATCTCCAATTCTATTTCTTGCATGGTAATCCATAAATTGTGTTAAGCTTCACACATAAATAATTGTTGCATAATGCGGAATAATGGGAATATAACGAAGAACCTTATGAGGCACCTTTTTTGTTAGTTGATCTATTTGATATCTACTGATATGACATTTTGGGCATTCTGTTGCAAATTCTTGTTGTTTATGATATATAATATGATCATTGGGACATGTATCTATTTCTTGATTACCTATCTCGATATCTTTCATAATGGCACATAAATCTCGGTATGAGCGAGGTAAAATATTTGATGGTGGTAACAAAAATTCACCAATCAATCTACAACAAAAAAAAAATTGTTCATATAAAGAATATTAATGGTACATATTTCATCCTTTATTTACTAGTGATGAACTAATAACAATTAAAATAGAGGAAAAAAGATGACATATATGACATACCTTAACATCCGTTAGATTGCTATGTTTGATAAACCATTCATAACCTTAAAGTTCAATAGCAACAATACAACAGAGAGAAGAGTTGTTTCAGAGCATTCATAAAAGGGCTCGTATGTCTTGTCAAGTACAAGTAAATCATGAACATCATCAAAGTCATCTTGATCATCATGATCAGCTCTGCCACTAAATGTGGCATGGATCAATGTATTCGTACCATTATTTTCAACTGTGTTTTATGGCGCATGATCATCTTCTTCCATAGGATCATTAACTTCATCTTCGATATTCACAGCTCCATGTTCATCCGCTTGCAAAACCACATTCTCCGGGCCATGATAATCCATATCATCTCGCCTCTAGGGCACCCCACCCTTATAATAATAATAGACACAAATAAACCATGATCATGATCAAGTGATTATATATATATATATATATAATGTTAAAACAATATAAACATTTACAAATTCAATCAATATAAACACATATAATGAACAACTTACCAATGGACGATAATCATGCCCCCTTCAATGTGACCATGTTGCCTACAATGTTTCTCAACTTGTGATTAAAAGTGTCTCATCTTTAAGCCCTTGCAATTATTGCAAGGACAATAACATTTCCCATCACCCTTTCTTTCAATCTAGCCCACAATCTATCAAGTGTCTCTTCATTTTGTTCTAGACTAATATTATCTAACATGATTTTTCTTTCCAAGCTTGACTATTTAGATCTTCAAAAAATATAAACTCACACTCCAATAATTTTTATTCATAGACAGGTAACATAGTCTAATAATTCTGATATTTTACACCAAAAAAATTTGGCATGCAACCACCCCTGCAAAAGAGAAGATAGTCTGAAGTTAATGACCCAAAAAACACTTTACAATGCTAATTCCAAAACTTATTAAATTCTGATTTTACTATGATTTCCAACCGTTAAGACTCCTAAAATCAGAATATTGAACTTGATCACAAAATTCCTACAACAATGAAGGTAGCGAGCTAGTAAGAGCAAGTGACCCATTCCTAAGGAGCAACAAGTAGAATCATCATTGCTAATGTCAATATGATTTATCCTTTTAGTTAAAGATGCAATGTGTCACTTCTTATGACGAGCTTATCCCTAGGGCCTCAACATTGAGAGAGCCCTAATAAAAAACAACAGAAGCATTGGTAAGAGCATGATTAGGGTACAAAACCTAGGCCTCCGTAGAAACATAAACAATAACTATAGCGGATTAGTGAGGTTGCAATACCAGAAAGATTGAGACATTGTAGGTAATAACATCTTGCAATCTAAAGATTGTAGCCAATAACAAGCACACTATGTATCTTACTAACATTTGTAAATGCAATCTATGGTAAGAAGAATGACAGTCACTTGAGATGTGACATTAAAAAACAGGCTAAGCAATGACAAGATAATAAAGCTCAAACCTTGCATAGTAAAGTGGAGATTTTAATAGTGAGTTTCCTTACCCCCTTGCTGACCTTAAGGGTTTTTCAAATGCTTTTGGTAGTGTTAGACAAGGAAAATGCAATCAGGGAATGACTGTCCAAATGAAGTAACAGTGGTAATCATAGGTTCAATGTTTCTTCTTAGCCATTAATATTGTATAATGGAGGTAGTGGATTTCATGTTTGAGCAGTGTTTTGAGACTCACCAAAGATGGGAAAATAGTGAATAATACCTTGTGGACTGTGAAGTAGTGTCAATAAGGTTGAAGGATCTTAAGAACTACAATACCATGAAACAATAAGTCCCCTGTAGTAAGTAGGCAGTCTATAGGGCATAGTTTGATTTTATAGAAGGATGCTCATGGAAGGAATCTTCAAGTGATAGTGAGTGAGCTATTTGAGATTGCAGAGCTGAGGGTGCAATACCCAGTCTTAAAGGAAGTTAGCAAAGCAGTAAATGTGCAATAAAATTGAATCGTACACAACAAACAATTCACAATGTTATCTTCCATAATGTCTTGAGTTTGAAGACAAAAATCTCATTGTATCTTCATGATGAAAGTGGTCAGATTAATGGTCAATCACTGGAAACCATAATTTTAAAACATGCTATTGTGCTTATGGAGGCAACATTTTAAGCAAGGCAGTGAGTGGCGGTTTGGAACAATGGCAGGTATGAAGGACTCGCTTGATATGCATACTATGCAGTCTAGCTTAAGACAACGTTCTTAGAAGAGATTGAAGGTGGATTATGGAACTCAAGGGTTACCATGAAAAGGATTAAAGCAAAGACTGAGATCTATTTAAAATCCAAGGTCATGAAGATATTAAAGATGTCACATGCAAAAACCTAGTTGCTGGAGTAATGAATACAGTGCCAAAGAGGATAGTGTGTTGGGGTAGATTTAGGAGATCTCCACATTATCTAATTACAGGGAAATACATCATTTATTTATTTTTTTAATTAAAATAAATCATTCTAAACCCTATATAGGATACATTGATACTTCAAAAGCCTCTAAAAGAATTTGAGATTATGCAAATATATGTCAAGTAACATTCATAAGGTTTAGAAAATCTTGATCACTCTCTAGAATAGCCCATTAAACATGGGTTGTGCTTGAATGCACTACATAATTGATATAACACAACCACTTTGCATATCAACCAGAGTTATAGGCTCTTTATTGTAGCAAGAGGTAATCACTCTTCGATCATACTATAATTACATCCTATCCTGTTAAACTTGGGACAACTTGAATGCACCCAATGATGATTGACATCTACATTATACAACCTGAATTAACTACATTATATGATGCCTCCATTTCTATCACAACATAGCCACATTAAACTTGGGTCACACATGAATGAATCCTGTATTTGTTATAGCACAACTATGCCACATGACCAATATAGTTATGGATCACATAATTACAGTCACAAGAATCTATTCCTTCGTTGTGATCTTATGGTGATTCCACACAACAAAATCTGGACATGAAATTCTCAAAACCCTTAACCTCTAAAAATGAAATCTGATGAGATGTTGCTTTAAAATATGATTTTCAAACTGGAACTACAAATCTGACTTCACAACTGAATTCTGCAAAAAGACAATGACTACCCTCAACCTGGCGATATCTTCTTGATTTTTTTTTTTTTCCCAAGAAAATCGTCCTTAGTTCTCCACAAACTGTCTCAAGTAGAGAAAAACAATGTCGCAATAAATCAGGCGCGAACTCACTATTTCTTTATGTCGGCCACAATTTGATTTTTTTTAATTTTTCATATTTGTCAAAAATTTGACGAAAATAATAGCCGACATTTCGACGAACCCCAAGTTCATCGAAATTTCGATGAACGTCAGGGATAAACTTTCAAAAAATTGGAAATTACACATCAAATTTTACAAGCACCCGACGAACATCGAATTTCACATATTTCGTCAGACAGTTTCATCATATTTTGCAGTCAAATGTATTAGTGCCTCATCATCACTACTACTACAAATATCAGTTATGTCAAATGTGAAGTTGTCTATGACTCGACCTATAGATACGGGTAAGTGAATTTTAGCTGTGGATTGTTGAGGAGGATTATTGACCTTTCTAACTAGAGGACTTCAGCCACATATGGTTATACTCAGAGGGGTACATCTAAGGCCAATATTTCTCAGTTGTGTCTCCGGAATGATGGATATTAGAAGCTCGTTGTCATTTTTCCCTGATCTTTGGTTTCTGTCATAGCCCATTGTAAGCATCATTTGCTAACATTTGCTTTTGTCATCCATTGGTAGATTGGTTGTTGGTCTATTATCTTGGTATAGGAGATGAGATGGGTCCTCCTCTATGACTTCTTGGCTGAGATATCCCCAACTTCTGAAGTTGGGATATTCTTTGGGGAATGTTTGAGATGTGGAGGCTTCATTTGATTGCGGACGTCCTTGTGATCTGGGAGATTGTGGTAACTCTCCTACCACAAAAGCATTTTTTTGGAATCATATAGTTTTCACAACCATTGTCTTGGATGATGACTTTGATATTAGAGATGGTGGGGATGGAGGGAGTGGTGGGTGTCTTTGTCGCAAGAGTGGAAGTGAGAGTGGCTAGATCAATGTACAGTGATGATGGGCCTTCATCATTTTTTGGCACTTGAGGGTTTTTATAGTATTTTTCCTCAAGGTTCTTGTAGTAAGAGAATGGTTTAGGATCTCCATGGATGGTGACCTCTTTTCTTTCATACATGAATTTTACACATTGATGGAAGGTTGATGTTACTACTTTCATTGCATAGATCCATGGATGTCCTAGGAGAGCATTATAAGGCAAGTCAAGGTCCAAGACCTTACATGTAGTTTCCATGATAGTTGGCCCCACCTGAATAAGGATTTGGATTGTGCATTGGGACACTCTTTGTTGATCATCATATTCTCTAATTGTAATACCTTTTCCTTTGACAATGGAATCCTATGAGATTTTCAAACTCTTAATGAGCTAGAGGGAACAAATATTCAAGTATGCACCTCCATCCACCAAGACTCACTTGAATTTATTTTTATACACCAAGACCTCTAAATGGAGTGCATGATTTTGAGATGGTTGTGTGGGAAAGTCTTGATTAGAGAACGTAAGGAGGTTTGGAGTGATGATGTTTTTGACCATAGCTTGGAATTGTTTCGCATCAAGATCTGCGGCGATAGTGGATGAAGCCAATGCTTCCTCAAGGATTTTCTTGTGGGCAGATGAGATTTTTAATAACTCCATGATGGAGATTTGTGCAGGGGTTCTTTTTAGCTGATCAAGGACATTGTAACAATTAGGAATAGATCTAGGGTTGGGTGTGGGTGCTCTGTTTGGCTGAGATGACCCTGTAATGGTAACTTTGCCACCTCTTGTGGTGACTTCACAATTGGCATGGGCTCCTTTGATGGTGATGGTAGCACAATAGTCATACAGGGATGTGACGACATGGTAGTACACATGATTCACATTCTTGAAGGTACCTTTCCCCTTATCAGTGTTATTGTTCCCTTTATTGTTATGGTTAGGCATTGGATTTGTACATATTTTGAGATTTTGATTTCCTGTTGGCTGTTCCACATTTATGATTCTTTGATCAATGAGGTTTTGGACTAGGTTCTTTAATCTCATGCAATTGTTAGTGGTGTTCCCTTTTATTTTTTGGAAGTCATAGAGCCAATTTTCATTGTACCAAGGAGGTTTCACATCTGGTTCTTGGTAATTCTCATAGGTGGGAGCCTTGATGAGGTTTTCATTTATTAGTTTCTTGATGATGACTTTAAGTAGTTCCCCAAGGGCGGTCTACTTTTTCTTGGTGAAATTCTTGTTTCGTTGGGGTGGTCCCCTTTGATCATTAACATTATTGATTGCTTGATTATTTGGTTGTTGTGTTGTTGTGTTCACTTGATGGTTGTTTTCATGATGGTTTTAGATTTGTTGTTGTGGTGTGGGTGTGTTTTTCCAAGGGGCACTGATGACAACTTTGGCATCAACGACACCATCATTGGTAACATTTTTGTTTATTTCCCATGTGCGAGGTTTGTCTTTATATCTTGTAGATGGGTGATTGTTCTGTTGTTTGAGATATGAAGTTGATCCTCCAATTTGTGTCATAAGGGCTCATTCGATGCTAAGTGCCTTGGAAATCAACTAGTCGTACATGGTGATCCCTTGGACTTTGAGATGAAATACTAAGAGGCTATCAAGGTTGGATATGATAGTGCACACTTTTTGTTCCTCGGGCATGACCCATTTTCTCTAATTGGCCTTGGATTGCCATTGTTGTAGGAATGAAGCAAATGATTCATTCTTGCCTTGTTTCAGAGCCAATAGTTCCTCTAGACTAACATCCATGGTGATATTGCACATGTGCATATTTTTTGATGAATGCATTTATGATTTCTTGGAATGTCTTGATGCTTATAGGTAGGAAAGAGAACCATTCCATGGAGTGGCCAGCCAAACTCCTAGGAAATAGCCGCATCAGATAGGTATCATCATATGCAACTTCCATGCAATGAACTTGGAATTCCCTGATGTTCATGGTTTCCTGTCCCACAATATTTTTCAAATTTGGGAATCTCAAATCCTTTTGGGAATGGTTTCATCACAAGGCTCCTGTTGAATGGATAAGGACACAAGTTGTTGGGTGTTTTCATGGTTTTCCCTAATTAAACATCGAGCACTGATTGTTAGAGCAACCTGATTTGTGTTGTCACATAATTTTGTGGATTAGGGGGTGGGATGAAAGTGTTCTGAGGTGGTTCAACTATGGGTGGGATGAGTGGATTGGTTGGTATGTTGATGGATGATGTTTGCATGTGTTGTTGTGCCAAATATTCCTATAATTTTTGTTGTACCAACAATTCTTTTTGTTGGTCATATTGTTGTTGTTCTATTAAGGCATGTTGTTGAGCTTGTTGTTGTTGTTGAGCCAACAATTCTTGTTGTTGAGCTGCTAATTGGGTCGCTTCTTATTGTTCTTGATATTGTTTCAGTGCTTGCTAATATGATTGATGTTGTGCTTGTGCTTGAGCTTTTTGGGCTTGATATTGAGCTTGGGCCTGAGCTTGATCTTGTACATGTTGAGCTTGTGCTTGTGCCTATGTAGCTTGAGCTTGTGCTTGTGCCTATGTAGCTTGAGCTTGTGCTTGTGCCTATGTAGCTTGTTGGGTAGCTTGTACAATCTGTGTAGCTTGTGCGGCTTGTGCTACTTGAGAGACTTGTTGTTGTTGTTGTTACAATAAGGCTTGGGCTTGTCTAGCCTATTGTGCTTGTTGTGCTTGTTGTGGGACTTGGGCAGCTTGAGCGACTTGCTGAGCAGCTAGTTGCACGACTTGTTGTTTTTGTACTTGTAGTAGTTCCTTTTGATAGGCAACTTATTGAGCTGCTTGCAACACAATACTGTATTGGCTTGATGTGTTCAATTTTGGTGGTGGTGGTGGTGGAGGTGGATTTGGAATGGTGCTTGTTGTGGTGATGAGAGGCACCATCATGTTGATGATTGGGGTTTGATTAGTAGATGGTGTGATCGATGTGGTTGGTCCTTGAGAGACCATGTTTTGAGATGTTAAGGGGGTCATTGATGTTGTGATAGTGGTGGTTTGTGTTACATGGATGGTTGCCATCTATTGTTGTGATATCGATGGCAAGGTGGAAGTATTTGGAATGATGCTCTGATTGATGCTTGGTGGGTTGATCTGATTTTTTTGATTGATGCTTGATAAAGGGGAAAGTCCTAAACCAAGAGGTGATGTAGATATTGATGGAAATGGTAGAAGTGGTGGAAATGTGAGGGGTGCAATCTCTTGAGGAAATGGTGTAGTGTCAGAAATGCCCCTTGGTCCAAATATGTCACCCTCTCCTTGTGAGGTTATGGGGTGTAACACCTCTCAATTTTGACTCTTTTATCGGCTGTGTTCTTTGTATGTGGTTTTTGTTTATGCTGTGACTTTGGAACTTGGTTACTATTTGATCATGAACTATTTAGCGATGTGTATGTAATATTTTAATGTGATGTTAATTTACTCTGATGTTATCTTTATGGCATGTTTTGGATTAATTTAGAAAATATTTGATTTAATAATTTTTTATGCTTTTCATCATATTATTGATGTTAGAATCATTGGTTAGTAACTTTGTATTGGTGAAGGGGACGGGATTGTACCACTTGCTTGCGAGCGCCCTATGATTTTGAGATTTTCTCTTCATGGTGTGTTTGAACATATTATATATATATGCATGTTCGATGTACTCTTTGTTCATAGGTTGACAAGTACATGACATCGACTCCACCTGGTTCATAGGTTTGAGCATGTCCAGTGACCAACAGTAATCAATTGGGAGATAGTAGCTAGGTTTTCCGTGCCAAGTCGTCACCCTAGTCATAGTTTGTCGTCGGGTTTAGCGGTTTTGATTTAGTCCATTCCGCCTTGAGTATTTATTTAATTTCAAATTATAAAGGTTATTAAATGGCGGGTGTAGTTAAAATGATGATTAAATATATTTAGTTACTATGTTGAAATGTTATTTATTTTATTGATTAATTAAGTTAATGGTGATAAATTAAATAAAGTTAGTTGTTTTGGCATCATTGGATATTAAGATTTAAATTTAAAATAAAAATGGAAATCATGTTTGGATATTTAGAGTTGAATTAAAATAAAAATGGAAATTTGTTTTAAATAGCATTTTTTTGGAAAATTAGAGATAAAGTAAATTCTTTGCAAAAATTTGAATTCTTTTGTTTAAAAGAAATTTTGGAAATGCATGAGATTTCAAATAGAAAGTAAATTGGTTTTAAATTTAAAAGAAATGAAAATATCCCCAAAATTGCAATAAATTTTAGTGGGTGGGATATTTTTAGGGGTTTGACCAAATTTGGGGAAACCCTATGTGAGCAAATGGAATTTCATTTTAATTTTTAAATTAGAAATTGTGGAGACAAAAAAAAACAGGAGAAAGGATTTGGCTATTGTTCTTGGATTTTTGAAGAAGCAAAGTGGATTTATTGGTTGAGCTAGATTCAAAACAAGAATTGGAAGCACCATTGTCAAATCCTTCAAGCTTTGGGAGAAAAAAATCTGGTTCTTCTTTGATTTTATTTCATTTTGAAAGAGTTTTAAATTTTGTTATGCTAGGGGAAAGTTTTTAAAATTCTATTTGAAGATCAATGAAAACCCATGTCAATTTCATTTCAAAACTTGAAAAACTCTGTTGAAATCATGGAAGAGAAAACTAAGAAAGATTCAACAATTTCCATTTCAAATTAGCAATTAGAAATTATGCTTTCAAATGGTTTGGCTGTGTATTTTGTTCTGTAGAAAAATTTTGTCTATATTGACTGTATTTTGAGAAAAAAATTATATATATACATATATTATATATATACATGTATATTGTATTTGCATATACCAGAAGGAGGTTCTGTAGAAATTTTTATTTAAAAAAAAATATGAGTTTTCTAAAAATTCGTCAGAATTTCGCATTTCGCAGGGGAGTCTGGGTTTGTTTTAAAAATTGAAAAAATAATAATTTAGGATTAAATTTTGTGTTGTATATAGTAGTGTGGGGGCGTAGGGCGCTGCCCCACAGCCACCCATAGGGGCGACTATGAAGGAAGCACCACTGCCTTCCTAGCATCCCTGTGGGAGGCTGCGGGCCCTTTTAAAATCTCTTTTTTTTTTAATAATATAAAAATTGCATTTTATATTTATATATATATATATAATATTTAATTATTATAAATATATAATATATATTATATAGATATATTTATATTATGTTTTTTTTATTATTTATTTAATATTTGCATTATATATATGATTATATATAATATTTGTATATTATATATATAATGTATATATATGCTTTACTTTTTAAATGTTTGGGAATATAATTGGATTTTAAGAATATATATATATATATTTTAAATAATATTTGTATATTTAAAATGTATATATAATTCTATATACATTAAGTATATGATTAGATAGGTATGTTTTTTTTAATATATTCAAATTTAAGTATATTGACTCTGAGTTGGTTACCTTAAAATAAATGATCAAAATAAAATTGACTTTTTAGCAAATCTGTTTATTTTATAAGGTTATTTTAATCCTTATCTATGATTGAACAAATAGAATTAAATTATTGGTTTAAATTCCTTAATGTCGACAATGTGATTTGATTACCTTTAAGTGTGTGCAAATAATGTTAATAATTTAATTGATTTCATGCACAATGTTATTGCTTGGCTTGGATTTAGGAAATCCTAACATTAGGTTATTTAGTTGCCTGAAATGTTGTTTAAATGATGTCTCTATTCTTTATCAATGTTGGGCAATGGTGTTATGTGTCTAGTAAGTCTTCCGGAGGAGTTATTCTAGGTTGGGATGTTTTTTTGTGTTGGTTCAATTTGCGAATCACCTTGGGAAATGCATAGAGTTGCATCATATTGTCTCACCCGTATTTCATGAACAGGGATGGTTTGTGCCTCCTTTGGATTAGGAGTGGCTTATGTGGTTTGTGACTCCTTTGGAAGGAGTGGATTATGTACCTTTTTTCCTACAGTGTTTGGAGTGAGTTTCCTTGTTTGTTGCCTCTTTGGATTGGAGAGGTCGTCTTATCTAGTTTACCCATTGGATTGTGGTTTTGTACCGTGAATGTTGTCGATAGGAGAGTGGCTCTTTGTGGGGGTCTGGCACACAAAGGGGCACTAGAGTAACTCACATAGGGTTTAAGTAAGTGATAACTTAAAAAAGAATTAATGAAAAACTCTCAGACTAATTAAGATAATTAATTCCTCTCTCATAACTCATTCGCTTTTAAGGTTTGAGCTGAGACGAGAAGCGCAACTGGTATGAGGGTCCGGTGGCTTGTAGAGTTGAGCCAGGATAACCCAAGATGGGGTTCGGTTGCCTAAGATAGTTGAGCCAGGGTAACTCATAGCAAATGTAGTGTGACACTCTCTCTATGTCAACCAGAAGTCAATTTGTTGTACTACGTAAATTATCCTTGTTCTCTGGAAGCATTGTAACATTTGTGTTAAGTGTGGTTGTACTTGTATGATTTTTAGTTTAGTTATGTATTAGTCATGGCTAGAGGTAGATGGTCTTGTATAGGAATTCCTAGTTACTATCTCCTAGCATGGGGGGTGAGCCTTTGGGTATCACATGGTTGGGTGGAACGTGCACCTTAATCCGTTGGGTTTCTTCTTGTTTATGTGGATGAGATTTCCAGTTGGAGAGCTTGTGGGATCCAGTTTCTTTCCATGCTTAATTCATTCAGTTGATCTTGTATTTTATTGCACCTTATTTGTTATCAAGGTGGAATTTGTTATATGTAATCATGTTTATTGGATGTACCTCATTCAGGGAATGAGAGTTGTAATCGTATTGTAAATTATATTATTGGAATCAAGTGGTATCTCATATTCTTTGATGTAAATTATCATGTATGGAATGTATGCATTCTTAATTCTTTAAGTAATTAAATGTTATGTTTTCAATTCATGTTTCTTGTTTGGGTTTCAAAGTAAACTCAGTCTCATAACCTTAGGGGATGGTTGGAAATTGGTAGTGAACTTGCATGTTATTTATGCTTAAGCAAAAAAAAATTATTAGTTCGTTTGTGTAGTAAATTTCAACTTCCCCTAGGGTTGTGTGGTGGGGCGTTACATGGGGAGAGAGGTTTGGGGTGTTGCATGCAATGATGAGGATGATGGGTCATTTGGATCATGAAAGGTGAGAGGGACATATGGATGTGATGAATTTTGGGGTACAGTTTGTCCCAAGATAGTGTTTTCATCCAAATCCTGATTGTTTACGAGAGGATGCATTTGCAATGCATTGAGAAATGCACTTCCTTTGTTAACAATGGGTTGTGTTGGAGCGATAGATGATGTGATTTGCGGGATTTTTTGAGTGATGCTTTGAAATGAGGGGGTAGATGAAATGGGGATGGTAGATGAGATTGGAGGCATGACTCCAAAAGATGGTTCCACAATAGTTCTCACATCGAAATAAGAGGGGAGTTTAGCCCCTTGATTTGCTAATTCAAGCATGTATAGTGAGGGATTGATTCTCATCATGATGTTGATCATCTTATGATTCTCTGGATTTTGAATTATTTCAATGATTTCCTCATTTGACATTCCAAAGGGATTATTGGTAAGATCCACCACTTGGACACCTTCCTCTTGAAGGTCTTTTGAAAATGGAGGAAGGTTAATCATGAGATTGGCAGACCTGATGGGATTCATTTCAAGAGCGGTTTGACTTAAGTCACTCGAAGTAGATGTTTCTTTGTTGGCTTCCATGTTCCTCTTGTGTTGTGATCTAGTTTGCACCATAAAATAGGGATCAATCTTCAAGAATGTGGAAGGTGAATTCTCTAATTCTTTGGATTGATCTAACTTTAGGTACAAAAGAGAAAATTTTAGGATGATTTAAGGATCAAAGGGTGATAATCATATGGATGCAAGATGGATGTTTGATGGATTATTGGAACTCTTGAGAAAATATTGAAGGGTATATTAAAATTTAGGACTTGATTTGGGATTGATTTGTTTTGGATTTGGATTTTGGTGGACTCATAAACTCTAAGAGGTTGGATTTTTTCCTAGAGTTAAATCATTCACAAGATGCTAATTTTTCTAGGTGTGAGGAGAAGGATTCATCTAAACACTCCTATCCAAACAAGATGATTTTGATTGGTTTGATAATGAACTCCTAAATCCCAAGATGTTGGATGTTATCAAGGGATGAATTTTTTCACAAGGTTTGATAATTTGATCAAATATGTGGAGAAGGATGCATCTACACACATTCAATAAAACAAGGTGATTTTGGATTGGTTTCAAATGATTTTCCCAAAGTTTAACATGAAGGATTTTTCCAAGATTTTCAAAGAGTTGATGATGAGATGATTTTGGTTTTGATGTTTAAATATGGATGAAGGTTTGATTTTGATCTTAGGTTTACCTAAAAAGACACTTGCTTACTAGACCTCGGTTTTGATGAACAAGCTTTTCTCTAAACAAGATGTTCAAACTCCCTAAAAAGATTTGGATTTTGATAGTAATAGAATGAGAACAAACCAGGATTGTCTCTTGAAGCTTTTTTTTAAAAGTTAAAAAGAAATCTTTGTCTAAATTCATATAGTGTTGAGAGACGCTTTTGGTGATCTTTCAGACTAAGAGCTTTTACCTTTGGTTTCTTGATCTTGATCTTGCATGAAATCATTGGAGACACATGTGTGGGGTCCAATTGTTTTTAGTCTTTACTTAATGACTTTGTTTTACCACAAACACTTCTTGATTAACTTTTCAAACTAGATGTCCAATGTCTTAGCTTCTTCTCATTCCACAAGGTATATCATGTGAAACTTTGATGAAATCAAGGAAAGGGTTACCTATTATTAACTTTAGTGAGAAAATTGAGATATAATGCAAGTGTTTAGAAACCTCTAAGGATAAAATACCAAGGGAAAGCAATAACACATGAATTTGGTCAATTGTATTTGCTTCCTAAAGCGTTTGAAATTTTGATGACAATGTTAAATGTTTGTTTTCAGATATTTTCAAACAAGCAAAGTGTTTTGTAACCAAGAACAAGCACAATCCTATGAATATGAAAGACTATATTTTTGGATTCCCCACTTGGACAAGTCCAATTACACTTATTTTTAGTGAATGGTTAGATGCTTGACCCCACTGGCTCCCCTCCATAGCACTCACTTCTCAGGGCATCCAAACATCAGTACCCATGAAAATCCCATGGCATACTTTCCATTTCTACTAAAAACTATAAAAGTGTGGGATGGCTTCAAAACGATCGTTCTTGCACCAACAAATAGATAAGGATTTTGGCCTTTCTACAATAAGGGTTTTAATTCGGACTTTCCATTCATAGGAGTTGACCCAACGTGGTGATAGACCATTGCTTCCCTTCTCATCGGAGCCAACCGTGTGATACTGGCCTTTGTTCCAATACCCACTTTTATATCCCAACTGAAAATACTCTTGGCTTTAGAGTGTTACCAGCTGAGTCATTCCCTTGGGTGAGTACTTTTTCCCCAAGGCAGACCATCTAAGATAAACAAAAGCGAGCAAACATATCCATGGTTTGATCAACCCTCATTTAGAAACAAAGGGAGAATACACGCAATAGGTTTACTCACACTCACAAAGTTTGTTGTTCAATTTTAATTCCCAAAATGAAGTGTGGAGGCAATTACTTTATCCCAACCTAAGACCACAAAAAATCCTTTTGATTCTCAAGATCGTCATGAGGCACAAGAGAAGTGCATGCATCTTTTCAATGGTGTTAGTTTGAGTAATAAATTACAAAAACAAAGTAGTGCATGTTCATTTTAAGTCCACAAAGCAATTATTTTGATTTTTTTTAAAGCACAAAAATGAGATATGAAAGTTGTTTTGTTCAATTGTTAACCTCAAATGAAATCTAGTCAATTTTCCTAAAGTTTATTTTAACCCTTTGCAACAAAAATTGAAAGCTTTTGTAATGCTCGTTTTAGAGCCCAAAAAGAAGTGAGTTAGTCTAAAACAAAAAATTAAAGCATAGAATGGAAGCCTTAAGCATTTGAAAATACTTTGTTAACTTCAAGTTTCAATGCTCAATTTCTCTTTTTCTCAAAGATTCTTTAAAGATCACCTCTTGCAAGCTCCTTCTGCAAATGAAAATTCCTACAACATAAAAGAGACAAATCATGTGAAGACCAAGTTATTAAATTAAATTTGTTTTAAGCATAATAGAATGATTTTAAATGAAAATACTAATGATTTTTAAAAAAAGAATTAACAAGAATCCTGATTTTCTTAGACTTAAAAGAAAACATTATTCGAAACTATATTCTGCATAAAAAGCTCCTTTAAAGACATAAATCATCAGACTTTGATAAAACCAACGATCAAATTCAATCATGAAAGCTTCCAACATTAATTGTAGTAAGGCAACTTGAGATATTAGTTGTTGCAGCATATTAAAATCACGTGAAATGCTATAATTTAGACAACCAACCCACAGACTTTAAAACTCTAAGCTTTCCAACCATACATGCATTCAATACTTTCATTGACTTCAAAAAATTACAGTACTAACAAAACATTGCAGCATCCATTTCGAGGAAAATCAATCAAATTTTAACTCTGTCGAGACTTCATTACCAAATTCAAACTAAAAATTGATGGATAATGTCCTTAGAAGGCATAAAGCCAAATTCTTCAAATCCTTAATCACTGTTGGCTTCCAATCTATGTAGTCAACATAGAGTGTTCATGATTCACCCTTCATATTTTTAGTCTTGACTGACATGAAATTACTTTTGCATCTAGCAGAGGAGGAGGTGTATGAAGCAACCTGAGGTTTTACCTACTACCAAGAGTTGCATATGGGGAAGGTCTACCGCTATCTCCATTGAATTTAGTTTATTTAATGCATTTTTTTGTTTGGCTTTAGCAGGGAAGGCATTCCAATAGGTTGTAGGCTTTCGAGGGAAGACAATCTATGATTAAGGTAAGTGACCAACCATACTTATAAGCTGGTGGGGGACAGAATGGCCGTTAGGTTCACAATATTTCAATATTCATTCTAGCTGCCACCTATCTTATAGCTATTATTACTCAATTTTAGCCCTAAATGGAGAACAATTAAACTCAAATATAGAGAAAATACATTACTGGGGGAGAGGCGTGCCTAATGATTTTCAAAATATAGAATACCAAATACCATATTCCTCATTGACAAGCTTTCAAATCACAAGTATTGGAGCTCCTCCACATCTTTTTCTGTAGTTGCTTTCATGCAGCGGGTCCACTAGTGGAACTCCACATTTTATTGCCTCAAAAGTGGTGTGATTCAATCAACTACAGTAAATTCATTAGCATAGAGACCAAATAGAGAAGCAAGAACATTAATGAGACAAATGCCAATCATCACCTATGAGCAAAAAGAACCTCGATATTTTTTCAATCATACACCAAAGGCAGCAGTATATGACCAAAAACCACAACTATAGGTAGGCCAGGCAATAGATACGAGTAGGACTAAAAGAAGAATGAGCATTTATCACTAAGCCGTGAGAGGCTTGACCTTTACACAACTTATCAAAATGAATGAAATGTAGAGAGCTAGTGGTTGTTTGTTATGTTGACACAAATTCTTAACCTCTCTCATAGGCCCCACAAACAACAAGGAGCGACTGTGCCACTGTTAACCCTCACCTTGACTTCTCACGGAAGATGCATGCAAGAATAGCCAGGGCCCTAATTTCGGCCTTGCCATCTTCCCCTTCCTATTCGGGCATCATTGATTTCCTGATAGGTGCAGGCCACAAGGGCTATCACAAGCGGGTCATCAATCTTCTTGTTCAGGCTAGTAAAGAGTGGTGGGATTCCTCTTCCATCCCCTTCAATTTCCCTGTCCTTGGATACGTACAAAATGAATTTATTAGAAACTTTCAAGCAAATACATTTAGCAAGAGTACAGCCAGATTATGTGATCTTACTAGTAGGTTCAAAGCCGATTTCTACTATATTTTTTCCAAAGTGCAATGATTGTAGGGCCTTTGTAATTTTTGTTGCAATCTCCTAATGTGTTTTTATTGCATTTGATAACTACCTACCTAAAATGTTGTTTATTCCCTAGAGGACGAAGGAAAAAAATAGATGCATTATATCTCAAAATACTTGTAACATACTCTTAGTGTATGGGGATCATTCAAAAGTATAGAAGAATGCGGATTTTTTTGGATAACACTCGCAATTATTTTGATAGGAAAGTCTACAAAATACAGGTTAATACCACTCTTGACATTAATTTGCACATTTTTTTGTTGAGCAGTTGTCAATTACATTCAAAATGATGCAAGATCAAAATACTAGATAAATGAGAAGTTGAATCTATATCAAAGAAGTATGAAGAGAAGTATTAGCAAGCATGGGAATTAAATCAAGTTCTGGTTTGGCATCAAAGGAAGCTGCATTCAGAGATATCTAGGAATGAAAAAAATGGAGTTATAAATGCAATTTTTAGAATGGAACAAGGAGGTGATTGAGATAGTCTTCTTCAGGCTCAAGCAGAGCAAATACAAGCAAACATAGAAGAGCTACGAAATGCATTGAATGAGAGTTGCATTAATCAATAATAGACAAAAATAAAGGTTGTTCTTTCCTATCTCTAGCATGGATTTATATTAAAGAAAGTATTCTACACATCAATTATGATCAGAAATAAATACTTTCTATTCCATTTTGTTTTTTTAATGCATTCAAACCAGTTAAGGACAAAAATAAAGACTTTTTATTCCTATGCAATGCATTTAACATAAACAGATCAGAGGTCCAAGCCCTCCTTCTAGTGCCATATGTGAGCACCCTACAAATTTGCACACAATCTAAACTGCATAACAAAGGTTAGTTCATGCAAACTTACTAAATGCTCCTATGAAATAATGCATAATGCCTCTTAAATAAGATAACAAAACAAACTAATTGGAAGCATAAAATAAGCACAAATGCACACCTATTCCATAGTGGATTGGTGTCACTTTTTTGTGAAAAGTGACCCTTTCCCAACCCTTGAGAAGCTCAATGATAAAATTTCTTGAAGATGGAGTGGACAAAATCAGCTCTCAATGTGAAGAGAGTAAATTTGCATGAATTGTGCATGATCAAGTGAAAAGGATGAGTTCTCTATTTATAGGAGAGAATGATGGAGAGATATGCAAAATGGGTCAATGTGGGATAAAGATTCAACCAATAGGAAGGAGCCACTTTTCCAAATGTGAGTGGATGGAGGATGTGCAAGTTTTGGTCAATGTGCCAATAAATGACATTAGGTGGCCTTTTCAAATTTATAATTTGTCTTGTTGGAGGGAGAAAAGGGGGCTTAAATGCCAAGTGGGGGACATGTAAAAGTAGAATTAATGCTATGTTGGAAGGGACAAGTCAACTTGGATTTGAATTCAAACTTGAGGGAATATTCCATTTTTATGCCATGTTGATGGTGATGGAACTTCAAATTTGTGTTTGTTGTGTTCGATTTTTATCCTGCCTTATGCCTCTGGACATCTACGGTGTTTGGGAAAAATCCTAAGGTTGGGTTTTTACCTTTGTCTTCATGTAAAACCCTAATGTTCATCTTACACCTTGGGTGGGATCTATTTGGCCTTTACTTTTTGGGAGGGTTTTAAAACAACTTAAGCCCCATCGCTTCATCTAGGCCAAGCCCCTTTTTTGTTTTATCATTTTATTTCCTTAGCTTGACTTTATTTTCCTAAGTCTTGGATGGTCTCATGCTCCCTCATTTAAATGACAACTTATGTCATTGTTTTTCATCAGCCTAGTGATGTCCCCTTATTCCTTTAATAAATTTTTTTATTTTGTAGAGGGACAAGTTCGCATGACCATAGATCAATAATCATTTGATCTCATCCGTTCCCCACCATCCCATGATGACCCCACCGCACTGTTTTGGTTGATCGCAATATCACGGGCGAGTGCCACGTGTCTCATCCTATGAAGCCGAAGGGATGATAAAATACTTTGATGCATCTATTTGGTTTTAATACATTATGCAGTGGGTTACTAAAGCATTTATGAGATGCACATGTTGCAAATCAGTGGAGATGTTATAATCTCAATAGGAAAGGTACTCGATGTTTAGGGACAAAGTTGGTGACTGTGTTGGATGAACTAGATTGTCGATGGTTGAGATCCACAGTTGATCGCCATCGTGTGATTAGAATTTGTGAGGTCTTTATTAATCGTGATATTGCGAGCGAGTGCCATGTGGATCTCATTGGCAATGTGTAGTAAGGTGGGCCCCTTGTTGCCACAATGGAGATTGTGTCAGTTTGATTTGAAGGCATTCAATCGATGATCTAACCAAGGTGAAGGATCGATGGCTTGTATTTGAATCTACATCAAATACGATTGGATCTGTTGGTGCAGAGCGCAAGTACACTTTAATGGCAGACATGACATTTACTAGTAGTGTTTGATTGAAATAAACCAATTATTCTCCTATTTTTATTATGTCATAAAGCATTCAAACATCTCTACGGAGTAGTCTCAAGGCCAAGGACAATGTTACAAGTTATTGCAGTAGAGATCTAGGTTTCTGCAAACACAAAGTTGTGAGTTGATTTATGTATCTCCTAGTTATTCCGAATTCAAATTTGGGGGAAATTTGTTGTGTGCTTGTTGTAGGGCTATAAGTTAATTGAATTGTGGGAAACCGCAAGGTTCTATTTTTTAATTTAATATTTTTTTTATCCCTACTTTTTTTAAAGTTTGAAATAGCAAGGAAGCCCTCGTTTACTCAAGATGGCACCAACAAAGCAACACTCTGGCTAGATTGATTATTTAAGTAGAAACCTATATGATGATTTCCTAGATCAATTTCCATTGTCAATGAATGATAGGAAGAAGGGGTTGGTTTTGATGTGAGGTAAAACTCTAGGGGAGGGATTAGTATATATTTGTTCCAACATAGTCGATACTAGGGTTCCTCTTACTGGTCTAGAGATGTTTAGATTGTGGTTTGGACAAAGGAATTTACCCCACCCATTTTCTAATGGTTGGATGTATGATATGGGGAAGTTGGTGGTACCGAATGTGTTCCCTAATATAGACTTGCTTAGGGTAGTGGTTGCATGATATGACCCTGTCACACGGGTGATTCGAGATAATGATGGAGAGGTTCTGTTAAGCATCAACAGAGAGGAATTCTAATAGGTTTTTTATCTAAGTGATCCTAGTACATTCTTGGTTCCTATTGATCTTGAAGAGATGAAACAGGTATATGGGAGGTTGAAATAACTTTTCAGAGCTAAGTTGCTCCCACCTCATTTGGCCAGGGCAGGGGGTTCAAAATTCTATATTATCCCTAATGACCAAGAACCTTTTAGACTCAACTACTTTGCAAATCATTTCTTGGCCACCTTTTACTCATTGTGCCATATTTTTGGTTTTCACCCTAACAAAGTGATGCCTATTGCTTACATGTTTATGGGGGTGCAAATACAACACCCTAATTTCTCAATGATTTATGATTTTGCTTCTTTGTTGGCCGAAAAGATACATGAATGGTTGTTGAAGTTGCAGAAAAATGATATAGGCACTCCATGTTCTTATGGTATTCCATGTTAACATATATGTTCTTGTATAAGAATTTTGAATTCTTCTCTGAGAAGATGGAGTTAAGGCAGTGGGTTAAGGGAGAAAGATTGTCAGTGTAGGTGTTGACTACAGATTGACTACATAATGCTAGTTATGTGATTTCCTCGTACCAAAGGGGAGGAAGCCAAAATTGAGGGTTTGCCATAGCTAGGGTGATATTATTCCATACCCAGTCAAGACTGTCTTGAGGGTGTATGGTTTTCAGGGGACCCTTCATATATTTCCATACAATGTTCCACCAAGAGTGGGATTTGTAGAAGTTATGTGGAAGATTGGTTGTATCCATAAGGACAACCTTACTGGGAAATGTAAAGGAACATTTTTCTCGAACTATACCGTGGTCTCAGATTTTGTCTTTTCGAAGGGAGGTTGGGAACACTTTGGGAAATTTTTTGAAGAATACCATTTGAGGTGTGGTCCTAAGCAACAACATCATCCTAAGGGATTCTTTTCTCTTTTTAGAAAAAGGAAAAAAGGTGGTAAGTTTTTGCATAAGTTCAACTTCCATGAAGACTTGATTAGAAATGAATTTGACCTAAATAGGCAAGATTTGAACAAGGAGAAATGGATAGCTTATGACAAGCTATTGGATATTGTGCACAAAATGGATCCAAATTATGATCCATTGATGGAGTTCAGCCCATATCATAAGAAAATT
Organism: Sequoia sempervirens; assembly: GCA_007258455.2. NCBI lineage: Eukaryota > Viridiplantae > Streptophyta > Pinopsida > Cupressales > Cupressaceae > Sequoia > Sequoia sempervirens. The sequence goes on from VDFB02047230.1 coordinate 174,389,737, forward strand.
GACTTCTTGATGGGAAAATTTAAAGAAATCATGGGCACCTTGATGGCCAATGAGGTAAACTTGGATTCAGACTTGGGCATACAGGAGCAAGATGCCAGGCCAATTGAAGTGAGCCCATCTTACCAACCTATAGAGAGATGGCCTATTTACAGAAGGAAGAGAAATGATAGTAGTGATGAGGAAGAAGAGGATAGAAAAGGAAAAAAATAATGAAATTGCCTACACAAAAAGGTCCAAAGCTCAAAATACCTAGGGCAATTAAAATTATTGATTTGGAAGCATCACCTAAAAATAGTCCCTCACCACCACCATCAGAGCCAAGCCCTAAAAGGAAAATAATTGAACAATCACAAGAGGATTTGGTGGGTGAGATTGTTGTCACTGGCCTGGACATGCAAATGGGTATGTCTTCCCCTCCCAGGCTGATTGAATTGGTTCTCTCTGATCTAGATATGAAAGGAGAATGTGTACAAGATACAAGAATGGAAGAATATAAGGAGTTTCTAGATGATAATGCATTTGTAAAAACTCTAGTCTTCTTGCAACTAGTATGGAGAATGAAATTGGAAGAATATCAAGATAAATGCAAGAGGAGAAGAGAATTGAGAGTTGATAGGTCAGACTAGGAAAATGATGATGAAGTGAAAGCTGAACTAATGGAAGAGTTCAAGAGCATCACTCCTTTAAGGAGGGGAGAAAATTGGTGAATCAAGCTAGTGTTTTGATCTTTTCAGAGTGGGACATTGCAGATACTATAGCTTTTAATGCTATTCTAAATTCCAAGCATCCCTTACAAGATTTTGATGAAGAGGTCAAGGAAGTGTTGCAATATTCTGCCTTCAGTGAAGAGTACGAGACCTTAGCAATTTGGGCTTTGGCCCCTCAAGGGAGAAAGCCAAATTTTAATGATATTAACCCAAATTTAAAAGGAGGGTTGATAATAAAGAGAGCTTCAAAGACCTCAACCACAAAGGCTACTAATTTGACTGTAAATGTGGTTAAGTTGGCCCAAAAGACTGCTAAAAGAGAGGAGGCTGAAAAGAAAATCCTAATGGAGAAATACAATGTCGTAACTGGGGAATATAGCAAAATGCAGCAAAGGAATGTTGAGCTACAGACTAAGGTGGACAGGTTAAAGAACAAGTAGATTGGGGAGACGTCAAGTGCTCTAGGGATCAGAACATTGCCTTCCACATCAAGGTCAATGCCTCCTACTTCTATTATTTCTACACCAGGGTCTCCTAGCCAAACTTCTTCCCTCAGCCTTGCTTTAGAGTTAATTGATGAAGAAATCGAATACTTTGTTTATCCTTCAAAGAAGTAGCTAATGCACAAAATTACAGAGTTGTAGGAATCCTTGAAGGTGAGTGAGGAGGGAATAGTTTTAAAGTAGAGGGAGGTCATAAATGAGGTATTGAGGAACTTAAATGAGAAAGTTGATGATAGGTTGTCATCTTTGTATTCTTTATATTCTTTATTATTGAGTGCAATAAGGAATATTGATAGGGATCAGGAGGTAGTAGTACCATTAATTGAAAATTGGATCCTTAGGGCCAATGATCTAGATATAATGTATAAAGCATCAAGGTTTGATATAAATAATAGGCCCCAATAATTAAGGCCTACTCAGGTGTTAGTTAAGTCATTGTAAGGTTTCCAGACCTTACCAGATGACTTGAGTAGGAATATCAAAGAGTTGGTGAAGAACTTTGATGATTTGAGTGACACATTGTTACCTAATATAATTTATGAGCAGGGAAATATCAGGTCACTCCAATAGTGGAAGGATAGAGAAAATGAAGTCATCAATGATTAAATTAGATTAATTTGTGATGACTCAAATTATGATTTATTGGTGAGCTGTATGGACAAAATCATTAGCACCAGTTCATTCTTATAGTCTTTTGAAAGAGAAGCATATTAGGTGGCAGTTAAGTATACACCTTATAGTGTCAAGGTGAATGAGGTAATCAATTTTGATTGGCCAACTAATGAGGAATACCAGAAATGGGTAAATGTATATTTAATTGAGGAGTGAAAAGGAGTAGGTTGTTAACTATTGACAAATTAGCTGTTGCAGTTACAATAGATTCTAGTTTTGTTTTTGGTGTCAGTCTTGGTGCATAATTATTGAAGTTTTTGTTGTTGCATCAATCATTCTCAGTGGGCACGATGAAAAAGAGGATTCTCTAGGAAATTGATGTTGTAACAATTTTTTGGAATGTCATAAAGTGGTCCAGTTGGTTGGTGACACATGTGCTTTCTAGCCCGATGCTTGTTTGCTCCTTCTTTTCTATAAGAAGGATTTCAAGGCCATAAGTATGGGTTAGCAAGTGAGATATTTTGCTTCGAGTCTAGGTGAAGTGCAGAGCAAGTTGTAAAGTTTGATGGTTTTAGGGAAAATGCAGTTTAGGTTTTGAGTCATTCTGTAGTAAGTTTTGAATTCATGGGGATCTAATGTTTTATAATAGTATTGGCATATGAATTGAAATGATTAATTCAAACTCATGTCTCTCCATTGTACATGCATATCTAAATTTTGAATAAGATGATCAAGGGTTATCTCATTCATCTCACTATTGTGGTGTGTATGATTCTTGTTTTAGCTTTAATTCAAGGAATTAATTAAAATGCTTGAATGGGATTGTAGGTGGATATGTTTTGTATAAGGATTTGATAAGTAGTATTGGGTTAGAATAAATGTTGATGAGATTGTAAAACAATGTTATCAAGGATCTTATATGTTATGTGTTGAATTTGTCATAAACCCTTAGATGCTTATGAATTTGACTCCCCCAATGAATATATGGCACTTATCTAAGTTGTACTTATTCATATGGTTCAATATTTGTTTATCTTTACCTAGAGCTTGCTACAAATTGTAAAATAAATGACTATTTTATACTGTGAAATGTGTTGTAGTTATCTCATGCTCCAAATAGTTGATATTGATGAAGAAATAATTCTATTATCTATTATCCTATTATGTTGAGCTATTAAATGAGATTATATATGTTGTTAATGTTGTTTATGATAATGGTGCAGAGGTTGTAAACGCATTAAGGGATCACCCTCTCAGGTCTTGCAAAGCCCAAAGTGTAGGAGGTCTTTAAAATCCTCGTTAGTTGGTCCAGGTCCTTTGAGTTTCCCTTGATTAGAATTGGAAATTCCATAGGTAGATTAGAAGAGCAACCTGGTTACAGTAAAAAAACCAACAAAATGGCGACTCTACTAGGGAACTAATTGCAATATCTCCAGTTAGTGTGTCGGTTATCTATTTTGCATAGGGTCTTCATAATATTTATGTGATTTGAAGGTCAAGCCCATGGTGTTGTGTTCAGTTTTCCCATTTCTTCTGTTTTCAAAGAATTTTGAGTGATTTAGTGAAGCACTATTGTAAGTTGTCAGTATAAAATAACAAAGGTCTTTTGAACTCCACCAAGTATCCCTGGATATTTGGTATTCCCAAGATAATTGGGTGATGACTCTAAAGTCTCTGCACCAGTGTGTGTTTTATTTTGAAAATTTAATATAAGTTGAAGGATCTTTTGGAAAAGTACGTAGAATGAAGAACACTAGGTTATTCATGAAGAATCATCTGGAACAAAAACTAGAGGGTGAACTACCTAAAATGAAGAAAAAGGACTGGATAAAGAAAAGACCAAAATCTAGCAATGCTACTCTCGCGTCACAAAACCCTGTACACCAAGGTACCAGTAGGCCTTTACACCCTATCCCTGAAACTCTTGAAGAGGTGTCTAAAAATTCAAAATCAGATAGTTGTGGATTTTTTGATGCATTATTCAATACATCAGTTCAAGAGGATGTAACATGTTAAAATAAAGGGCCTGTTAGTGTTCAATATACTGAAAAGAGAAGAGGTAGGAGTAGAATTCAAAGCCATCATAGAGAAAGCACATGTGATGTGCCTCCTCCTACTAAATATGATGGAACTCCTTTATTGTCTGAACATGTACTTGAAGAGGTCAATCAAATAGATCTAAGTGATACATCAAGTTCTAATATGACTTTGCCTGACCTTGATGATTTTTTTGGAGACGTTGAATCCTTGAGACGGGAGATCCAAAAGCAAGTTGAGATCAGAGTGAAAAAGGAAAAGGAGAGGGAAATATAATTGATGCATGTTGTGATTGAAAGGGATAGGTTGATTAGACAATTGACAACAATGAAGCTCCTGAACTAAGAAAAACCTAAGCCAGATGTTGAGGGTCCTATTGTATGTGAAGTTGTTGATAAGAAGATAAAGCCTATGTTTAAGGAAAGTCTTGTAGGTCAAGTTGATTCCCAATCAAAACCTACAGACTCAAAACCCTCCAATCCTATTAATTCTCAACTGAGTAATCTAAACCCTAAGCCTATTTTAGACAAGGGAAAACAAAAAGTTGAGGGGATTAAAATAAATGAAAGGGTGACCTACCACCCTCCAAAATGAAATCCCTCACCAAATGTATCATTACATGTTGAAAATACCTTAGAAAAGGCTAGAAGAGAGAGTGAGGCACTTGCAAAGGAGTTGGAGAGGACAGAGATTGAGGCTGCAAATGCAGAAGTGAAGAGGAAAATAAGTTTCCTAAATATTCCAAACATGGATGAAACCGCACAAGCTGCAACCTCATTAAATCACCAAGATGCCTTGAAACATGGTCCCAGAACTAATCTAGATCCCACCACAAACAATTCTAGCCCGAAGGTTCATGCAACTAGTTTTGTAAATCTAAATCAGGATGGTCCTAGGGTACAAAATTTGGGGTCTGGTGTTGATTCTCAAAAGACTGAAGGATTGTTCCAACAAAGGCCTGTACAGTTGGAAAGGTATAGGAAATTATTCTTTGATGGTATTCCTATTTATCCAAATCCCATCCCTGATGATTTGAGAGAAAAGATGAGTAAGTTTGTTGGCAACAATGTTGTGATAGCAGAGGAACACTTAAAAGCTTTTATGGATATGCTAAATGATTACAAGGTAGAGCATGAAGATGTTGTAATGAAATTTTTTGTATAATCTCTGGTAGAGGATGCAAGGGATTGGTACAGAAGTTTACCTAATGCTAGTATTGGTTCATGGGATGAATTTGAAAACTGTTTCAAGGAATAATATGGTGATAAAACCAATGCTAGTTTCATGCTAAATGAGTTCAATAACATCAATAAGTCATTGAATGAGCTTGTGATAGAGTTTAATCTAAGATTCCAAAAGGCAATGTATAAGTTGTTCCAGGTGTTGAGGCTTGATGAAAACGTTTGTCTAACTACATATTTCAATGCTTTTGATGCTAAAATGGCATACCTAGAGATAAGGACCCTCAGACTATGAGGGATACATTTAGGGTGGCTATAAATATTGAGAGTAATAGAAGAGCTTCTGGGAAATATCGTAGGAGAGAAGAACCCACACTTTTAAAAAATCTTAAGGATAAGACAGAGAAGGTTTATGTTGCAAAGCCTAAGGATAATAAAAATTGGGAAAAGGTCTTTAGCACTTTGAAAGACATAAAGTATATTGTTTCCAAGTAAGAAAAGGGTATAGGAAATGAAAAGCAATAGTATAATAAAAATGACAGACCGCCCAGGTTGCAAAATTATCCTTATAATACAAATTGGAAAGATGGGAAACCAATCTTGCCTAGCCAAAAGCCTAAAAATGATCAACATATGCCAGAACCCCTACAGAAGCATTCAATAAATTTAGTATAGGATAGACCATGGTGTGAGGTGTGTGAACATCCACATGATCAAAATTACTGTGGTATTGCTTAGTTGCTTGTTGTTGAGGAAATACAGGAGGATTCTCATGAGTAGACTATGGAATGTGAGCAAGGTGATTTAGATGTTTGTATGGCCAGATCATACATTGATGAGGCATGATGTTCCTCTGATGATGAATTATAGGGAGTTGATATGGATAATCAGAGACAAGGAAGTGAGATGTACCATAAATAGGTTTTCTCTTATGAGGAAACTGATTTTGACCATAATGCTTGCTATATGGAGCAGGTTGAAGATTTAGTTTCCTTAAGGAGACCATCAAAAGAAGAGATTGCAAGATTGACTAAGGAAATGGCTGCTCAAATGAGAAGTTCACTTTAGTTGAGAAACATAACTATGGGTTGTGAATAGGGTAAACCTGCTAACTTGTTTATTAAAGAATAAAAGGACAGAAATAAGGGTGTTAAGGTTGATAGAAAAAAGGATGCTATCAAAATCAAAGAGGTTAAGAATGATAAGGTTTGGGAAAAAAATAATGAAACCCAAAAGCCTCAAGAAGATGTAGTTTCATCATTGGTGAAGACCAAAGTGATTACAAAGTTTGTTGAACCTGCTGCAGAGGATAGAAAGCAAAAGAAACTAGAAGGAAGTAAACAACAAGAGAAAAAAGAAAATGATGAAGTTATGGTAGTTTATTTGCCTAAATATACACCCGTAGATATGTTTCAAGTGCTTTCTCAAGTTAAAGGTATTGTACCTTTGCTAGAAATCATGAGAATAAATGCGCATAAGGAAAATACAATAGCCTTGATCATAGGTGTTGTTGATAATAAGATTGAACAAGGTAGTTGTAAAGAAGACAAGGATAAAGAGAAAGAAGTGGAGGGAATTGTGTCAAAAATTCCCCCTGTATATTTAGGGAATTCTATTAATATGTGCCTTGAAAATATAACCCCCTTCTTCTTAAGTGTTGATATAAATGGGAAAACTTTAAGGAACTGTATGATAGATTTAGGGGCATCAAATAATGTTATGCTAGTCAAAATAATGGAGGAAATGGGCTTGAAAGTGGACACTACTTAAGGTAAATGCTATGCTTTAGATTCAAGAGAAGTGCCAATTGTTGGAACTATCAAAGCATTGCCTTATAAACTGACATAATATCCTGAGAAAGATTTAACCATGACCGTATTAGTTGCAAACATCCCACCTCATTTTGGGATGCTTTTTTCAAGAAAGTGGAGTGCATCAATGGGGGTTAACATACAATGTGATCTATCATTTCCTACATTCTCCATTGATGGTAAGGATGCCAAGATTGAGAGAGAGTCAAAAGTATCCCATATGATTGAGCATGACCCGACTGAGAATATAACATGTTTTATTGATAATGGCATAAATGAATTTAGGGTTGAGGAATTCCCTAGCAATTGTCATAAGCCTACTGCATCAATTGATACAAAAGTAAAACAATTGTTGGAGTCTGATGACTTATGGACTATGTATTTCAATGGTGCAAGTTCAAAAGAAGGATCTGGTGCAGGTGTTTTGTTACGATCACCAAGTGGAAAGACATTCAGGTTCTCTTTCACTTTGTTATTTGAATGTACCAATAATGTGGCGGAGTATGAGGCTCTGTCATTGGGGTTGAGATTGGCTGAAAAACATGGGATCAAGAAGATTAAGGTAATTGGAGATTTTGATCTTGTGGTTTCCCAAGTCAGATCCAGGTATGTATCAAAGAATAAGAGGTTGAAATAGTATAGGAATGTTGTTTGGGATGAATTGGAGAACTTTGATGCATTTGGCATAGGATGGATGGAGAGAAGCCACAAAGATCTAAAACTTCATTAAAAACTCGTCAAAACATTTTCACCTTTGTTGCACACTTGCATTTTGAGGTACATTGTCTTAAATTGAGCCAAATCTGAAAAAATATCAACTATTCAAGTTGTTTGCAAAAAAAGACAACATTAAATAACAACATAAATATATTTAATTTTTTAATTTTTTGAACCCTTGTTAGGGACTCAGATGCCCTTGGGCATCCTTTTCTTGCTATAGGTGTCTTACAGAAACACTACATACATTTTTTGTCTTTGTAGTTTCACTCTATTCTAGCTTGCAGATGTTTGATTTGAAATTCTAAAACACTATTATTGCATGTGTAAGAAAGGTGTCATTTTGCTTGATTTGTTGTCAGATTTAGTTTTCATTTTTGTACAACCCTAGGGTGTTACAACACATTGTAAATCCATAAGGCAAGTAGCAACATGTTTCCTTTTCAAAGATGTGGTTTTGATATGGTTAAGCATGGATTGTATAAGTCGAATCTCCCTACTTATGAGTACAATCTAGGGAAACGAAATGAGGTCTTTAACAAACATATTAGTGTAGTGTAGAAAAATATATCCCTCTACATTTTCACACTTGTTTGGGAGCTCCTTGTTAAAATTGGGATTCTTTATGCCTTATTTGGTCCTATTTTGCATCCATAAGCCTTATTTAATGCATCTTTCCGAGGATAATTTCCACACATATCAAATGACCACTCATAATTTAATGATTTTGGTTTGTATGGACTAAATTTAGTGATCTAGGACTCATACGCACGCCACCTTGGGAGTATGGGTCCCACCTAAGTTTCGAGGCCTAAACCTAAATTTGGCAAAAACTAAACATTTCCTTAAATTTGTGTACCGAGCATAGCCTACTAGGACTCGTACATCCCAATTGGCATATGATTCCCACTTAGCTTGGACCTATTTTAAATTCAAATTCTTGGTAGGATTTTATTCTCCTAGATCTAATGTTGGCTTGTAGTCTTGTAATTTTGGAAAATTTGGCATAAACAAGTATAAATACAAGGTTATTTCACATATTTTCTCCTAGCAAGTTGATGAGAGAATTTGTATAACAAGTCTATGATCACAAGAGTTTACAAGAGAATTCAAGACCATTCAAGAGCATTCAAGAGTGATTTTCAAGAATTTAGGAGCCATATTCAAGAATCAAGCATCATGTCAAAGTCATCATGCATCATGTTTATTTTTTAGCTAACATTTGTGATGCAGGTTCTTATGATTCAAGAAATCATTCAAGTGAAGATCCATAACATTCAATCAAGATTCAAGATCTACATTCATTCTATACAATACATACAAGATTACAACCTTTGTTCCAAGGGTTTGGTGAGTTACAACATAGCTTATTTGTTCATTCAGCATTCCTTCATTCTATTTCTATTCATTTCAAGGTTTAATTACCAAAATAGGGTTTGACCAAGGAAAACCCCTATCCACTAACAAAAAAATATTTTTCCCTCTCTTTGATGCGTGATTTGTAGGTCTAGGTTGAAGATCCATTAAAGAGTAAGATTGGAGTAAAGTTGTCATCTATATTGCAAGATCATAGAAAGTCACCTAGAGGTTGCAATTCAGTGTTTCAGACTCAGAGATTTGACAAGAGAGAAGCTACAGGAGAAAATTAGAGGATATCAAAGTTTTAGATCAACCCTGATACTAGGACTAGATTTCCACTTGTGGCGTATGAGTTCTAGTATACCAGATTTTAGGCATTTTCTGTAGATCTTGGTTTAGCAATTCTAGATTCTAGTTTCAACCCGAAACCCTAAACATGGACTAAATCGCCCCTACTGGCATATGAGTCCCAGTGTGCATTAAAATTTATATTTTTGGGAGTGTAGATCTTGTTCCAAGCTTCTTCAGTTTTTCAGGTGCCCCTCTATCCTTTCTCATTCCATTCTTCTAATTTTCAGTTTCATATCTTGGGTTGCATAGTTAGGTTTATATATCATTGCATTTATTTCTTTCCAAGCCTTTGCTTGGTGTTGAAGTCCCTTTTAGTCTTTCATCACACCCCTAGGAAAAATTATTGTAGATATCTTTCCCTCATTTCCATCCATAAATTGATATCTCTAAGGTTTCCTTGAATGAAACTTGAAGGAAATTGGTGGTTCTATCTCCCAAAACATAGAGCGACAATTTTCTATGTTTTAGTTAGTAATTCTCCCAATATTTTTTCTAATTGTCAAAGTGTTTTGGTGCAAGAGAATGAAATCATTGACACATTTCTTAATATCACTTTACCTATTCTTCACCCATATCCTAACATCTCTCCTAATTATGAGAGTTTTTTGGTGCAAGAGGATGCAATCATGGACAATCATGACAATCATCATTGTCCTTCTCCTGATACCTATCCTACTTGTGACAAAGGTATCTTGGTGAACTAGAAGATACAATCATTGAGCATCATGAGAATCTTATTTTTTTCTCTCCCAAAGCCTCTCCTACTTGGGAAGATATTATGTCCCAAGAAGATGAAATCATTGACACATTTCTTAATGTCACTAAATTCCTAGTCTTCATTCATCTCCCAACATATCTCCCACTTGTGAGAATATTTTTATGCAAAAGGATGCAATCATAGAAAATCATGACAATAATATTTGTCCTTCTCCCGATACCTCTCCTACTTTTGACAAAGGTATCTTGGTGTTAGAGGATCCAATTAGTGAGATTCATGAGAATATTGTTTCTCCCTCTCGCAATGCTTTTCCCATTTGGGAAGATATTATGGCACAAGAAGATAACATCATTGATACATTCCTTTCAAAAGATAGAAAGATGGCTTTCTTAGATAAATATGCTAAGGCCACCTTATATCCCCCCTCGTTAGAAAATCATCAACAAGAGATTAAATCCATTTAGGTTATGAACATGCAAGTGGATATTAGGTCTCCTTTGATTATTGTACCTCCTAAAACTCATTTTGGACCTCCTAAGAGTACTGCAATTATTGAACCTCCTAAGTCACCCCTCATTATATGACCTCCTAAACCTCTAGGCGCTATCTTAAACTTTGCAAGAAAACTCACTAGTAATAATGTGTCCCATCAACCAAGTTACCACATAGTTTATCACACATATTGTGTAAGGGGGAATTGGATCAATGGAATTATAGAAACGAAAACAAACCAATTGAAATCAAAACAAGATAAATCCCAACCTACTCATGAAATGTGATTGTAAAGCAATGAATTCAACAAGAAATGTTAGCATAAATGAGAAAATAAACAAATTCAAAGAATACAATTTTACCATCCCATGTTAGAGTGTATTCATATTGATAATGGTTTTGGATTGTTTGGCCAATACGAAGCCTCCATGTGTAGAAGCTTTAAAAGGTAGCAGTAATTGTTGGGATATGGTGTTGTACACCATTGCATAAAATAATTTATTATAGTACAATTAAATAATTATTTAGATGTGGTGCACCTTGGTGGTGTGGTTAATCACACTAGGTAATTATTTCGGGACCACATGATGGTATTGTAACATTGTATTATTATTTAATGTGTGGGAGACATGATAATAATTTAATATTGGGAAAATGTTAAATAAAGTGAAGTCTTAGTACCCAATATTAAATAAGGGATTAGTGGTTTTGTATTCACATGGTTTTTTGGTATGTGGTTTTACCTTACCACTCATTGTATTTTGTGTGAGCTTGTGTCTATAAAAGAAAACACATATGTAGTGGTTTAGGTTGGGCTGAGTGGTTTGGTTGTCATTATTGAGTCTTTTTGAGGAGTGCATATGTGAAGAATGGCATGGGATGTGTGTATTCATGCTTGGACACATGGAGATTCATTGAGAGGCTCAATGCTTCAGAGGTGTTCATTGTAACTCTTGTATGGCTTTATTGTTGATTTTAATATGATGGAGTATGGAAGATTTTGGAGGCTAGGTTTTTCCCTCTTGAGGGTTTTCCCAGGTTATATCTTGTGTCATATTCGATGGGTATGTTGTCTATTCTCTTGCATATGGATTCTAAGTACTTATTTGCATTAATATCTCTTTTGGGTTATGTAGAAATTGTCATAATATGAATGCAAGTTTCCTTACAATAATGGTGATCTAGAATGCAAGCATTTGCTCAATGTGCTTCAATAGCCAATTTGACATGACCTCTTCATAAATTCTCCAGATTTTCATAAATTCTCTAGATTATTCAATCATTTGTGAGAAGGATGAAGGATATTTTCAAGTTTTAGATGAACAATCAAGATTCAACAATGAAAAATCATGATCAACGATTGAGCTATCCTCATTAGATATTTTTTCAGGTATTAGCCTCCTTAGTTTGTTTCTTGATTCCAAACAACATTCTCCACTATCCTCATACTTAAAAATATCTTTGTAGAACATTGTGAATTGATGCAGGATATCTTCTTGGTCTGATAGGGTTACCCCATTATGATAGATCTTATCAATTTGTTCCTTCAAACCTTTTTCCCTTATGTATTTGAAAAATAATTTTGAGTCTTTATCCTCATTGATCAACCCATTGAGATTAGCCCTAACCTTCAACCCTCAGATCTTATTGGCCTGCAACCTTCTTAATGAGAATTTAGTTTTGTTAAGCTCCTCATAAAGGTGTTCATCTGCATGATTCTCCTGAATCTTTGTTTCAGCAGCCAAGAGCTCATCTTCAAGGAATTTTTCTTCCCTCCTATTATCCATTTGCTTCTTCTTTCCTATAGTCTAAAAGATACATTTCCAAGCATGCACATTTTGGTTCCATCTCTCTATTGGGTCAGAATCCTTTAAAATCCATCTATCAATACCTTGCAAGGTATTTATAGCTTCAATGCAATATTGATCCCTCAATAGTCTGGTATTTAGGATGAATTTTTCCTTGTTCTTGGGTTTTCTTTTGACACCATTATTTATGGTTATTCTATCTTTGATTGGATAGTGGTATGACAATGAATAGGGATAGACCCAAAATTTGTTCCCATCATTGTTAGGCTCAAAACTTTAGTAGTCTTTATTAGCATAAAATCTATCAAGCATGTTGTAAATTCTTTTGTCACCTTTTTGAGAATTACACCACCAAGAGAACCACACACCCTTGCATTATTTTTTCGAGCCTTTAAGAGGGTCAATGATGTTGATCTCGTTTTTCATTCTATACTAATGATGTTTCTCATTAACTTTCTAGTCCATACTAATGCCACCTTTTTTATCTTCCCCATTCTCAATCATGTTAAAGTCACCTCCCATAATCCATGGGACCTATGGGTTCCCAATCAACCACTTCCACAACTCACTCCTTCTGAGATAATCATTAGTTGCATAAATTGAGAAAATACCAAACTTGGCATCACCCCTCTCAAAGGTGGCCCACACAACTCTATTACAAGGGGAAACCCATGAATTGGTGAGGAAAGGCTTCTATTTATTGGACATCATGATGGAAACACCTCCCCTACCCCTTTCATGGTTGGAGTTCAAAGCTAAAGAGTTCCCCCAAATGAACTTCAAGTTGGTCTCAAGCAAGAAACCCACAACCTTGAGTTCTTGCAAAAACAAAAAATCTTTATTCTGCTCCAAATAGAGAAACCTTCTCACAACATATTTCCTATCAGGAGATTCCAATCCCCTAACATTCCAAGAGGTTCAATTAACTATCATTGGTCACTTTGGGTGTAGATGACTCTTTAGCATTCTTGAGCATTTAAAAGTATTTGATTGGAGTATCCTCATTTTCCAATCTTTTGGGAGAAGGGACAAACAGTACTATACTAGTATTCTTCCTTTTTCCCTTGTTGATTCCTACAAAATTTCTACAAATCTCCAGGGTGCTACCCTTATTTCTTCCTCTTTTCTTAGGCTCTTTAGGAGGGGTAGGGCTAGGATCCTCTACAAGATCTTTCAACATACTCTGGATTTTTTCACTATTTTTCTTAGAGTCTTCTCCAACCGAGGAGGATTCCTTTGCACTACACAAATTTTCCCCCATACTCATCTCAGTGGGGAGGTCCACTACGCTTCCCGTGGTCACCTCACAATCAGGAAGCTAAAAAATTCCTATAGATTCAATGGTTTTGTTAGGATTGAGGGTCAAGGTTTTAGGTGCAGTGACCTTATCCATAGACCACTTCCTGACCATGTCAGTCAGGGAGTCAAGAGATTCTTCAATCAGGGTAGAGGTAACCTCGTTATTCTCAACATTCAACAATTTATTACTGGATCTCGAAGGGATTTTGTAGGGTTGGTTAGTTTCAAATGTAGAGATTAGGTCTTTAACCATAGAGGATTTATCTTTTTATTTTTTTCTTTCATTATCTTGAATGTTAGTAATCACAATTTCCTCATCAACCATAACACCATTCACATGCATTTTAATAACTTCAATTTTTTTGATTTTTTTGGTTTTTTTCCTCCTTTTTTCATGATGTTATCTAACGATAATTGTTGAGATTTTTTTTAACTACACCTATTAGAGCATTGGAAGGATAATTAGGAAAGGGAATCAATGATGGAGGGGACATGCTATGGTTAGGCATGGGAAAATTAGTCGACAAAGGGGAGAAAGGATTGCTACTGGGAAGCACGACCTGGCCAATTGATTGAGAAGGGGCAATGTCGAGGGAGCTAGAAGAGATAGGGAGGTTGAAAACTAGCTAAATGGGGAACCAGAAGATGAGCTTGAGAGAAAGGGAACAATAGAAGGAAGCACTGAATCAGCAGGATGAACAAGGTCACCATTCAAAGCCATCTCAACCTCAACCGGTGAGGTTACTTTTTTAGCACCCTTGCACGACTTGGAACCACAAATTAGGGGGCATTTTTTTCTTAAATGGCCCTCTTTCTTGCAAAGATAACACATGCCCAAGCCACCAAGGACTTCAATAGGGAAAAAATGGATAGAGCCATCTATTTTGATGCCAATATTGCCAAGAAACTCCACCCTTGGGTTGAGGGAAGCAAGAACCCATGCATTAAGGTCTGGTAATGTAACCCTAGGCCTATCAACCCTGATTACATTCCCAAATGGCTCAACAATCTATGGGATAAAGGATCACATGTCTTGAGGAATGTTCCTAATTAACATCCACCTAGGGCTTGACAGAGTGAGAATTTTGTCATAATTTTTTCCTAGCATGTCTAGGACAAAACCCTAAAAATAGATTTTCTAATGCTCCAGTAGGGATTTTTCAAATTATTTGTTTGCATCTCACAACTTTTAAAATAAATTAAAAATAAACCCTTTTGTATCATTCTATATAAATAAATTTGCACATTCATTTTTTTATTCCACACCGAATTAAAGCAGTTATATAAATATTTCCTCATGGGGAGGTTCTCCAGGTCTATGGTAGCCATGAAAACTACAACCTCAGATAGCATGCCCCTTTCTTTATGAATAGAATCAATCATATCATAGTTTGGAGAAATCACAGTGGTATTCAGAGGAAGCTTACATTGCGGTCCTCCATTATCAACAATGATTTCCTCTTCACCTATGGAGTCAAAAATAAAATTTTCACTTTCCAAACACAATGAACATTTGATCATTTACAATAGCATCTCGAAATGATTTAGGGCGAGGTGCTACCACAATAGTGTGTCTCACTTTTGGGATGTACTAATTTTTTCTTGAAATCACTATTTTTAGAAAAAACTAATGATTTAAGTCTTGAGAGGCTCCATATAAAGGGTTTTAATTGAAGAGGGATAGATAAAACCCCCTTGGATAGAACCCCTCTAGTATTAAATTATACCCACAATGGAGTCTCCTTCCCACCTATCAAAATACTAGCCAAAAACCACATTTTCTTTACCTTTTGAAGGATTAAATAACATCATTTAAAATTTATATTTTTCACGATTATAGTCCTTGAAATGGGCTTTCCAACAAGTATAGATTTGATATATTTTCATTTTATCATGTATTTAATTTTCAATTTTTACTAAACATAGGTTTTTCTCCAAACATCAAGCTCTTTGTTGTGCAGAGGTGGAAAAATAGTAAACCATTATAAAAAAAAATTCAAAAAATACCCTTTCCCTAGGTATTGATGTCCTTGTTTCACCCAAAAATGAAATTTTTTATTTCGATATATCCACAATAAGTTAGGTTGTACGACACACACATATGTCCAAATTGTAGTTATAGTGACTTCAAAAATTAATTTAAAAAAACATATGCAACAAAAAATTATATTTGAGAATCTATATTTCAAAAATTATAATTTAAAAATATCCTTTCCCTAGATATTGATGTTGAAAATCTATATTTCAAAAATTATAATTTAATCCTTTATAAAAAAAAATTATGTTGTACAACACAAACATTACTTTCTAAAAAATGTTGTTTTCTATTTGAAACTAGTTATTAAAGGAGATTTTGAAAGATTCGTGATTTATTTTGAAAAAAATGAAAAAAAATAAAATTAGAATCTACACACAAATTGCAACAAATCACTAGTTCACATCATCTTCAAATTCTTAACGGTTTAGCTGCTATAGGTCTCAAAAGATGAAGATTTAGTTAAAAATATTGATGTAAATGTCCATCTTGGGCAAAAAGTGAGACATAGTACATCTTGGGCCCGGTTACTAACATTAACTGCCTCCTCATCCTTCAAGGAATCCCCAAAGGGATCGAGGGGGGTCATACCCCCTCCATGGCTCTTCACATGGGCGAACAACCTTTCAGGCAGGGGGCATTAAATAATTTGAAAACAACACAAAAGAACAAGAGGCCAAAAAACAACTACAACACACTCAAACAAGAGGCATTAAATGAGGACAATTACAACGGGGTACGAAAGGAGTGTACCTTTGTGGGGGAGGGTCGAGCCTCCCCCACTACCACACCACCGAAACCCTCGAACTAGGCCCACAGATTGCTCGAGGCTACCTCCACTCTCAACCCTTTTGAATCTTCACTTAAATTTTTCTTTAATATATATTATATAAATTATTATGATTTTATCTATTTATATTAATATATATTATAGATTATATATATATTATAACCTTTTGTATTTTAACCATTTATTTTTTTTATTTTAATTGAATCATTTGTTTATTTTTCTAATTTATATTTTATATATAATCCCATCTTTTTTCTTTTTTCTTTGGTTAAAATATTATTATTTTAAGTTGTATATTTTCCTTTGATGCATTTATTTGTGTTATATCATATTACTATATTATTCATTCTTTTGTTATGTTTTCATCATTTATTTGGCCTATTTTCACTTTTACTTTGTTTTTCAATCTCCTCCCTCCCTACCCTCTCCTACCGCTTAACTCTTTTTAAGATCATTTCTACAACCATATTCTTCATTATCCTATTCCTATGATGAATTATTGAGTGTGGTTTGAAACATCGATTCAAAATAGCATACACAGTTTAATCCAGAGCTGTTTACTCTACCATTCATGGAATTTGGAAAAAATCATACCATCTATAATCATTGGTTCGTTAATATTTAACAATTATTGATTTGAATGAAGAGATTTAGTTGCACTTGTGCCTACTAGGAATCAAAATTGATAATTTAATATAATATATTTTATTTTTTAATTTATATATATTAAATTAAAAATAAACAACTTGTAATAAATAATCATTTTAATATAAACAATTTTATATTAATAATAAGAGAAGAAATATTGCCAACATGTAATATCTAAATTTTATTTTTTTTAGTATATATTCTAATTATTTTTATTTATAAAATTTATTTAATATATAATAATTCACAATATAACATTTTTTTAAGGTAAGTTGTCTCCAAGGGGATGACAGCCAAATTTAATCTTTATAGTCCTACGAATTCCATTTTGGCCATTCACCACATCTTACAATAAGATTTATTTTATTCCCGAACATGGTATTGGCATAGTTTGTGGTGTTAGATTAATAATTGCTTCAAGAGCCTTATGTCATTCCTTCCCTGGATCTCTACCCGCTTTCTCTTCCATGATATTTAATAGACAACATCATCGTGCCAAGATCACTTGGTGGCATGTGTATTTCTCATGGAACCTCTTTCATTAATGAGTCTACAATACACTTCTCACTTCACCTCACTGAATGATGATATGAAGGTACCTGCAAATCTCCCAACATTATTTATTTGTGTTAGTATCAGGCAAGCAAATTTCATTCAATGAAGTATCAAACCATGGATACCCCAATATCTCGGTATAGTAGCAAGAGCTAGCTTGCATTTAGGGGAAAGATAACTGATCAGTGACTAAAGAATATGACCATTGATAGTGGCCATTTAACTTTTAAGGAAATTTGCTTGATTATGGGGAAGGAATTTCTAGTGTCTCAAGAGCGTTATAGGGTAAATTCTGAAATCCCTTCATGGTTCATAGCGTCCCTTTTAGACCTTAGGGTTTCAAAGCATATGGTGGTCGCTCTGACTAGGGATATTTTCAATGCAAGTTTTCTTGAGGGTTTAGATGACATTATGGAGGTGGCTCATCTTGGGGAAGGAATCCCATGACCTAGGGAGTTAGGCCAGCATCAAAATCCAGACATTGAATACTTGCTCTTTATAATGGACCTCTCCGGAAATTCCTATTGGATGCATCAATTTCATGTGAAATTCGGCTATGATTTTCTAAAAAGGTTATACCATTATGTACCAGTCCAAGATTTTTGTTGGGTTGCACAGTTCATGAATTTTGATGAAGACTAATAGCTTCCTAGGGCTCAGGTTCTAGTTTTGATATATAGTTAGCTCGAACCTTTAGTAATACTAAGTTCTAGATATAGCATAAGTGGTTGTTATGAAAGGTTTTATAAAGTCCCGTATGTACCTAGGGCATCTCTATTGATCATGCCATGAAATATCAGCCATATTAGGGTAATTTACAGGCGTTTCAGACAATGGATGAATATAGTACTTATTTCTATATAAATGCTAAATGGGATATCATATAGTGGTTTTAGTGCTTTTGCTCGATGTTTTGAATGCTTGTTTATTTGATATCACATTGTTATCTAGGTATCATTGAGCATCTTCACTTTCTAGCTTGATTTTTTCTTCTCAATTGATTTTATATTTCTTAAGCGATGACTCGGTTAAATTTATCAGTTTAATTCTGGCATAAATTTTTCTTTGAACCAAAATGTTTAATTTCAGCTTTGTTATTAAGTTCAAATTCTATTTGGAAGGATATAAATATTGAAATTATTCCTATATAAATGCTAAATGGGAATTGAAGCTAGGGAATTGTTTATCTTTCCATATTTATGGGTATGTATTTTAGTTATGCAATGTGGATGGGCTTGTGAGTTAGATGCTTCTCTAACCTTGAGGATATTCGATCAGTGTCCCAGTTAGATTTATCTGTTTAATTTGGCATAAATCTTTCCATTTAAAAATGTTTAATTTTAGCCCAGTTATTGTTGGCATATGGCTTCTAGATTATTGTCATTGATGGCAACCTAAGTCATTATTCTGGTCCGCATATCAGAATTTGTTCCTATCGGCAGGTAGAGTGAAGAACAAAGTTTTATCGGAAGTAAGAATGAAGAAAAGGGTATTTTGTTCGTATGTCGATCCATATGCTTCACTGGATCATCATTTTGAGTTTTGGATCTCAGAGAAGGTTGTGAAGCATCTACATTACCTTATTGCTAAGTTTTGTGGTGTCACATTAATCGGTGTATGAGTTAGGAGATCTGGTAGGATGATTTTTCTATTTATTTTCTCATGATGGCCAACTTGGTGAATGTAGCATGTCGCAGATGTATAAGGAGTAATTGTTTAATTGTTTCTTGTGTTGGAATTTTTTTTTGGGTCCCAACATAACATTAGCTAACTTTGATGGGTATGCATTAAATATAATTTGTGATTTGATCCAACTATTGGAGAATATTTCATGTTTTTCTAAAGCTAACTTGGAGCAATTGAAATCCTTGATAGCGGATATATATGTGAGTTCAGGTAATTCATTTTGGTGTGTGAATAGGTGTGAAGAGAAGAGTAGATGTGTGTACGAATATCAAAAAATTAGTTGAGTGAATTTTACTTGTGTAGAAGAATATTTTGTGATGCGAAGTTAAAACAAAGAAAAGTAGAAGTATCTGATCAGTCAAAAGGACTGAAGATTGATTACTGAGCTTCACCAAAATTGAAACCATGCATTAGTAGATGTCCTCTTTATCAGTTCAACTTTTTTAGTAATTCAATCATCTTGTAAGGTAGTGAGCCTTCATGTAAGCAGTGAGCTCTAGGCAATGTTTCTAAATGCATGTGCATTCCCTATTTTCTCATACTTTTAACAGAGTATAAATTGTAGATTAACCTCCACCATGGTTTTTCCCCTAACAGGGTTTCCACATAAAAAACTTGGTGTTATGGTGTTTTGATTGTCTCCTTCATGTGCTTGCATCTTTATTTTTGTTTAAGTGTTGTAAATGGTTTAAGATATGGAATAAAATAAGAAAATTGTAGAACACTTATTCACCCCCCCTCAGTGTTCCTTGAGTTCAATAATTGGTATCAGCTCTGCCTAGTTCCTTTGAAGAAGTTTTACAGCTTGAGGTGGATATTGGAATGCAATGGACTCTGGTAGTCTTCAACAATAGCTTTTGGTGGAACTTGATGATCTTGATTAGTCTAAAGTAGAAGTCATAGAATTAAAAGCAAATCTTGAGGATGCTGAAAAATCAATTCAATCATTGAAGGATAAAATCAATGAGTCAAGAGAAAAGAGGAAGGAACTATGTGATCAACTGAAGCAGAAAGAAAATAAAAGCCTAGAAGATGTTCACCTGAATCGGACCTTAAAAGAAATAAATGAAGAATGTGAAAAGCTTTTTAGAGACAATGTTGCTCTAAAGCTTGAGATGGAATCTATGGTAATGAGGAAAACTAAGGAGATTGAAGAAAGAAAGAAGAATGAGGAGAATCTAGCCCAGTCCTTAAAAGAAAGATCTGAAGAATGCAACAGAGTTAATAGTAGATTCATTTAGTTGGAGATTGAATTGTAACAATCTAGAAATAATGAACAAGAGCTTGAAAGACATATAGTTTTTCTCAGAAATGAACTCACTACTGCAAATGAATACAAGGAGAAGTTTAAGATCAATTTTTCTAAGCTTGATGAGTTGACTAAAGGACAAAAGGACACAAATGACAAGCAAGGTCTTGGATATGAGAAGGGAGAAAGCTCTGGATCTGAACATGAGGATTCTAGACAAAGAAAGAAGATGAACAAAGGAATAAAGTATCTAGTAAGACAACCTAATGCTCATAAGTTTAACGGTCATTTCTTCTTTTGTAATAAATTCAGTCATATGGCTTCTCAGTGTAGAAGTAAAATAAATTCAAGCAATCCATCATTTCTCGGTCAGTGTTTAAGTTACAACAAGTTTGGTCATAAGTCAATTGAATGCAGAAGTATGTCTGTCAGTGTAAGGAATGTTAAATGTTGCACCTGTGGAAGATTTGGGCATATTGCTAATAAATGCAGATCAAGAAATCAATGGAATGAGTGGTCTAGACAAAGAAATCATGTATGTTACAATTGCAATAGATTTGGTCACATTACAAGATTATGCAAGAACAGAAACATGGATAGAAGAAGTCTGGTATACAAAGGAAGAATTTCACAAACAGATGATAAAGGAAAAGGGAAAATGACTGTGGAAGAGATAAGAGATCAAATGAAGAAAACATGGGTAAGGAAGAGTGAATCTGATGAATGAAATAAGCCTGCACTGGAAGTAGGTTCTGGTAATTCCTCTAGAAATTGATCTCAGGTCATTGGCCTAGGGGGAGTTGTTCAAGAAAATCCTTTGTCCCCATGTCAGTAGTTGGTACCGGAATGCAGTAAGTTGTCAGTAGTTGTGTTGGTGGTTTACAATTGTATCAGTGGTCATTTATGTAGAAATTTGTGAAGTAGAAGGTCCGCAAATGAATTCTTTTGTCGCTATCTGAGAAAACAAAGTACTTGAAACTCCTAGGGTAAAATTTTTAATGCGATAAAGAGGTTAGGTGTGTGAGTTATAAAAGGGTATTTGGAACCCTCATTTGTCACCGTGTATTGAAGAAAAATAGAAGGAGAACCTCTGCAATAGAATTTCGAAGGAGTGAGGACATTTTGGTGGTGAATTCATCAAGTATTTCAGTTGCTAGTAAAATTCTCACCAAATTTGGTGTTTGGTAGAAAACTTGTTTGGTATGAACGGAAAAATGAAGCAAATCAAAGGAATAGTGAATTTAGATGAATACAACAGTTAAAAGATTAGGGATGTGAGAAATTTTTGCTGGCCAATGAATTGAAATGGCTTGAAGGTGTAAAACACAAAAGTTTGGACATTTGGAGTGAATTTCCATACTTTGATAATGTGAAAGTCGTTAGGTTTATCTTGAACAGATTGAATGATGGCATTCTAACTCTGGATAAACCCTATCACATTTTGAAAGAGGTAATCAAGAATTTAACTAGTTTATGCAATTTTGGGGATATTCCAAAAAAGAAGTCAATTTAGAACAAGGAGGTCGAAACCCTAACCGCAGTAATAGGAGATCAAAGGGCTCTAATAATTTCAATGATCAACGATCTAATAACAAGGTACATTGCATATGGAATTTCATACAAAATATTTTTTCAGAAACAGGGAAGGCGCAACCTTGGCAGGCGTAGTTTATATCTCTCATAAAATGATAATGGAGGATCATGATTTGGTTTGTGTGGATTGCTAAAAGATTAATTGATGGAAAATGTGCAACTAACAAAGGAGGAAGATTACCCCTTTAGGTTTGGTACCTTGGTCATATGTCTTGCGATGTATTTTTTGAGTTGCTTTCCACAGATCGATAATGTTGAATGGAAAGAAAATGAACCAGTTTGTAAACAAATTTTTGAACACTCTAATACTTTGGAAAATTGTGAGAAAAATTATGCAAATTTCTTTAAATAATTGCTAGGGAAGTTTGGAAAAATTAGCATTTCTATTCTGGTAAGAGCACTTGAAGTTGGATCTTCTTTCGGTGAGATGGAGAGGAAGAAGAAAAGAGCACAAGAGATTGTTGATTACACTCCCCTGACACACAAAACTCCAGAAATTGAAGGAAAAGGTAAAGATCTAGTGATTGTGGACATACTAGATGAAGAATCTAATGAGTACACTCCAAGAGAAGAACCAAAATTAGTTGAACCAGATGTAGTTATGGCAGAAGGAAGTGAAGAAGAAGGTGTTTTATCCAAAGAAAAGATACTATAGCTTGTTCAGGAGAAAGATGGGATGCAAAGAACTATAGTCATATGGTCTAAGAGACCCTCTTATGAGCAAGACCTGATCTAGAACACATTGAGTACCTATTTTGTGCACAACAACATTGGTTTGGAGAGTATGCAGAATGTGTTTCCTAAAGAGATGATTGAGTGCATTAAGGATGCCATGGTCTTTGAGTCTCAAGATAGGAAAGAGGGAGAAATAATTCTATATCTGAAGGAGCAGTTCATGCTGTCTCTCACCAAAATAAAAAGGAAAATGAATGTGTTGAGGAAATGCATAAATTCAGCTAATAACATCTACAACTATTGTCTTTGTTGGCCTCATGCAATTGGAAATACAAAGATAAGATAGAACAGATTGAATTTGAGCTAAACAAAATTGGTCAGGATTATAACATGTTTCAAGATCAGGATGGCACAGTCAAGAAAAGGATTCAAGTGTTGTAGTCTGAGCATACAAAAGTTCTGTTCACTAGAAACAACCTTGTGGATTGCTTTTGGAAGGTGAAGGATTTAACTGAATGTAGATTGGAGCAGTTGATTGAGGTTATGAGGAAATGAGAGAAACTAGAAGAGGTAATCACAATTCTGGAATTCCTCATCCAAATTATCAACCAAACATCAGAGAACAAAAACACGATCATTATCTTTTGGATTGTAGTGGAAAATTGGAGGATATTTCTTCCAGAAATGAAAGATAAGTACAAGATAATTTTATGACTCGAGTAGCAGTTGTACTTCAAATTTTGATCAATTTTTTTGAAAGGGAGAGAGAGTGCAGTAAAAAATATTCTTGTCATTGATGTCAAAGGGGGAGAGAGAGCAGTGAAAAATTCTTTATCATTCTAAGGGGGAGATGTGTTTTGAAAAGAAGTTGTGTTTTGAAATTTTGAACTTTGGCAGCATAATCATATTGATTATGACACTTAGTAATTTTTCACTAAGTGTTGCCATCAATTCCAAAGGGGGATATTGCTAGCATATGGCTTCTATTGTTGTCATTGATGGAAACCCAAGTCATTATTCCAGTCCGCATATCAGAATTTGTTCCTACCAGCAGAAAGAGTGAAGAACAAAGTTTTATTGGAAGTAAGAATGAAGAACATGGTATCTAGTTAGTATGTCAATATGTATGCTTCACCAGATCATCATTTTGAGTTGTTTATCTCAGAGAAGGTTTTTAAGCATCTAAATTACCTATATTTCTAAGTTTTGTGGTGTTGCATTAATCGGTGTATGAGTTAGGAGATCCGACAAGATGATTTTTCTATTTATTTGCTCATGATGGTCGACTTGGTGAATGTAGCATGTCGTTGATGTATAAGTAGTAATTGTTTAATTGTTTCTTGTGTTGAACATTTTTTTTTGGGTCCTAACATAACATTAGCCGACTTTGATGGCTATGCATTAAATATAATTTGTGATTTGAGCCGACTGTTGGAGAATATTTCATGTTTTGTTGAAGCTGACTTGGAGCAATTGAAATCCTTGATAGTGGATATATATGTGAGTTCAAGTAATTCATTTTGGTGTGTGAATAGGTGTGAAGAGAAAAGCAGATGTGTGTGAGAATATCAAAAAATTAGTTGAGCGAATTTTACTTGTGAAAAAGAAGATTTTGTGATGCGAGTTAAAGAAGAGTAGAGCAGAAGTATCTAATCAATCAGAAGGACTGAAGATCAATTACTAAGCTTCACCAGAACTAAAACCAGGCATTAGCAAATGTCATATTTCTTAGTTCAAATTTTGTATTAATTCAATCATCTTGTAAGGCAGTGAGCCTTCATGTAAGTAGTGAGCTCTTTGAGCAGTGAGCTCTAGGCAGTGTGCCTAAATGCATGTGCATTCCCTATTTTCTCATACTTTTAACAAAGTATAAATTGTGGATTAACCTCCACCGTGGTTTTTTCCCTAACAGGGTTTCCATTTAAAAATCTTGGTGTTATGGTGTTTTGATTGTCTCCTTCATGTGCTTGCATCTTTATTTTGTTTAAGTGTTGTAAATGGTTTAAGATCTGGAATAAAATAGGAAAATTGCATAACACTAATTCACCCCCCCCTCTCAGTGTTCCTTGAGTCCAATAGAACTTATTAAGTTTTACTATGACTCTCCTTCCCTATGTATGGTTTAAAATTGAATATATATCATATCTGAGAGGGTAGAAGGAGGGGTAGGTTTCAGTTTTGAATCTGAGAGGACCTAGTTCTCTATTTTTTGTTGAGGCTCAGTCTCCCAAGTAGTTTGTTGAAATTTAAATATCTCTTAATTGTTAGCTAACAGTCTCTACCAAGTTCTCCAGTGAGGGAATGTAGGAATGTCATATAATTGTTCCTCTTGGATATATAATCTTTATCCGTGCATAAAGTTAGGATTGTAGTTAATTTAGTCATTTCGTGGGCTACAACCTCCTGGTCTTTGAGGATAAGATCCTTCAGGCCTTCCCAATTTATTGGGTCATGATTGATATCAATGTCTTTATCTTGCTTTACTCCCTGATTGGCCAATAGGCTTGCTTCCCCATTAGCTTCCCTGTAAACATATATTAAGGAATAATCCTCAAACTGCTCCAGTAAGTCCCAAATTAATTGTATCCATTTCTTTAGCTTCTAGTTAGGAGTTTCCTTTTTTCTTATGCCATGTATGCACAACAACGAATCCCCTTCCACATCAATCTTCTTATTTCCTTTTTCTTTGCATAACCATAAGCCTAAATCCATAGCTTCCATTTATGCCTCATTGTTGGTTGCATTCTCAATTTTCCTAGATGTGGCCCATTTACAGTTGCCTTCATTGTCCCTGATAGTGCACCCTACCCCTACTAGGTCTAGATTCCCTTTTGTAGATCCATCAAAGTTAAGTTTTAACTTGTTTTTCCCTAGGCATCTCCAATGTGCCCCTTTCTTGATATCTCCCTTGCTTTTCATCTAACCTTTTGTCCTGTTCAATTTATCCCACTTAGTAAACTTTGTATTTGTCTTAATCCTAGTTTTAGCATTGAGAAACTCACACAATCCTTCCTCAATTTTATATATTAGCCTCTTAGCGTCCATACATTTTTCTTGAAAAATTCATATATTTCTATCCTTCCAGATATGCCACACTACCATTGATGGTGCATTGATCCAAATATTTGACTACAAAGCATTATTTCTTCCCTTTGGCCAACTACATAGCCATTCTTTTAAATCATTTTTTCTAGCCCCTTACCACCTGAGGACCTCTTGAATCCAATCCCAACATTTTTTGTGCATATGTGCATTCCAATAAGAGATGATTGACTGTTTCATATTCTTTATAACATAAGGTGCACCTGTTTGGTCTTTGGATACTATTAGACATTAATCTATTAGCTGTTAGGATGCTTTTGTGCAATTCCATCCATAGGAAGGCCCCATCTTTTGGAAACACTGCCAGGTGCCAACATAGTTTGTTCGGCCATGAGTCATTGTTCCTAACTGCATTTTGAATTTGATAGCCTAGCCTGATCGAGTATTCACCTGACTTGGCTCCACACCATATGATATCATCCTCTTCTTTTGTAATAATTATTCTTCTATTATCCAGTTATTTTTTTAATGCTACTTTGATCTCTCTTGGTATTGGCATTGTTTCCACATCAATCCATTCACTGAAATTACCAAATTTAGGTGGAGAAATACCTATATAATCTCCTACCTTATCCCCATATTTCTCTTGCAGTATGTGTACATATTCCTTCACCCCCTCCAGCTCTTCCAATGACTTGTGACCATTCTATGAATTTCTCCAAAATTTTGCTTTCCTCCCATTATTAACCTTCCATGTCAGATGATCTATGACAACTTTTCTTCTTTCCCATAGGAATTTCCATATTGCAGAGGCACTAGTTGTATTCCCTTGGTTCAATATCCTTTGTGGATTATGACTGTCGAGATATTTCTTTTGGAAGATTCTGGACAAAATCTTTCTTGGATTTCTATACATTTTCCGAGTGAGCTTTTCCCCAAGTGCCATATTATGTGCCCTAATCTTCCTCATCCCTACACGCCCTTCTTTCCTTTCTAAATAGGCCTTGTCCCAATGTAGTAGTGGAATCCTTTTCTCCTCTTTAGCACTTTCCCATAGGAATTCCTTCATAAAGCTCTCCAAGCTTGATTCCACTTTATGTGTGATTTGGAAGCATGACATGATGTAGATTAGTCTTGTTGCAAGGACTAATTTTATCATCCAGATTTGGTTGGCCAATGTGAGCCATTTTTTTTCCAAGCCATTGCTTTATTTCAACATTTGTCAATTATTTCTTCCCAATGTTGAGATATGATCTATCCTGCTATTAGTGGTGCCCTCAAATGTTTAGCTGGGATCAAACTAATTGAGAATCCCAAAATCCTAGCAATCTTCTTCTATAACACCTTCTTTGTATTGAAGAATATTATTGAATATTTCTCCTTGTTAACCAGCTGCCCTGAGATTCTGGTGTATTCATCAAGTGTAGTTTTCATTGCTTTAGCTTCCCTAATAGAAGCTTCCCCAAGTAGGACTGTGTCATCCACAAACTATGTGTGTGTTAGCGAGCTGCATCCCTATGTTGGGCTAATTCCTTTCCATAAACTGCTTGGTTGCTTTACTTTGATTGTTCTCCCCAAAAATTCCATCATTATTATAAATAAGAATGGGGATATGGGATCCCCTTGCCTCAAACCATTGGTAGCTAGGAAGAAGCCACACACTGAGCCATTCACATTTATTGAGTACCTAATGGTGGATATGCGATGTTGGATTATTTTTACCCAATTAGCATTGAATCCAAATCTTTGCAAGATCTCCAACAGAAACCCCCACTTGAATTTTTCATAAACTTTGCTTATATCCAATTTGATCATCATTCCTTACAATTTATCACCTGCCATTATATGTGCTACATCATTGGTCACGATGATGTTGTCTATTATTTCTCTTCTTGGGAAGAAGCCACTTTTCTCTTTAGATATTATTATTTTGAGCACCTTTTTTAATCTATTCATCAATACTTTGGTTATAATTTTATATGTTGTGTTACATAAAGAGATTGACCAATATTCATTTAGAGAGAACCAATCCTTCTTTTTTGGAATGAGGGAAATATTAGTGTTATTCATATCCATCACAAACTTTTTCTTTGTCCTAAACTCTACTACTTTTTTATATTTCTTCTCTAATGAAGGGTCAACATTTCTGATAAAAACTTGCAGGGAAGCCATCTGGTCCAAGTGCCTTCTCTGGGTGCAACTAGAAGGTGCCAGCCCATACCTCCTCCAATGCTATTGGATCTTCTAGCATTTTGTTATCAACTTCTAGAACTAATTTTGGTATACAATCCAACATTGCTTCCTTCCCAAAAACTACTAGGTCTTTTTCAAATCCCAAGATCTTCTTGAAAAAGGAGATTGTTGCCTCTTCAATTTCTTTTTTCCTCTTTAGGGGAACCCCTTGCTCATTCTTTATTCCTTCGATTCTATTAAAGGATCTTTTTTTTTTCTATGGCATGAAAATATTTGGTGTTCACATTGCCTTCCTTCAACCATGTTTCCCTTGCTTTATCTTTCCAAAATATCTCCTCTCTTTTCAGTAATTCTTCATGCAGTTGTTTGAGCTATTTGTCCTTCAAGAAGTCTTCCTAGAACATTCCATGTGTGATGATTTTATTATTAAGATATTCTAGTTATTTTTCCACTTTTTCCTTCTCTTGAAAGATGTTCTCAAAGACTTGTTTATTCTAGACCTTTATTCTTTTCTTGATATGTTGTAGCTTCTTTATAAATACAAAGCTTGGAGTGCCCTTTATCTCATATTCCTTCCATAATTTTCTATTAGCTATATCAGATTCTCCTCCTACCACCACATGTTCTCAAACTTAAAGTATGTTTTGGATGGTTGTCGGTCCTGCTTAAGTTCTAAAAAACTGGGAAATGATCAGACACTGAAACTAGTAGGATTTTGTATTCAAAACTTGCTACATTTTCCAACCACTTAGGGGTTATTAGGAATCTATCCAATCTTTCTACGTGTGATGTTTGTAAACCCTATTCTATGATTGGTCTAGGTAAAGATTCCATTTGATCTATGGAAGTCTATAGCCTTGGAGTCTTCCACAAATTCTCTAAAATCTATCATGTTCTTGTTCACTTTCTTGCATCCCCCATTCTTCTCTGATAGGTCTAGTATTGTATTAAAATCTCATCCCATTATGATGTGTTGACTGCCTCTTTTTCTGATACTGCTAATGATAGCTTTCCATGTTTCTCATTTTTCCTCTGTCCCTGTTGGGCCATAGATGTTTATCAATGTATATTCTAGATCCATGTCCCCTCTCTTCACATAACATTCCATCCAATTTGGATGAGACTGTATGGGACTAATTTTTAGATTTGGGTTTCTCCATAGGATTTCCAATCCACCAGCAACACCATTAGCTTCTTGAAAATGCCCTGACCAATTCTTGCAATATCTTAAAAAGTTCCCTGCATCACTTTGACTGAGCTTGGTTTCCTGTAACATTATTATATATGCTTCTAACTTTTCTAGGTGATGATTTACCAAGCATCATTTTTCAAGGCCATTCAAGCCCCTAACATTCCATGTAGTGATCTTAATTGCTGTCCAAGGGAGGCACTAACTCCTTTGGATATCAAAAAACTTTGAAATACTCTTGAAACCTTTCACCACTTCCTCTTCCTCCCTTTTCTGTTTGTTTGTTTTCTTGCCTCTACCCTTCTTTGCTTTCCCCATAGCTTTTTCTATTGTCTAACTAGTTCACCTTCGATCTATGATTCTTAATTTGTCTAGTTCCAACAAATTGTCTTCTTCCTCCTTTTCCTCAAAATCTAATACTTCCTCATCAGAATTTTGGTAGGCACAAACCCTTTCTTTAGGTATATTATCTTTCATGCCATCTTCTGTCCCAAGAATCAGATTATTTGAGGCTTTAAGATCAATCATCTCTTCCTTCCTCTTGCTATGGTTTCTATTTGGGGACTTCGCTCCTATTTGCATGCTATGGGATGTGATTTTATCTTCCTTTTCAGCCACTTTTTCCTAGCTTTTCCTTGGATTTTTGGGTCTGCAGATAAGTTTGGTCTTCTACTTTATCTTTTTTTCTTTCACTTTCATCTTAATTCCACATTCTTCTTCATTATGTTTATTGATCCTACATTTGAGGCATGAATTCTTGTCTTCCTCTATCTCAAATCGTCTGCTTCCATCTTTCCCCATCTACTCAAAGCAAGATCTCTTTTGGGATTGGCCTAATTGCTACAATTTTCACTCTTGCATATATAGGTAGGAGTCATCCTCAAATATTTTTGCATCGACATATATCAAAGTACCCAGGGATCTCCCTATCCTTCCAAAGCACCCCTCTAACTAGTATTCCAATGGTAAGTTATGGAGGTGAATCCATACAAGTTTTTTGTAGGGGTTTAATTGGAATGATTTGAATTTTTAATGCTATTTTTCCATGTATAATGTGTGCCCCTCTAATTCCCATATGCCTTCATTTAGCACTATTTATCTTTCTTCTTCAGATGTAAATACAATAATGAAGAAGCCCTTAGGGAAAAATTTGATAATCTCTTGTGTCTTCCACACCTTTTCTACCCATTCCCTTATTTTCTTTCTATCCAATTTGGGCCCAATAAATCTACATATGATTGCCAGGTTCTCGAGGATGGTAATGTCTTCTTTAGCTTCTTTGGATAAATCTATAATTTGAGGTTCATCAAATTTTTTGCATGTGGATGTTTCTTTATCTATTTTTGTAGAGTCTTCTTCCCTTCCTTTCTTTATCTTCATGTTTAAGCCAGAGTTTGGCCACCATTTATATTTCTTTATCTTATCTTTTCCAGGATTCGCTATTATGCCCAGCCTTGTCCTTTAATTTCCTTCTAGAATTCTTAATGCTTGAAAATTCGCTATTTGGGATTGCCAAAGTTTGTATGTATTTGCTGAGTTTCATAGATTTTGAATTCGCACGTAGAGATTTTCGTGAGCAAAGCTTTTTTTCTAAATATATATACATAAATTTAATAAACATATAAAAAATTATTTACAATTTTTTTAATAAATTAATAACGGAAAATAATAGTCATTGCATAAGAGTGTTGCCCGCAATATAACATTTATTAGATATTTTATTTATTTAAAAGTTAGTGATTAAAATTAGGTTTATAATTATGGATAGTGTTAGGTCATGTAAATAACTAATTAACAATAATAAAACACTATAATTGACAAAACTTACATAGTGTTTTATTATTGTTAATTATTTATTTGCATGGCCTAACACTATCCATAACTATAAACCTAATTTTAATCACTATAATTAAAAAAAATTACATTTATAATTGCAAACCCTAAATGGCTTGAGAGGGAAGGGGAGCAAGGGGAATTATTTGAAAATTCCTGAAGGAGATGGCAATGGAGAGGCTAAATAAAATGATGATGATGGGGTTCCCTGCTCGTTCTTGTTGGGGGATGTTCTAGTTTGGGCGGTTTCCTTGCTTCCTTGCTTCTGGACACATTCCCTTGCTTTTCTAGGGTTCTTCTTGGGAATTTGGTGGGGTTTGAGGTTGGGGGTTGTGCTCTGCCCTTCCTCTATCGAGACCTGCTAAAGTCTTTGGTAGTCTTCTTTGTTGTGACTTTTGTGAAGGCACTTGACTCTTTCCTAGCAGTTGGTTTGGGGTTTAGCCTCTTTTCCCCTAGTACAGTGTTCTTCATTGCCTCGGTCTGCTTTCCTTGCCCTATTCGACTATGGGAAGATTTGTCTTTTTTTTTGGATGTTGAGTGTCTTGTTGCCTGTTCAAATTTTGTGGTAGTCTTGGGTCTTTCTCGCGCTACTGATCTTAGTTCGGTGTGCATGGTTGGTGCCTTTGGCTAGTTGTTGGTGCTCGTTTTTCATCTTTGGTTCTAGAAGTCGACTCCCCCCTCTTCCTTGGTGGTCGCAATTAGCTTCTATCATGGTGTGGTTGGGGCTTGTGCTCCTTTATACTTTGTTTGGACCTTTTCTATCATCTTTGGTTGCAGAGGTGTGTCTTGCTTCTTCACCTATGCTCTGCTTCATCCCTGCATTGCCTCATTTCATAATGGGTGTTGGGATTTCAACGTTCTACAAGTTCTTTTATGCATTGGGTTTCTTCATGTGCAGCTCTTTCATGTGGGTTTGACTCATCATTCTACTGATGATTTCCATGTTTCTTTCTCTATGGACTACATTTCCTGATGCGTCCTTCCTGTTATACTTGGGCCCGTTTGGAGGCCTTCTATGGCCATGATTTATGTTGCATGCGGATGGGTCCCATTCTCTTCTTTGCTATGTGTGTCCTTCGTAACCATCTCTCGATTGTTGAGTCTTGTCCTACCTCTCTATTCAGGGTTGCTACTCTACCTCTGTATTGAGGTTTTTGGTGTTGTGGTGGCTATTGGGCTCTTCTACTCCAACACCTATGCTTTTCTTCTCCTCCCTAATGCGGGATGCTATGTGATTCTGAGTTGATTTTGTGGTGGTGGGCATTGGTTTTCCAGAGAATGGGGTTCTACCTTTCTCTCTTCAGCCCTTCTTTTCTTAGGAGTTGCAATGTTGTGTTGCTTCTCTAGGTGGGATGTTTGGTGGGAGTTGGTGCTTTGAGGGGAGGTTTTTCCCTTCTACTAGTGGGTGCAGTGGGTGCAGTGCATCTCATGCTCACCTGGTCTTATTGGTGTAGGTTTTGGAAGCTTCTTCGGTGGTGGACTTTTTGCCCATAGATTTATGTGCTGGTGTTGGTAGAGATATGCTCTACCCTACTACTTTTGGAGTTGGCTTTCTTGTTTATGTGGTGGCTGCTAAGGTTCTTGGGACTTTGGCGTTGTGTGTTAGATCTGGGTGGCTCTTGTCTATGCATGGGGTTTCTCTCTTTTATAACAACTACTGCTATAGAAGTTCTAATCCCTTTGTTTTTTCTCTTGAAGAAGGTTCTTTTGGGGGCTTCTATGGTTTATTAGAAGGCTTACAAAGCTATTGTTCTATTTTTGGAAATGCTAAAATGGTAGTTGTTGGTGCTTTGTTGGCTTGGGTTCATTTCCAAGGTAAGTTCTCTCTTATTGAGTCTTTGTTGGCTGGTTTCAGCATTTGGTGTTTTGATGGTATCACTTCGCAGTCTATGACACTGGTTTTAATGGTCATTCTCTTGAGGGTTGGGGATACCCCTGCCTTGTTTAACCTAGTTGGGGTGTTTTCCTTACCCTTCTTGAATTCTACTGGTTCTGGTTCTCCTCTGCAGCTCATTTTTTCTAATTCTCCTATTGAGGTGGAGTTTTGTTTTGGAGGGTTGCTGGGAAGATCTTTCCTCTTGCTTTCCTTCTCCTTTCCAGATCCTTTTGAGGTGTACTGTGCTCCTTTAGAGGAAAATTTTGAGATTGCTGGTAAGGTGGGTGTTTAGTGGAAAAAGATGCCTTTTCCCATTGGATCATTTTGATCTCAGTTCAGAAGTTCAGGTGTAGTTGGTTAGGGGATGCTTCCCTCTGGTTTTTTCACTGGTTTCCCCTATTTCTGTAGGGTGGAGTCTTTTGTCCTAGTTTCCTTTGGCTTCTTTGTTTCTTGCAGTTGATTGGTGTTTTTTGGTTTCTTGCTCTGGTCAAAAGTAGAGCCTGTTATTTGGTCTTTCAGGCTCTCTAATGAGTTTTTCTATTACCGGCTCTCTGTTTCGGACCTCTTTTACTTATTTTCTGTATCCTTCTTCCTAGGCTTTGTGTTGTGAAGTGTTTTCTGAGTTGTTCCATTTGCTGCTACTTTTTCTTTGTAGCTGGTCTCTATTTTTCAGTTTTATGCTCTAAGCAAAAGCATGATTTGTTCTCAGTTCTATGCTCTAATCAAAAGAATAAGTTTGGGGTTTACTCTTCTGGTTTTATGCTGCAGTCAAAAGCATAGGTTTGTGGTTTGTTCATCCTTGACTCACTTCTTGTGAGTCATGTTTTTTGTGGTCTCACTTTTCGTGAGCCATCCTTGCCTCTATGGTTGTTCTATTATGGGTACTAGCCCTTCTAGTTTTAATCTAATCAAAACAAAACTTACATCTATTTTTATTCACATTAATAAAACTTACATTTCATTTTTATGAAATCTAAAAAACAAAAATTACAAAACTATAAAGGAAAGTACTTGCAATGAGTTATTCAAACATTGTGTTAACTATTTATTAATAAGTTAGTTTTGAATCAATTAAAAACTAAAATTTTATGCTCTTCAAATATAATTTAATTTTTTAAAAGTGAGCATGTCAAATATTTAACTTTAAAAATAGTAAAATTTATTTCTCATTGAATAAGAAATTTGGGGTGTTATTGTCGAATTTATAAGGAAAACATGGTAAACCATTTTTTTAATATTTTTTAAAAATGATTTTTCATTTGTTCTTATTTTATTAAATATTTCTAAAATAATAAAATAAAACTTAAATTAAAGCATATGGACATAAATTAACATATAAAAATAATCTGACATTGCCACTTTTAAAAATTTTCAAATTTAATTAACTTCAAAACATAAATAAATACAAATAAGAATTAAATTTAAATAACTAAAAATAGTATAATTATTTAATTAAATTATAATTCTAATCCTATTATTATTAGTTATTATAATCCTAAAATAGGATAAGGATTAGAATTAAGAATAACTGGTTCATTAATATTTAACAATTTTTGGTTTGAATGAAGAGATTTAGTTGCATTTATGTCTACTCAAAATCAAACTTGATAATTTAATATATTTTATCTTTTAACATATATATATATATTAAATTAAACATAAATCAAATGTTTAATATATAACAATTTTATATTAAAAAAACATTGCCAACATGTAATATCTAACTTCTAATTATTTTTAATATATATTGATTTTATTTATAAATTTATTTCATATATAACAATTAATATAATATTTATTAAATATATTATTTATTTGAAAGTTAGT
The DNA here is from genome assembly GCA_007258455.2 of Sequoia sempervirens. Taxonomy (NCBI): domain Eukaryota; kingdom Viridiplantae; phylum Streptophyta; class Pinopsida; order Cupressales; family Cupressaceae; genus Sequoia; species Sequoia sempervirens. Next base: position 174,424,523 of record VDFB02047230.1, read on the forward strand.
GATTAATGTTAGATTTATAGTTATGGATAGTGTTATGACCATAGTTACGGTTAGAGTTAAGGTTAAGGTTAGGGTTAGGATGCAAATAACTAATTAACAATACTAAAACACTATGTGACACTTGTTAATATTATTATTAGATAAGAATGTAGTTGTTTTTCTTTAATTATATATTATATTTAGCTGATAGGTTATTTTGTTTGAAGTTTCTACCAGGATTTTCGTTAGCCCAGCTGTGAATTGGATTTGCCGGAATCAGAAATGTTTCGGCCAGGGGCGACTTTACCAAGTTTTTTTGTGGCGACGTGGAGCTTAGTAATTACGTGGGTTGGTGGTGGTGGAGCTACTGTCCTCGATACGCAGAAGTTGAATCATAAGTGTTTGCTCATGGGAATGTCATTCATTATGTCCTTGTTGTACAATGGGGGCAGGCAAAGTAAATACAGGTGCACGAAGTAAATAAAATATTGAGTGTTGCAGTGTGGGAAAGTATACTTTGTTTAAGTTGTATTGTCGTAACAGCCATTGTGGTGTTGGTTTCATAGCAGACTATTGTAAAAATTGTCACCTTCGGCTCCATGGTTAGTTTCATAGCAGATTGGAGGGTTTTTAAAACTATTGTTCTCTTCAATCTGTAAATTGTTTTACATGAGTGTTTTTCATAAATGCTTTATTGATTTTTTATGTTAAAACCATTGTTCTTCAGAATCTGTAAGTCATTTTACATGGGTGTTGCAGTGTGGGAAAGTAAAGTTCAAAATGTGTGAGAAAATATATTGATTAAGTTGCATTGTCGAAAGAGCCATTGTGGTGTTGGTTTGATAGCAGACTATTCTAAAAATCACTGGCTTTAGTTTCGTGGTTCATTTGATAGGAGACTATTGTAAAAATTGACGGATTTGACTCCGTTTTATAGGAGATTGGAGGGTTTTAAAACTATTGTTTTGTGCAATCTGTAAGTCGTTTTACATGGGTGTTTTGCATAAATTATTTATTTATTATTTATGTTAAAATTGTTGTTGTCTAGAATCGGTAAGTTGTTTTACATGGGTGTTTAGCGTTATGGTTTTGTATGGATGGAGAAATTACACTTAAATCTTCTTTCTTTTGTCAAAAAATATGGTTAGGGTTAGTAATTTTTTCATCCCTCATTTATTGTGTGTTGTTATCTCTATGCATCTTTGGCCTTATACCTATTACCATAGGAGCAATTATAGTTAAATTTTGTTTCTTTGGTCAAAAAATATGGTTAGGGTTAGTAGTTTTATCGTCCTCCATTTGTTGTTTTAGTTATCTATGTGCATCTTTGTCATTACAGCCATTAACATAGGACCAATTGCAAATTAACATAAGAGTGATTGCATATATATATGGCCTTATACCCGTTACCATAGGAGTAATTATAGTTAAATCTTGTTTCTTTGGTAAAAAAATATGGTTAGGGTTAGTAATTTTATCGCCCTCCATTTATTGTTTTAGTTATCTTTGTGCATTTTTCCCGTTAAACCCATTAACATAGGACCAATTTCAGGTTAACATAGGAGTGATTACATATGTATATATATGCAGAGGGTTAGTATGAAAGAAGAAACATGTTGGAGATAAAATTAGTTTGGTGGGTGTTAAGTGTTATTCTTTTTAATATCTCAAGATTTATCTGTTCAATTTATTTGTTTGAAGTTTCCGATGGGATTTTCTATCAGCCCAATTGTGAATAGGATTTTTCCTGTAATATCTCTTTTACAATTTCTCTATTTTTTTAGAATATTTAGTGCTCGACAATGTAGCTCAAATTTTTGATTGAGTGTGTGGCAATATAGGCATTTCCTATAGGTTATTGCTACTCATTGGCTTTACGAGTTGTATTTAATGTGGGTTTGGTGCCAAAGAATGTAGCTCATTTTTTGAATTGACAATCCAACTCTTATATAGATTGCTTGTCTTGTATGAATATGTTTAGTGTGGGTTTTCGATCATCTGTGATTTACGTATGATTCTTAAGTTTTTTTCTAATAGTTGTTTTACAATTTTCATATTTTGTCTATAATATTTAGTGGAAAATTATGTAGCTTGAATTTTGAATTGAGAAACCAACTGTTAGATAGAATTTGTTGTTACACCTTGTCTAGATAGTGATAGAATTTCAGGTAAGCAAGAATATGTTGCAAACTCAAATCTATACATGCATTTTCCTTGAACTTGGTTCTTTACTTTGAATATTATTTATACTTGTAATTTCACATACATAGATGTCCATATCTAAACTTTTTGGGTGAAGAGAAATTGGAAAAGACCTATTAGGAAATGTAACGCCCGTCATGCAAACTCCAGAGAACACACAATTTTTTATTTTTTTATTTTTTTTTAAAACCATTAAGTTAAACGTACAATACACTAACCATAATCACATAACATATTACATCACATAATCACACTTAGTTCTCTGGGGCACGCAAGGTTACTTTACAACAACTAAACGGAAATAAAAGATAATAATAAACCACGTAACCAATTATATTATAATAACATGAATAAATATTCATCCATGAACCCAAAAGAGTGAAAGTATCACCATATCCCATATTACAATCATATAGTAACTCATCAAATAAAGATACATGGAATCCTAACTATTACATCATTGTTACAATGTTACATTACAATCTTTTGATACAAGAATTACAATGAACTTCCCAAACAAGTGGGATGATAAAATTTACAATGAATTTTGAATAACAAAGTGAGCACTGGTACAACTCCAATAGCGGAAATGCTACAAACAAAGGATGCTGATGGGAAACCCAACGGGTGCAGAGCACGTTCCACCCAACCATGTGAATTATAGATAACTCACCCCCCATGCTTAGAGGTGTCAATGAAGTTAACTCGACCATGATTGACAAACCGACTCCATGAACAACAAGGTACAAACACAAATACAAAAATTAGAGATTACAATTAAACCAAGCAATAACAATAACAAGTCACCAAAGAATGTTCATAAACACTTCCATAAGAATCAGAATCACAAAAAGGAGTACAAAACTAAGAAAACTGATACAACATTCAAAATCTAAAACACATTTCCAGAGGCAAAAAGCAACAAGGCAAACATGAAGTCTAGTGGAGAGTGTCATCGCATAGCTCTCATGGGATCTCCTGGCTCTTCCTCCAACTTGAGGTGCCGACACCCATCTATGGATCTCCTGGCTCTTCCTCCTACTTGAGGCACCGGCACCATAGGGTAGCTCATGCAGAGTCGATAACCTCTCATGAAGATGAGATTATGAATTTTCCAACCACGGCCTTCTCAATCTATCATTAGTCCATGTTAGCCCTAATGCATAGACGAGGAATCCAATTTTTTTTTATTATCTTGAGTGTTTTACTACCCATCCTCCTAATTCTATTTTTAGGTTATCACTTGTTTAACTACTCTTACGTGGGTTCTCTTGTGCACTTCCTCTTAACCGAGGCATCGGCCCCCACGAAGAGCCACTCTCCCTAAGACCCCTAATATAAACCAGGAACTAGGCAAGGGTTGAACTAAAACATATAAAACACAAAACTCACAGCAAGAACATGCGAGGCGTTAACCCTCTCACGATAACTCATAACCAAAGGTCTTAACAACACCATTTCAACCCTTCCAAGCACAAAACTAAAAAGTTTCAATTCCAAAAGTATAACTAAGATGAAGACAACATTCACAATTAAATATTCCTCTGGATCAAGGGTTGCAAGACAACAGGGTTCCCTCAAAGGCAATACAAAACGATGGCCCTAACGTAAAGGAAACTCAAATAATATGTTGCAAGCTTGTACCATTAAAATTTAATTCCATTCCCACTTAAAATAATTAATTTAATTTCACCAAGTAACTATTATTACAAAAGAAAAGATTATCAAATTCCAATCATCAAAATAAGGACTGCTATCAGCTCGATGTAAACCTCTAACACGATTTATGGCAAATTTACTTGTTAGAAATAATAATTCAACAAAATAACGGTTAAAATAGTGCCTTATCTAACTATTCATAAACATTATTTAACCATTTTTTTAAAAATACATAAATTACATTTTAAAATAAAATAATATTAAATAAGATAATCAAAATTATATTTTAAATAAAATAAATTATATTTATTATATTTTAAATAAAATAAATTATATTTATTATATTTAATAAAATATATATTCATACACCAAAATAAATGTATATATATATACATACATACATATATATATATATATATATATAATAAAATAAATTAAAATTTAAAACTTCCATAAAATAAAGGGCAGGGCCGACGGCCCTGCTCACTGATGCAGCAGTCTTATTGACTGTTGCCTGCAGCAGTCATTAAGACTGTTGCGCACAACAGTCCATAAGACTGATGTGTGTAGTAAGGACACAGGGATGAGGGTAGAAGGGTATGGCTTTGGCCGTCCCTTCAACCCTCCCCTAAATTTTTTTAAAAATTTACAATTTAATTTTTATTTAACAAAAGAAATTTCAGAAATTTAATTTCATTCAACCCTGCAAAACGTAATTTTGTACGGCCGACGCACAGTGACGAATAAATTCGTACGGCCGGCGCACGGAATACATGTGTAAATAATTATTTTTTTTGTTTAAAAAAAAAATACTCTTATATATATATACATATAAATGATGTATATATATATATTAATATAACAAAGTAAAAAAAATATATAGAAATAATTTATATCTATATATGACAAAATAAAAATAAAAACATCCAGAGGAATAAATTATATATATATAACAGAGTAAATGTACAGGGGAAAAGATTATATATGTAACAAAATAGAGGGATAAACTATATAAATATAACAGAGTAAATATACAGGGAAAAAGATTATATATATAATATAATATAAGAAATCCAGAGGGATAAATTATATATATATAATAGGGTAAAGAAAAATACAGAGGGATGATTTACAACACAACATTTATATACATTTATATTTCCAGATGAATTTCAAATTCATTATTCTCAAAGATGAGATCAAATTTTTTTCCCCAAATTCCTATTATAATTAAATTAGACTTTTCAGAAAATGAAAGCTTTTGTTTTGACAAATTGAAATCAATCTCATAACTTTTAGGAAACTGGTCTAATATCTTTCTGAAATTTTTCATTCAACAAAATTTTTCTTTACCCTCACAAATCATTTTAATTAATTGTTCTATTTTATTTTATTTTATTTTTCTCTGAAACAGAAAGATGAAAGAGAAAACAAGAGAAAAACAAGTGGAACCTGGTGTCCTGCGCTTAGTTGAGAAAATTGATGAAGCTCGCTTGATTCTGACGGTCTTCTCGAACAACTTTCGTTCCTCCTTCAGAATCTTCTCTTCAGAATATCATGCTCCACTTCAAATCTAATCTTCTCTCAGAAAACCCTTCCCAAAACATGCAGCAATCGATTGACAGACCTTTTTTTTTTTAAAACTTCAGAAGATTTCAACCCCCTCCCACATTCTTTTTATTTTGTTTTTATTTTATTTTTCAATTTCTGTCACATTCTTTCCCGTGAATCCAAATTCACAATTCTGCAACTAATTAAAAGATGCCCTTTTTTTTGAAAACTTCTAAAAAAAAATCTAATATAAAAGAAACTGTCTAAATTCATTCCAGCATGTTTCATTTTTTTAATACCTTCTATTTAAAAACTGCTTTTTGCAAGATTTATTTGTTTTGCACAAAATATACTTTATTTTAAAAATTTATTTTAATAATTATCCTAACAAGATAATTAATTAAAATAATAAATACATTTTAATATTTAATTAGTACCTAATAAGATTCATAACATTAAAACTAAAACTTCTAAATATTTAAAAACAATTTAATCTGACATTAAAATACACAATCATATAAATTAAATAAATCATAACTTATAAAGTGCCACATTAATAAAATATGACAATACAAACACAAACCAAAAATGACGACTACTACAAGAAAAAAAAGATGTACAATACCAATCAATTCGACGGTTTGACAACATGGGACTCAAGATGACTTCATTGTCACCTCTGTTTCAACATTTGACCATTGGGCTATTGGTGCTCGCCCTGTCCTGCTAAAGCAGGTGGAATCAAGACTATGTACTTGCAATACCTGCATACAAACGAAGTCGTATACATGTGCATATATATATATATATAATCAAAGCATTGTATTGTGAGAAGGAATTGCAGGGTAACAGAGCACTCGCAATGAGTGATGCTACATTGTCCTTCATCACATCTATCCTAACAATTATAATATGATTGATAAATTGACATTTCTAACTAACAATTCATCTCATTACATAATTTATTAAATCACTGCATCATAATATAATTCTGAAAATAACTAACATCGCCAACCACAATGTCATATGAAATAATCATGTCCACAAATGGAATAACAACATCATCAAATGTCTAACTAACCAGTCACACAAAACCAGTACTATCATAGTATCAATGTATCCAATCAAAGCATAAAAACTACTGAGTCCAACTGGCAACTAGGAGGGTTATTACATCCTCCCCCCCTTAAATTTGGTTTACTCCTGTAAGCCAAAAAACAAGTAAGGGTAGGATTATTTGATACGGGATGCATCCTCCCATGTTGCTAAAGTCTCATCATTGGGATCCCACTGGACCCTCACCTACTCAATATCCCTGCCTCTGAGAACGAGTCTCCTGTGCTACACCACGGCCATGGGCTCTAGAGCTAGCTGACTGTCCTCGACCTATAGAGCATTCCAATCAAGTACATGAGTAACATCAGGAAAATAAGGCCTAGGGACAGAAACATGAAACACATTGTGAATCCACGAAAGACTAGGTGGCAAGGCCAAGCGATAGGCAATAGGACCAATACACTCTAACACCTCGAACGGACCCACAAAATAGGGTGCAAGCTTAGAACCCTTTCCATAACGAATAGGGCTCTTCTAAGGACGAACACGAAGAAACACTCGATCACCTACAGCAAACTGCCGATCAACTCTGTGTGCATCAGCAAACTTCTTCTGCCTGTCCTAAGCCACTACAAGATGCTCTCAGATGCGAGCTACCTGCTGCTCCATGTCACGAAGCATCTCGGGTCCAAGAAGAACTCTATCCTCTAATCTATCCCAGCTCAAAGGGGTACGACAAGGACGACCATATAAAGCCTGAAATGGAGCCATGCCAATCGAACTATGATAGCCATTGTTATAGGAAAACTCGACCAAATGTAGATAATCTTCCCAACGAGATTGTTGGTCCATGACATACATGCCAAGCATATCCTCAAGCACCTGATTGACTCTCTCAGTCTGACCATCTGTCTCTGGATGGTAGGTAGAACTAAAATTCAACTTAGTCCCTAAGGACCGCTGCAAGGATGTCCATAACGTAGAAGTGAATACCGGATCTCTGTCAGAAATAATCCTACGCGGTATCCCATGTAGTCAAACAATGTCTTCCATGAACACCCTAGCCACCACAGAAGCAGTATAGGAAGATCGAATGGGAGAGAAATGGGCTACCTTGGTCAACATGTCCACAGTGACCATGATAGCGTCGTGTCACCTGGAAGACATAGGCAACCCAACAATGAAATACATAGAAATAATGTCCCACTTCCACTCTGGAACAAGATGAGGCTGCAACAAACCTGTTGGATGATGATGCTCGGCCTTAACTCTCTGACATTCTAGACATCTAGCCACAAAATCAGCAATGTCACGCTTCATTCCTGCCCAAAAATATAATGAGCGAAGATCAGCGTACATCTTCTTAACTCCAGGGTGTGCCGAATAAGGAGCCCGATGAGCTTCGGTCATGATTAGGGTACGGAGACCCTCTGCAAGAGGTACATACATTCGGCCTCCATAACACAAAACACCATCCGAGTCCAAAGAGTACCCAGAAAATTTTCCTTCCAATGCTCTGCCAGACTCAATCTCTAATTTCACTGCTTGATACCAATCATCAAAAGAAAGAGCTGCAAGGATCTGACTCTTCAAATCAACCTCAAGTGCCACAATAGAAATCTCATGCTTGTGTCTACTCAACGCATCTGCCACCACATCCTCTTTTCCCTGAATATACTTCACTTCAAAATCATATTCGCACAAGAATTCCATCCACCTTCTCTACCTTGCATTCAGGTTCGGCTGCATAAAGATGTATTGCAGACTACGATGATCTGTATGCAACTCGAACTGGTGACCAAGAAGAAAGTGTCGCCACCTTACCAAGGCATGCACAACTGCGGCTAACTCCAAGTCATGAGTGGGGTAATTGAGTTCATGATTCTTTAGTTTCCGTGATTCATAAGCAATCACTCACCCTTCCTGCATCAACACGGCCCCCAAGCCCTCCAAATAAGCATCCGTACACACAACAAAATCACCTGTCTGGTCTAGTACTGCTAAGATTGGAGCACTAGTCAGCTTGTCCTTCAGAGTTTGGAAAGCTAACTGACACTGATCTGACCAAAGAAACTTCTTTCCCTTCCTCTGGAGAGAGGTGATAGGATGTGCCAACCTCGAAAAGCCTTGGATAAACCACCTATAATATCCTGCAATTCCCATGAAGCTGTGAACTTCTGAGACATTTGCGGGTGCGGGCCAATCCACAATGGCCTAAATCTTTGTAGGATCAATAGAGATTCCATCACCTGAAATCACATGCCCCAAATACTGAACTTCAGTCTTATAAAATTCACACTTTGCCAAGTTGGCAAACAACTGATTGTCCCTTAAGCATTGTAACACCTGCTTTAGATGTTCCTCATGTTCCTCCATAGACCTAGAATAAATTAGAATGTCATCAAGAAACACAAGGATGAATCTATCCAAGTATGTTCAGAACACTTCATTCATTAAGCTCATAAAGATTGAAGGTGCATTTGTTAACCTGAACGGCATCATAGTGAACTCGTAATGTCCATATCGAGTACGAAAGGTTGTTTTATGAATATCTGGATCTGCAATCCTCAACTGATGGTATCCCGATTTGAGATCAATCTTAGAGAACACCTTCGCCCCTTTTATCTGATCGAAAAGATCATCAATTCTGGGTAATGGATATCGGTTCTTCACTGTTACCTTGTTCAACTGCCTATAGTCAATACACAAGCGAAGAGAACCATCCTTCTTCTTCACGAATATCACAGGTGCTCCCCAAGGGGAAACACTTGGGTGGATAAAGCCTTTAGCCAACAATTCTTCCAGCTGCAGACGGAGTTCCTGAAGTTCCTACGTTGTCATCTGATACGGAGCTCGAGATATTGGCTCAGCTCTAGGCACCAAATCAATCCTGAAGTCTATATCTCGCTTAGGCGACATCCCAGGTATTTCTTCTGGAAACACATCAGAAAACTCCTTAAGGAGAGGGTACTGATCCAATGACACCCCTCAACTATCCTCTGACTCCAAGTCACTCATAGATACTGCAAAAAGCTGACAACCTTGTTGGAAGCACCTTTTAAGCTGCATGGCAGAGATCATTCGCAAAGAAATGGGTTTTTGAACACCCACGATTTCTACTTCCTTTCCGGAATCATCAAAGCACCGCACTGCTTTATGGCGACAATCAATTATAGCACGGTGTGCACTCAACCAATCCATGCCCAAGACGACATCATATGAGCTGAGTGGTAGGATTCTGAGGTCTACTTTAGTTGAAAAAGCCCCTATACTCAAACTACAATCCTGCACAAGCTTCTCTACAAGGAGCTTTGACCCTGAAGCCAATTCAACTTGCCATTTCACACCTTGACTAGTTGCCACCAGTCCACATCTCTCAACCACTAACAGAGATATAAAGGAATCAGATGCACCAGAATCAAAAAGTATAGAAATTATAGAATCATGTAACACACCTAAAGTCTCAATGACGGTGTTCTGGTGGTCTGCCTGCCGATTATCCACTGCAGCAAATACACGATGAGATCTCCCTGCATCACCTACTGTTGGCTTTGATCCGACTGGCCTCTGATTAAAGCCTGAAGTGCTCTTCTAAGGACACAATCTGGTAATGTGCCCCTGCTGCCCACAAGAGTAACACCCAGTACCCCTGCCAAAACCTCTACCCCCTGATGGAGCATTTGACTGCTGGAAGCTCCCTCGACTCGGTGCTGACTAGAAGCTAGGTGCAGGCTATACAAAACATTCCTACCGAACTTGGTTCCTGTTCCTGTTTCGATCCTTGCGAAACTGTGAATTTCCACCCTGTGAAGATTGGAAGATTTTCTGTCTCGACTGCTGCTGCTGAGGCTGCTACTGCTGATGACCCCCTTTTGAGGGTTGAAACCTGTTCCTGGAAGATCCTGCTCCCTGAGACTGACCTCCGTGAGTGCTAAAACCCTGAGTAGGTGCACTGCCAATTTGCACTCCTATGTGGCCACCCAAGGCCATGGCCAAATTCTCCTCCACCAAGTGAGCCTTCTCAACTACCACTTCCATCGTCTTCGGCTTGAAGACTCACATGCCACCACTAATGCAGGCATTAAGGCCCCAAACAAAGTGTTGTACCCACATACATTCATCGTGGCTAATCCCTGCATACTGCTTCAACTCATAGAAGAGCCACTCATACTGTTCCACTGACATAGACATCTGCTTGAGGTCATGAAACTCGTCAGCCCTGCCCTGCCTCCAATGGTCTGAGAGAAAATGAGCCCTGACCCTATCCAGGAATAATTCCCAAGTGACCAAACTGATATCAAGGTGCAATTTTTGTTCCTCAAGGCACCACCTGGTAGATGCAAAACCTGGAAGGTGCATAACCGCACACTGAGCCTTGGTATTGCTACTGTAGGGATGCATGGCGAAGCAACGCTCTAAGTCAATTAGCCAAGTTTTAGCTTCTAGTCCTCCTCCCGAACCATCAAATGTCGGTGGGTGAGCTCTCAACAAATCCCTCATATGGCCTGCTATGACTGCATCCTGAACCACATATGTATCCCTTCGCCTTGCTAACCTTTCTCTCTCCCTTTCAATCTACGGCTCCTCCTCTGGCCTGGGTCCCAAACGAGCCAGAATCTCTCCAAGAATGTGTTGTAACTAACCGTCCAAACCCGGCTGTCCTGGGTTCTGACCACCTGGCGGATTACTATGAAGACTCGGTTGTTCCTCATGTTCAGAACCATGAGAACTGGGAAGTGAGGGACTTCACCGGCTTGCTCCACGACCAGCACCACGGCCTCTTGCTCGGCCACGTCCTCTACCTCGAGGCATATTTCTGCACAACAAGATAAAGGTACTAATAAGCTCAAGAGTTCAAACGTGAGGTTGCCTAATGGACCTAACTACCCAGAGACCCCAGCGTTTGCAATCCTGGCTCTGATACCAATTTGTAACACCCGTCGTGCAAACCCCAGAGAACACACAATTTTTTTATTTTTTATTTTTTAAAAACCATTAAGTTAAATGTACAATACACTAACCATAATCACATAACATATTACATCACATAATCACACTTAGTTCTCTGGGGCACGCGAGGTTACTTTACAACAACTAAATGGAAATAAAAGATAATAATAAACCACATAACCAATTATATTATAATAACATGAATAAATATTCATCCATGAACCCAAAAGAGTGAAAGTATCACCATATCCCATATTACAATCATATAGTAACTCATCAAATAAAGATACATGGAATCCTAACTATTACATCATTGTTACAATGTTACATTACAATCTTTTGATACAAGAATTACAATGAACTTTCCAAACAAGTGGGATGATAAAATTTACAATGAATTTTGAATAACAAAGTGAGCACTGGTACAACTCCAACTGCGAAAATGTTGCAAACAAAGGATGCTGATGGGGAACCCAACGGGTGCGGAGCACGTTCCACCCAACCATGTGAATTATAGATAACTCACCCCCCATGCTCAGAGGTGTCAATGAAGTTAACTCGACCATGATTGACAAACTGACTCCATGAACAACAAGGTACAAACACAAATACAAAAATCAGAGATTACAATTAAACCAAGCAATAACAATAACAAGTCACCAAAGAATGTTCATAAACACTTCCATAAGAATCAGAATCACAAAAAGGAGTACAAAACTAAGAAAACTGATACAACATTCAAAAATCCAAAATACATTTCCAGAGGCAAAAAGCAACAAGGCAAACAGGAAGTCTAGTGGAGAGTGTCATCGCATAGCTCTCATGGGATCTCCTGGCTCTTCCTCCAACTTGAGGCATCGGCACCCATCTATGGATCTCCTGGCTCTTCCTCCTACTTGAGGCACCGACACCATAGGGTAGCTCATGCGGAGTCGATAACCTCTCATGAAGACGAGATTATGACTTTTCCGACCACGACCTTCTCAATCTATCATTAGTCCATGTTAGCCCTAATGCATAGATGAGGAATCCAATTTTTTTTATTATCTTGAGTGTTTTACTACCCATCCTCCTAATTCTATTTTTAGGTTATCACTTGTTTAACTACTCTTATGTGGGTTCTCCTATGCACTTCCTCTTAACCGAGACGCCGGCCCCCACGAAGAGCCACTCTCCCTAAGCCCCTAATATAAACCAAGAACTAGGACATGGTTGAACTAAAACATATAAAACACAAAACTCACAACAAGAACATGCGAGGTGTTAACCCTCTCGCGATAACTCATAACCAAAGGTCTTAACAACACCGTTTCAACCCTTCCAAGCACAAAACTAAAAAGTTTCAATTCCAAAAGTATAACTAAGATGAAGAAAACATTCACAATTAAATATGCCTCTGGATCAAGGGTTGCAAGACAACAGGGTTCCCTCAAAGGCAATACAAAACGATGGCCCTAACGTAAAGGAAACTCAAATAATATGTTGCAAGCTTGTACCATTAAAATTTAATTCCATTCCCACTTAAAATAATTAATTTAATTTCACCAAGTAACTATTATTACAAAAGAAAAAATTATCAAATTCCAATCATCAAAATAAGGACTGCTATCTACTCGATGTAAACCTCTAACACGATTTATGGCAAATTTTCTTCTTAGAAATAATAATTCAACAAAATAACGGTTAAAATAATGCCTTATCTAACTATTCATAAACATTATTTAACCATTTAAAAAAAAATACATAAATTACATTTTAAAATAAAATAATATTAAATAAGATAATCAAAATTATATTTTAAATAAAATAAATTATATTTATTATATTTAATAAAATATATATTCATACACCAAAATATATATATGTATATATACATATATATATATATATATGTATATTTATAAAAATAATAATATAAATTAAAATTTAAAACTTCCATAAAATAAAGGGCAGGGCCGACGGCCCTACTCGCTGCCGTAGCAGTCCATAAGACTGCTGTGTGCAGTAAGGACGTAGGGATGAGGGTAGAAGGGTATGGCTTCGGCCGTCCCTTCAACCCTCCCCTAATTTTTTTTAAAAATTTACAATTTAATTTTTATTTAACAAAAGAAATTTTGGAAATTTAATTTCATTCAACCCTGCAAAACGTAATTTCATACGACCGACGCACAGTGACGAATAAATTCATACGGCCGGTGCACGGAATACATATATGTAAATAAAAAAAAAAATTGTTTAAAAAAAATAAAAATACTCTTATATATATACATATAAATGATGTATATATATATATATATATTAATATAACAGAGTAAAAAAAATCTATAGAAATAATTTATATCTATATATGACAAAATAAAATAAAAACATCCAGAGGAATAAATTATATATATATAACAGAGTAAATGTACAGGGGAAAAGATTATATATGTAACAGAATATAAGAAATCTAGAGGGATAAACTATATAAATATAACAGAGTAAATATACAGGGGAAAAGATTATATATATAACAGAATATAAGAAATCCAGAGGGATAAATTATATATATATAATAGGGTAAAAAAAAATATAGAGGGATGATTTACAACACAACATTTATATACATTTATATTTCCAGATGAATTTCAAATTCATTATTCTCAAAGATGAGATCAAATTTTTTTTCCCCAAATTCCCATTATAATTAAATTAGACTTTTCAGAAAATGAAAGCTTTTGTTTTGACAAATTGAAATCAATCTCATTACTTTTAGGAAACTGGTCTAATATCTTTCAGAATTTTTTCATTCAACAAAATTTTTCTTTACCCTCACAAATCATTTTAATTAATTGTTTTGTTTTATTTTATTTTATTTTCTCTGAAACAGAAAGATGAAAGAGAAAACAAGAGAAAAACAAGTGGAACCTGGTGTCCTGCGCTTAGTTGAGAAAATTGATGAAGCTCGCTTGATTCCGACGGTCTTCTCGAACAACTTGCATTCCTCCTTCAGAATCTTCTCTTCAGAATATCATGCTCCACTTCAAATCTAATCTTCTCTCAGAAAACCCTTCCCAAAACATGCAGCAATCGATTGACAGACCTTTTTTTAAAAAAAACTTCAGAAGATTTCAACCCCCTCCCACATTCTTTTTATTTTGTTTTTATTTTATTTTTCAATTTCTGTCACATTCTTTCCCGTGAATCCAAATTCACAATTTTGCAACTAATTAAAAGATGCCCTTTTTTTTTGAAAACTTCTAAAAAAAAATCTAATATAAAAGAAATTGTCTAAATTCATTCCAGCATGTTTCATTTTTTTAATACCTTCTATTTAAAAACTGCTTTTTGCAAGATTTATTTGTTTTGCACAAAATATACTTTATTTTAAAAATTTATTTTAATAATTATCCTAACAAGATAATTAATTAAAATAATAAATACATTTTAATATTTAATTAGTACCTAATAAGATTCATAACATTAAAACTAAAACTTCTAAATATTTAAAAACAATTTAATCTGACATTAAAATACACAATCATATAAATTAAATAAATCATAACTTATAAAGTGCCACATTAATAAAATACGACAATACAAACACAAACCAAAAATGACGACTACTACAAGAAAAAAAAGATGTACAATACCAATCAATTCGATGGTTTGACAACATGGGACTCGAGATGACTTCATTGTCACCTCTATTTCAACATTTGACTGTTGGACTATTGGTGCTCGCCCTGTCCTGCCGAAGCAGGTGGAATCGAGACTATGTACCTGCAATACCTGCATACAAACGAAGTCGTATACATGTGCTTATATATATATATATAAAATCAAAGCATTGTATTGTGAGAAGGAATCGCAGCGTAACAGAGCACTTGCAATGAGTGATGCTACACTGTCCTTCATCACATCTATCCTAACAATTATAATATGATTGATAAATTGACATTTCTAACTAACAATTCATCTCATGACATAATTTATTAAATCACTGCATCATAAGATAATTCTAAAAATAACTAACATTGCCAACCACAATGTCATATGAAATAATCATGTCCACAAATGGAATAACAGCATCATCAAATGTCTAACTAACCAATCACACAAAACCAGTACTATCATAGTATCAATGTATCCAATCAAAGCATAAAAACTACTGAGTCCAACTAGCAACTAGGAGGGTTATTACAGGAAAACACTTAACAATCGTAGGAAAATGATAGATACTGGAAAAACCACATTAAATAGAACTTTAAAATATGGAAAATAGAATAGGAAAACTATGATAATGAATAGTTTGGTATGGGGAATTGGAAAAAAGAATATCATGAAGAATAGTTTGTTATGGGGAAGTTCAAACAGTTGAGAAAACATATTGGTACAAGACAAAAAGAAAAATTGGAAAAGAGCTATTAGGAAAATAGTTAACAATCACAGTTTCCTTGTCAATTCAAAATTCGAGCTACATTATTCCCCACTAAATATTATAGAAAAAATAGAGAAATTATAAAACAACTATGGGGAACTAAAAAAATAATATCATGAACAATTTGTTGTGGGGAAGTTGAAACAGATGAGGAAGAAAGAATATAATGAAGCATATTGATATAAGACACTTTGATCCCATGTAATTAGCAAGCTTGATCCCTTACATAAACAGACCAGGGCAGTTTGTTCCAGGGAGCTTCAAGCAAATCAGGAAAAACAAGAATATCATGAAACATATTGATACAAGATCCGAGCTATGTTCTTTGATAATAAATATTGAAGACAAATAGAGAAATTATATAAGAGGTGTTAGAATAATAATTATTTGCTACAAGTCATTTTACATGGGTATTTTGCATAAATGATTTGTCTCTAGTATTTAATGCCAAACAATGTAGCTCAAATTTGCAATTAAGCCTATGGTGCTATACACATTTTCCAGAGATTGTTGCATCATATAATTGTTGTCATAGCCTAAAATAGGTATCATGATAAAGAACTCGGTTCAAATAATTGTTTTGCCAAGATGAAAAGATATGTGTATAAGTCTGGAGGGAAAAGTAGTTTGGTGGCTTTTAAGTGTTATTCTAATAGCTCTTTTATTTGTTCAACTTTATATTTTTAATTTGAGAAAAAAAGAATATCATGAAACATATTGGTATAAGAGAACAAGTGAAATTGGAAAAGAGCTTTTAGGAAAACACTTAAGAATCACAGGAAAATGATAGATGTTCTAGAGCCCACATTAAATAGAAGTTTAAAATCTGGAGAATAGAACATGAAAACAATGATAATGAACAATTTGTTATGGGGAACTGGAAAAAAGAATATCATGAAGAAGAGTTTGTTGTGGGGAAGTTGAAATAGATGAGGAACAAAGAATATAATGAAACATATTGATATAAGACATTGCCAATCTGTGTAATTACCAAGCTCCACCACTTACATAAACAGACTTGGGTAGTTTGTTTTAGGGAGCTTCAAGCATATCAGGAAAAAAACAATATCATGAAACATATTGATACAAGATTTGAGCTATGTTCTTTGCTAATAAATATTGAAGAGAAATAGAGAAATTATATAAGAGGTGCTAGAATGACAATTATTTGCTACAAGTCGTTTTACATGGGTATGTTGCATAAATGATTTCTCCATAATATTTAATGGCAAGAAATGTATCTCAAATTTACAATTAAGTGTGTGGCGTTATACGCATTTTTCAGAGATTTTTGCATCATATAATTGTTGTCATGGCTTAGAGAAAATAGGTATGGTGATAAAGAACTAGGTTTAAATAATTGATTTGGCAAGTTGCAAAGATATCTATATAAGCGTGCAGAAAAAAATAGTTTTGTAGCTTTTAAGTGTTATTCTAATAGCTCTTTTATCTATTCAGCTTTATATTTTTAGCTGATAGGCTATTTGTTTGAAGTTTCTACTGGGATTTTCATTAGCTCAGTCACGAATAAGATTTGTCATCTAATAGCTCTTTTACAATTGGTCTATTTGTTTATAATATTTAGTGGCAGGAAATGTAGCTCAAATTTATGTCTATATATATGTATTGAATTCCCTATTTCATATTTTAAAAAATACATATAGGCAGAAATATATATCGATATATATAGACTAAGATCACTGTGTCTCATTTGAGAATGCAACAATAATTTATATATGCACATGTATATCTAAACAACTGTGTATGCTACCTTTATTTGTATTTAGGTAGACTTTGATTTGAAAAGAGCTAAAAATAGCATAGGTAGAATAAATATTATAGAGAAACAGATAATTTGTAAAAGAACTATTAGGAAATCACTAAAGAACAACATGTATGTCTGAATCTTAAGTATTATCCCAATACCTCTTACAATTGTTACATAGACTACTTGTCTTGTACCAATATGTTGCATGATATTGTTTTTCCCTAATCTATTTTAACCTCCTTATAACAAACTATTAATTGTCATTGTTTTTTTGTTTGTATGGGAAGAAGCAAATTCCTACAATACAACCATAGCATTAAATGATATAGCATTGAGATGTTGTTAATAACAAATCATTTAATGGTGCAATATATGTAAGATGTTCATAAGAAATCTATAAAATTGATTACGCCTTGGCAGTGAATGTCCCTATTGAAACTGAATACATTCAAAAAACACCGAAAACAGTGTAGCTTGCATTGGCTTGGTGCCGCCATCTTCATTTCCATCGTCCAACACCGCAAGCAATGATTTCCCATTCCGCTTTTGTGTTCAAAGCTAGCTAGGAGTCTCCTTATGGCGTATATATTTTAATAAGCTCTGAAGTTAAAAACATGTTGTTGGTTTGCATAGCTTTTTCCCTTTGCTTGCTCTTCGCTTTGTGCACTGTGCAAATCCCACATAATGCTAATACTATGCACCTTTGGCATTATACCCATTAACATAGGAGAAATTGTAGATTATTAACTCCTCCCCTTGAAATTTATGAAGACACCAAACATCCAGATTGGATTTTCCCTCAATTGACTAGCTGAGAAGGCTACAAATTCAAACCTTTTGATCCCTATAGTAATTCCTTACTTTGGAGTGGACAATATCCTATAGGAAACAAAATGTTTGAATTCGTACCCTTCTCAACTAGACAATTGATGGAAAATTCAATCTCGATGTTTTCTCTCTTCATAAATTTCAAGGGGAGGAGCTACATAGTGAGGAAAAAGTATGGTATACACATCTATTTAGATATAATAGTGTGTATATAAATAGATATATATGTGCACATATGGATATATATATGGTTATATGTGTGTTTTTAAATGTGGAGACAAAGGGTATATTCAATGCATATATGTACTTAATCATTTCTATTCCAATTGTTGTATAGCCTATTGTTTCGTTAAGAAAGGGTGAAAGGACCAACTAGCAATATATACAAATATCTGCATATAGCTATATGTAGAAATATAGTAAAATAATAAAAAATTGCATGGATACATATATAAGCAACCTCAAAGATAAACAAATACATATAGGGGTATATCCATATGCATTTATCATTTTTATTCTTGTTGATGTATCCCCTAGTGTTTTGATAGTATTAAAAGTGCATTTATATTCTTGTTCTTGTATCATGTTTTGTTTGATTAGTTTTAGAAGTGGAATGGTTATAGATTGATATTTCTAAGTTATCTACCAATTGCCACTGGGATGTTGCAATATATTAATCTTTTATTTTTATTGTGAAAGAGGGCTGTCAATTAGTCAACTCAAATTGTAACATTTTGTCCCTGGAAAAAGTTCCCAGAACTATGTCTATGGAATCGGGTTTTGCGGATGGGTCTCTAGAGCCCCCAATATTGATTTGTTGACATTTTCCACTATTTCTGTTGTGGAGTTCGACTCTGAGGACATGAACCACCGACCTTTAGATCTTGATTCCGTAAGTATAAATTTTCTTTTTGTTATACCTGTTGCAAATTTGGTGTTATTGTTTCCAATTTTCTTCGCTTTAAGGTGTATACACACATGGGTGAACTTGACAAAGCATATAGATGTGCAGTGAGATACACATTGATATTTTCCAACATATAAAAGCATCCCTTTCATGTATATGTATATGTATATGTATACGTATGTATATATATATGTATATGTGTATGTGTATATGTATATGTGTATGTATATGTATGTGTATATGTATATATGTATGTATATGCATATGTATATGTATATGTATATGTATATGTATGTATATTTGTATCCATATAGATATGTATATGTATATGTATGTGAATGTATATGCATATGTGTATGTATATGTATATGTACATGTCCCGGCTGATGGCGAATTGACCCAGTTTTTTTGTGGCGACGTGTAGCTTCGTAATTACGTGGGTTGGCGGTGGTGGAGTTGGTGGCCTTGATATGAGGAAGCTTAATGGTGAGTGTTTGCTCAAGCGAGGGTTAATGCATCATGTCATTGTTGTATGTGTATATGTATGTGTATATGTATATGTATGTGTATGTATATGCATATGTATATGCGGAAGCTGAATGGTAAGTGTTTGATCGTACGAGGGTTAATGCATCATGTCACTGTTGTCCGATGGTGATAGTTGAAGTAAATGCAATATTCAATGTTGTAGTGTGGGAAAATATATACTTTCATTGAGTTGTATTGTCGAAAGAGTAGAATATGATAGATCACATATGAAGACAATAGATTTCCCCCTACTTTGTTATTGTGTGATGTGTGATGGAATTCCATGAAATTCTGCATGGGTGTTCCATAATGTTCTTGGTCAAGGGTTTTGCTAGAGTCTGTGAACCTCCATGATGAAAAAAAAAGGGTGGGGAGGATACCGGCCGTGGGTTGTGTGGTTTTGGTTTTAATGGCATATATTTGTTCTTGCGTAGATACATGCCTACACAAATCCTTATATACACTTCATTTCCACAAACATTTCTTACGGGCGGTTTTGTACATCCAATATTGTATTCTTTTTAATGGGGGATATAACAATAGTGAAATAGTGGAAAAGGTTAACACAAAAAACTATAAAATCCTTTTGTGTATTTTTTTATATATCCCAATGTTCAAACTATGTTATTCATTTTGTGATCATCCATAGATATACATTTATATACACATGGATACACATATATATTTTGTTACATGTTTATGTGTAATTACTACTTTAAATATACCTATGGTTATACATGTATATTCATATATGCTAATACAGTTGAGCTTGTATGTATACTCCTAGGTTGTGTGAGTACATTCTTGAAGTTCCACAGCCCAATCACTTGCTCAATTTAAAAAGGGTAAAAAACAACAACGAAACCATTTGTACTATAGCCAACATACAGAGGAAATTTGTGTGAAGCGTTGTACAAAATACAAGGAGCAAAGGCTAATTGCACCATGCACAACTATGACTCTAATTTCTATCAATATTCCCTCGTAGTTCCCATTGGAAATGGTAGATGTCACCCCTTATATACAATCTCAGAGAAATCCCCCTACTGGACCAACACAACAACAACACTTGAAAGAAATATTCAATGATTGCTACCTTTCTACGGTAAAGTAGTTTCAACACTGCATAGATGCACTTTCAAACCTTTTTTTTTGTCAGATATGTAGAGAAAGCTACATAGGGATGCACACTCACATGTCAGGGTCAACAACGACATGTGTAAGATGTTATTTTGAAAAGGCACCCACCGCTTTAGCTCTACAAATGGCATGGACCTAGGCCCATAACCATTGTTGCTAAAAAAGATAACATAGGTTGAAGAAATGCTTATTGCTAGGGTGGCTCTGGTTTTGCAAGTGTCCCACACTATAGGAGGTCAATTTAAATACAATGGTCACATGATGAGCTTCCCTCAAGATATCTTGAGCATAGAAAAACTTTTGTTGTGTCAATTGCAAGACCTTGATGTTGTGATCGTACGTCGAACCACTATTGAAGGTGGTAGTTACGATTGCTATGTTAATAAACATCATGTCATGGATGCATTGAAATACAAAATTCAATATGAAAAATATTACAAATATTAAAATGATGTTGAGATTGATTTTGAGGCTCTTAATATGTTGCCTGATGTTGGTGTTGATGTTTCCAATTTCTTGCATACAATAGAGAAAGTTTCTGATGAAGACCTAATTCCATCAACCAGCTCAACAAATGTTGTTCAGGATTAAAATGGCTCTTCAAAATTTTCATCATTTATCCCTTCCTTGCCAAATTCTAAATGAGAGCTCCAAGCAATCAAATAGGTATTACAAATTGAAAAAAAGAGCAAAATATTTTGTGTTGGCCTGAAATTAGCTCTTCTCATGTTAATGAATACAACACTGAAGGTTTATTTACAATGGCATTTCCAACATTGTTTCCCACTGGAGCAACACTTCCTCTCCAACCAAGGAATGTTCAAATTCACTTGCATGAATATGCCCTTCACTTAATGAGATATTTTAACCACAGATTTGGAAAACATGTAAGATCTAGGTATTTCCTCTACAACTTGATAATGGGACATTGCAACCAACAAACTATTTTTGTCTTTGTTAGAGTATATCTGAAAGACAAAATCCCTAGGTTGTTGCATTGTGTGAATGTCTTCAAGCTGCTTCTGATGGCCAGATAGTTGAGCATCTGATGCATTTTGGTGCATTGTTGCATGGGACCCATTCTTTTTGGAACTCTTGTTAGGCCCAACTATCTGCAATGATTGAACAACTTGGCATACCTACCCTTTTTTCACTTTAAGCAGTGCAGACACAACATGGGCTGGTTTGCAAATTATTTTTTCTTCTATGGTTCAATTGGCGATGGATCCTCAACAAAGACACTAACAGATAGTGTTTTTCAAAGTCTACATATAACGTCTTTATATCTCCATCATAGATTCTCAATTTTTGGTGAAGAGGTGATTGAAAATCTTTTGCATGCAAAAGATTATTGGTATAGATATGAATGGCAACATTGTGGATCTACACATGTACATGGTTTTTTATGGCTTCTAGAAGCCCCCAACATGGACACTCTTGATTGGTCCAATCACCATGATGTTACCATGGCAAGGCACTTTTTTGATAGATATGTTTTACCTTGGAATCCACGTTGCCCTACACAGAGATTACTCATAATGTATCATTGTTCTGAAGAAAATTCATGTCTACTTTCCATGAGCCATATTATTTCCAATGATCCAATCATAGAATATGAAGAGTTGCTAAATACACTTCAAAGGCATGCAAAATGCTCTGAATATACTTGTTTAAGGAAAAGAGGAGAGCAATTACAATGTCGGTATAAAGCACCTTAGCAGAAACAACTTACCTCTACATTGACATATGATGCCGAGTCTAACAAATCCTACAAAACAACAAGAAATGATGATCGCCTAAATATTCATAGCCCACCCATGCTTGCAATCTGGTGTGCCAATGTTGACTGCCAGCTAGTTGTTTCTAGGAAAGTCATTTTAAATTATATTTCTAAATATGCAGCTAAATGTAAGAAGAAATCAAAAAATTATCTGTTGAAAATACATGCAAATACAAATATAGTTGAGGATAGAGCATTGCTTACATATAAAAAATTCATGATGAATATTCTTGTGGAGTGTGACATCTCTATATAGGAGACGCGCCATATGTTACAAAAATTGCCTCTTCTCACTTCAAGCTGACAATATGTTCATTTGAATGTTGGTAAAAAAGCATGGTTCTGTATAAATAAAGATGATGCTAATGAAGACCTTCTAAAAAATTATATTCATTGCTATATGCAAAGGCCTCCAGAGCTAGCTAGTGTATCCCTAATTGACTTGGTCCACTTATATACACATTTAGAGTAGCAAAAAAGGCTAAATGGAAACTGAGACACCAGCCTGCAATTGTCCTTGTGTACCCATTGTTCAATACTGTTCTCATTGAAGATACATAAATATTTGAGACATTTTGTTGGACTGAACTTATGTTATACAAACCTTTCTAAAACATATAGATAGATATAGGTCTTGCCAAACAAGAGATCATACAAAATTGGAAAGTTTTGAAAATAGTTGGTTATTATCCTTGGCATGTTAATAGACTTCCAATTACATCCACAATTGAAGAACATAGTAGTGATACTGATGATTTGAACCATCAACATTCTATGGATGAATATGAATGGGAAGTTTTCTCTCGACTTGGTGCAACTACTAACTTTAGTATAAATCAGCTCTAGTTGTTGGGTAGGCGGGACTTTGATATGAACCATTCATGGAATACAAACCATGTACCTAAAAAACTTCATAATATTGCTTTGTAGTTCATCCCATTAGCTAGGGCACAACATGAGCAACCTACGATACAATTTTTTTCCTATAGATACATCATCCCATCAGCTTTCACCAAAACAACTATTGGCTCTTCAAATCATCTAGTCCCATCGCATGCAACCTTCCCCCAAAGATCCTCTCCACATGATCATTCAAGGGACAACTGGCACTGACAAATATTTTTTGATAAATTGTATTAGACAACAAATAAACATGTCTACTACTGGATTCAATAGCTCGTTGCTCACATTGGCCCCCACAGGTGTTGCTACATACAAAATATGCACCTCCACAATCCATACAACCCTCTGGATTCCCATAAAGGATATGAATCCTTTGCAAGCTCAAGCATTGACAATATTCCAAGAACAATTTAAATATATTTAATACATTTTGATAGATGAAATGAGTTTTCTAGGCTCGAAGTTATTGCTGAAAATAGATAGCCAATTGTGCCAAGCATTCCCTGATAACCAGAGGGAGCCATTCGATGGTGTTTCCATCATCCTTGTTGGTGATCTTTCCTAGTTGCCATCTATCATGGATGCCCCTATTTATGCTTCACGGTCATCGGCAGTAGCCTTATAGAATACTTTCACAGTCTCAGTCACATTGGACACTATTTTCTGCCAAAAAGGAGATAGCCCTTCCCAACAAAAGTTTCAGGCAATCCTTCTCCATATAAGAAATGGTGAGGCTCTCCATGATGACTGGGAAGAGCTTATGAAACAAACAAATAAAATTATCTCAACCACAAAAAGAGAACAATTTGATGTTGCTACACATTTGTTTGCCACAAAAGACTTAGTCGTATTCCACAACAAAAAAATGATCAAATAGTTAAACTTTCCCATAGCCATTAGCATTGCTTGAGTAGCACAACAACAGGCATTTGATTATGGAGATGATGACCAACTTCTCCCATAACTACTACTTTTTGTTGGTGAACAGGTGATGCTAACAAATTTATGGATTCAAGCTGGCCTAGTCAATGGATCCCATGGTATTGTTATAGCTATTTTGGACAATGCACATTGTAAACTGCTAGATCTTCTTGACTATGTTGTTATTCACTTCCAAAATTACATTGGTCCACCATGGGACCCAGAAAACCCAAGAGACATCCCCATCCCAGCTATAACTCGGGGTAGTCGAACACAAATCCCACTCACCATGGCATGGGGAATCACAATACATAAAGAACAAGGCTTAACATTAGACAAAGAAATGATAAATATAGGCAACAAAGAGAGGCAAGGGTTGAATTTTACAACTATCTCTCATGTTAAATCAATTGAAAGACTCTGCATTGATCCAACATTCTCATTTG
This sequence comes from Sequoia sempervirens, assembly GCA_007258455.2. NCBI lineage: Eukaryota > Viridiplantae > Streptophyta > Pinopsida > Cupressales > Cupressaceae > Sequoia > Sequoia sempervirens. The sequence goes on from VDFB02047230.1 coordinate 174,449,561, forward strand.
AAAGATACTCTAGACTTAGCAACAACAAATACACTGCTCGACATCACAGCAAAGAGGTGCGGTTGGAACAAATCCAACTCCTACCAAATGCTTCTACCCCCAGCTCGTGCACCAACTTATAGAAAAGGCTCCAGAATCATTATTCTTGCATTTGGTCCAAATTGTATACAATCCTCTTTTCAAGGATTTCTAAGCTAAATTTTACAGAACCATACCATGTAATAATCTTTGCAAAATGGGTATAATGCCAAACATGGATAGAGATAGTAGGAAACAAGAAGCAAAGGACAAGACTTGTACAAGCCAGTGGCATGTTTTGATTATTTGATTCTATTAAAGTATATATTCAACTATTCCACAAAAAATTTCAACAATATTCTGTTGTATTTCATTGATTCATTTTAAATTATGCTCCTATGCTCTCTTCCCCATTTTTTGTGCCTATATACTCTGTGTTTGACTGCCACACTAAATTTCCCCCATTTATTGAATGCTTTGCATCCTCTTTAGCTTTACACATTAAAGATAATTTTGTTCATGTTTACTATCTACTGTACCTTCAGCAATACATTTTTTGTTAATTTTAGTATGCAGATATGCACTGATAAATATTAATTTGTTGACTTCTTGTTTCAACATTTTGTTGTGTCATACTTTTTGTAAATGGAATTCAAAAGAATACACTCTTCTGTATATTCCACCTATCCATATTTTTTCAAATATTTTTAAATTGCATTATGTCAATTCTTTATACATATACACTCTTCTGTATATTCCACCTATACATGTAGTACTTTAAACATATAGTTGCAGCTGTTACAAATTGATACATATGTAGATACAAACAACTTCAAGTGCCAAAGATGCATAGAGATTGCAACTAGCAATAAGTAGAGCCCAAAATTTCTATAAGTCAATAACGTGTTTTTAACATTTCAGTATATTAAACTATATATGCACATAATCTAGAAACATTCTAAAAAAAAAAAATTGTGGTCCATTTGACTAATAAGTTTAAAATTTTGCAACCATGTTGTGTTTCTATTTTCTCTACCTATATACCCCAAGTTTTGACATTTCTACTTCATCCTTTTCTATTAGCTTTATTTCATTCAAATAGCTGCAAATGTTTATCTACAAAATTCTCTTTTTCATCATTTCACTGTTTCATTCTTCCTGTATATTGCATTAAAAAATATATAGTCTTGTTTAGATTGCTCTTTGTTTTTCTTAATTATGATAAAACTCCATGTCGTTTTCGACGGGTTGCTCGGGCTTGTTTGCAGCGATGATCAAGTTTGTTGACTGCATGGTTTTCTAGTCATGGAACTGGTTGCCTTGTTCAACGGAAACAAAATGGTAGGTTTTTTATCCCATCAGGGTTGATACACCCTGGCATTGTTGATGCCTCGCAAGGGAGTACATGTAATATTCTTTGTTCTAATATAAGGATGATGTACTGTAGAAAAATGGACGTTTCTTGCTTGACATGGGAATAATTCATTGTTTAAATTGGACTTAATGAGGCCTTGACTTGGTGTTGTGAGGTGTTTTTCACAACCACACTAGGCCTTGGACCCTCTCAAATGCATTTAATGGTGTCTTCATGTAAAGGTGTTGTAAAGTGTTGTAAAGGACTTTCACACTTTTCTAGACTTAATGAACCCATTTTCCTTTAATTCAATATTATAAAATGTATTTAAATGCATCTTCACATCAATCTAGAAGGTTTTTGAATTAAACTTAATGTTAAACTAGTGTTGTAATGTGTTGCATATTCACATTGGTTCTTGTGCCTTCCTAGGCTATGTGGACCTCATTTTAGTGTTGTAAAGTGTATTTAATCACACTTTCACATTGAATTTTGTATCCCAAGTCCTAATTTACCTTTACATCATCACTAATAGGCCCCTATTAGCCTGTATTGTGCATCCCAAGGCTTAAATTGATGAAATACCTAACAAAATCTTCATATAAACCTTATTTCTTAACTTCCTAGCATCTTAGCTGGCAAAATGACCCCTATGGGACCCATTCACCATCCATGGTGAATCATTCCCATCCAGGTGGGACCCATTTGTCATGGGTGGCGAATGAGTCCCATTTGGCCCATTTTTTAATTTTAAGCGGGAAATTTTGGAATTTAAGTTTTGTTTTTCCTCATGTCAACCTTAGGGATCTAATTTACAAGTAAATTAGGAGAATTGTCTATAAATACAACCTTTCAAACCCTAATTCACATCTCTCTCTTAACCATTCTTCATTATTCATCCATCATTCTTCTCTTTCAATTCAAGCAAGTTAGGGTTTCATCTTTGCAAGTCATCAAGTTTTCTTCATAAGACATTCAAGGGCAGAATCTTCCTCCATTGCTGTAGAAATTCAAGATCAATCATCATGGCAAGGTAATTACCCATTGTTACATGCTTCATTACATTCTTTCTCTATTTTGGTTTAATTACCTAAAAGGGGTTTGACCAAGGCAAACTCCCATGCCCTAACATTCAACATTTCTCTCTCTTGTCTTGTGTGTTTGCATATTTAGGCATCTTGAGGACTTGGAAATCATTGAAGATCAAGTTATAAAGTTTTTGAAGACACCTTCCTATCGACCAAGGAAAAAAATCAACAAAAAGGTTCACTTTCAGGTTCAAAAATCAGACTTTTAGAGGCAGACACCTGTCAGGAGCCGAAAAGTAGATCGGGGAATTCAGTTTCCACTTTTGGATTTTTAGAAATTCAAAAGTGGACTCATTCACCATTGGTGGTGAATGAGTCCCACTTCTAGGCATGATTTTGGTCTTCTACAATTTTTGATACCCATTTGTCTGAAATGGGCTCTCGTTCAGTTTTCCAAAACTGGGATTGATTCACCCAAAATGGTGAATGAGTCCCACCAGGCCTAAAAATCAAGATCAAAAACATTCTAGATGTCATTTCCAGTCCTACTCAATATCTCAAGTGCACACTTTCAGTTTCATCAATTTCTATTCAGTTTTGTTCACATTCCTAAGTGTTTTTGCATTAAACAATGTGTTTTCAAACAAGTTACATTACTTAGATTTTGCATACTTAATCAATCAATTTCATCATCTAGTTTCCTTTATATCCTTGCATTTAGTCTTAAATTCATCATGCACCCCCTTATTTGAGTGAACCACCTAGATTTTGGGTGTGGGATCTATCTCTTTCCATTAGGTGAAAGACCCTAATTAAGCAAAGAGACATAACATTCCTACACCTAACCCTAAAATCAATGGTTCATTTTGGTGAACTTGCTTTTTGAAAAATTTCTTATCTGATTTTGGAGTCCTTCATCATAGATCTAGACTTGCATTGACCTTGCATTAGGATTTGCATGGATTAATTTGCATGCTAGGTTTCAAATTTTGCATTCATAAAAAGTGCATTTAGGTTGCATTGTTGGCATCTAAATTCATTTCAATTTTCTAAAAAAAATCATTTTTCACTTAGGTCTACATCATTGCACTCAGAAAACATCAAAATTACCCAATTTTTTTTGAAAATTCTAAAAAAATTCCATATTGGGACTCATTCACCACCTTGGGAAAATCAATCCCTTTTAACCCCTTAAACAACCTTTTACAGAGCTGAAAACCATGTTTTTATGCTTCTGTTTGCTGCCATCAGTTATCTATATCACTTGTTCAAGTTTCTATAACATGAATTTCATTAGCTCATTTCATGCATGGTTTTAATTTCAAGTCTGCGTTCTCATCATGTTACATATCATAATTAGTCAATTGCCATCTTTAAAATCTGAAAAATTACATTCCTCTTTTGCATATTTGCTTTAGCATTGTTACATTTCAAGTTTGTAGAATAATCATTCCATCATGTTTTCATTACAAATTTCTATAGTTATCATCTTGCATGTTCTCTTTTTAGATCTTATTACATGTTGTAAGAGAATTTTGTTAAATGCATATGAATATGAGGTCCTTTACCCTCTCTTTTTGTTCGTCATAGATCCCTCTCCTAGTTCCCCTTTTGTGGATGAGGTTAGTTTAGTGAAAGAAACCTTGGATAATCATAACACTTACATTTATTCCTCTCCTATTTTCTCTCCCACTTGCGAAAAGGAGATTATAGTGTTAGAAGAACCAATTGGTAAGAGTTTTGACAATCTGAGTTGTTTCTCTCCTCTTACCTCTCCCATTAGACATAATATTACTAAAGAAGAGGACATCACACTAAGTAATCATGATGATCACACAACGCAACACGAAAATGAGATCATAGACACATTTCTAGACATTACCTTACCTAGTCTTCATAATCATGATAATCAAACTTGTTCTTCTCCTAATAGCCATCCTCGATGCAAAGAGGCTAGGTTGGTGTTAGAAGATATACCTATTCAAGATCATGAGAACATTGCCCCTACCTTCCCTAATGTCCATATCCTATGGGAAGATCTATTTTAAAATCATAATGGTCCTTCTCTTGATGCCTCTCCCACTTGTGATGAAGCTACTTTGCAAATTTTAACCTTAGATGAACATATTACAAGCTCTCCTAGTAGGGTAGATAATATGGAACAAGAGAATTTAAGACCTTACAAACAACAAATGATCAAATAGAGTCTTCCCCTAATCTCCCCATTATCAATAATCAAACACATTCCACCATTCATAACTCCCTTAGTTGCAATGAAGTTAGTTTGAATGAACCAAGCCATAATTGTCAAAAACATGAGGTTTGTTGTTCTCATAAACACTCTCCTTCTAGGGAGAATATCATCATAAAAGGAAAAGATAACATTGATAATAATATTATGCCCTTGAAAGGAGATGAAGAGCCTGTTGATGTGTTTTTTATGCACTTTTCAACACAGGAAGTGCATAGGTGCACTACCTATCTTGAAAGACAATCTTCCACAATCGGATTGCAGAACACTATCCCAAGGTCTCTCGGATGTCAAGTCATGACAGTGCTTAGATACCTCAGTAGTTTGATGTGATTTGCTGGAATCACAAGGCGGCCTTAAATAAATACAAAGTGGGAGCACAAAGCATGAAGTTGGATCTTCGAAAAGGAGTTTTTAGCATGAAAGCAATTATGTGTTGGCTGTAGGTTCAAACAACAGTCTCAAACTCCATCTGGTTGTTAGATTTGGCTTTATAATGTGCAATGAACCTTGGTATTGTTTAGCTTCTAAAAAAAGTGGAAAAAGGGCGAAGGGGAAGAAAAGTTCCTAAGTCTAAAACTTGCAATGAATAGTGACAATGGAGTTCCTGCAATGGACAATTCCTTAAAACAATATCCCACTTAACCAGGGATTTCACAGTATCATGGAAATTGTGCTATCTTCTAAGGGCTGCAGATTTTTATCCTTCATCCACCACATACATGCATGAACTAAAGATAAGTTTTTGGGGTAGCTTTAATCAAGTCCAGGCTAACTTTGCACAACTATCTACCTTCAACAAACAACAAAAAGTATGGACTAAGGGATCATCAACAGTGTAGGAATTTTCATAAACACCAAACAACATTCCTAAGATTTACCCAAATAACATGAACAGCTAACTAAACAGCAAAGAGATCTAAGCTAAACATCTAATATTGGAGAAGTGAATCAAATGACATGAGAGAAAACAAGGAAATGCACCAAGTCAATTCTATTTCTTATAAATTTCTGCAGCATGTCTTTACAACAACTCAACTCTCTCTTTGCAAATGAGAGGAATGCTCTATTTATAGTTTCCCAAAAGTAAAATGAATGGCCAAGATTCATTACAATTGTGTGGCCAAGATTCATCACAAAATAGGGTTTCACCTACCCCCAAATAGATTTACAATTTTAAAACATTCTTTGTCCTTTCCCTATTTCGTCATCTAGTGGATGACACTATTGCTTTTTCGTCCTGTAGCTAATTGCTATTTTCTTGGCTGTAGCTACTCTTCTGGGAGGTCTTCTTTCTTGGCTGGGCTGTCTTCCCGCTCTTCGGAGGCTGCATGCTCTATGTACTTGAGGATGAGGGCCTCGAGCTTGTCTACCTCGAGGACCTCGCATCTCAACGCCTGGTAGCTCCATTCTCTGGCGTTCTTTTCCAACTGCTCCCAATCCTCGTCATACTTTGAGCCTTGGTCTCTGAATAGTTCTGATCGATCGAAGGCACGGGCAGTGAAACTCAGGAAGTCCGTTGTGATATCCCCGACTGTCCCGTCCTTTATCTTTTCCTCAAAGTATGGCCTGATCTTTTCAGCGTCCAATTGTACCGTGGGCATATCATGGCCCGTCATCAGCTCAAGATATTGGGTGCATTCCGCCCCGATTTCTTTAATCCATTCGATATCTGGATCTACTTTGTTCTTGATTTGCTCCATCCTCTCCTTCCGGTTGATGAGGTCTCTACACCATATGTCCACCAACCAGTGATCCTCTTTTTTCAGCTCTAACTTTTCTTCCCACGTGCTTTCTGGCATTTGAAGGATGGCTTCAACCTTTGGGAAGGCGGAGTTGTAGATCGTAGGGAAGTTGGTGCAGAGTTTCTTTGTGCCCTCCAGGGATTGGACCAGGTCCAGGAACTTGTTGGCTATCTGCACAACCAAGCTGATCCCCTTGTTTCCAATGTTTATGACCTGTTGGAACCAATCCTCAGTGGTCCTGTCCAAGTTCTTCCTCCTTTCTAGCTTATCTATCTGCTCCTTGGAGAGTAGCTGCGGTGCAGCTGTAGAGGTAGTGGGCAAGTCATCTACTGAGGACCACTACTGGATATAGTCGGTTAGGGCAGCAACATGTGCCTTAAGCTCGTCCTTGGTGACCTTGTCTTGTTTGATCAAGTGCACTACCATAGCCACTGATTCCTCCAGATGTTCAACCTTCTGCTCCCTGGTTGCTGTCCCTAGTTCAATTGTAGAGATATTGTAGCTAACTCTGGCCTGGTCAACAGTTGGCGTTGCTACTTGTGCTGCCCGGGAGCCAGAAGCGTCCATGGTTATCTTGGAACAGACCTTAGGCTTCTTCTCCTTCTTTGTTACGGTCAGGGATCGAGCAAAGATGGCTTCCAATCTTGACCTCGGGTCGCTCAGAACAGGAGTAGTCTTTTCAAGCTGCTTTTCCAACCAGTCGGGCATGGCAGACTTGTCCTTGGGTGCATCATGGCTGCCTTCACCCTTTTCAGTTAGAGGCAAGACTTCTGCCTCCTTTTCCTTTTGAAGCTCTTCCTTTTCCTTAGCAGCATCCTCCTCCTCATCAGAGTCTTGATAAAACACGAGGCGTTTAACGGGTGCCTTGGTGGTCAGTATCTAGGTGGGATCTTCTTCTCCTGCCACCTCTTCTTCTTTCTTTTCTTCAACAGCCTCGGCCTCGGGGCTCTTCACAATGTGGGTCTCAGCCTCAGTGATATCTATATCCTTTGTAGGTTGCTCTTCTTGTGGCTGTCCCTCTTCATCACATGGTGACTGTTTTGTCTCCTCCCCAACATCTTTTGGCTGCTAAGCCAACTCTTCTTTCTCGTCTTCATCGAAGACCCGAATAATTTCCTTGGCACCAGAGCCATCCTCTCCATCCCCGCCCTTGGAAGAGCTTGTCTCTTCTTCCTCGTAGGCCACCTTGTCGATGGTTTTGTGCCCATATTCGGTTTGCTCATAATAATCATCGGCCTCCTCTTTGATAGGCTTTGAAGCCTCTTGTTCCAGCTCCTCCAACTCTTTGGAAATCTGCATTGTGGCCTCCATGGCTGGCGGACCTGTTGGCGGTTGCGAAGGCTGAGCTGTTGCGAGGGCTTGGGCGAGGGCCTCCTGGAGTGCGGGGTCCATTAGGAGTTGCGAGAGCTCGGGGGGAAGACTCTGCAGGTGCCGTGTAACAGCCTCGGGCACAGTGGAAAGGGGAACCGGCGATGCTATCGTTTCCAGAGGCAGAGAGGTAATGGGTGACATGGCAGCAGCAGAGGAAGGGGAAGTGGTCATGCTAGAGGAGGAGTCAATATTGATTATTGACCCGTCCGGGGGTGAAGAGGCAAGGTGAACAGAAATGTCCACCACCTGTGGAGATGAGGCGATTGCGGCCTGAGAGGCGGGCAGCACACCAGTCGGGGGAGGAAGGAGCAAGGGAGGCTGCGCCTCTGTTGTGATCACGGTCCTCTTGAGCTTCTTGGGAGATGAGCCTCCCGTGTCCTTCGTTGCTTGTTCTGTGGGGTCCACAGACTGCGCCATTTCTGCTTCCTTCCTTTTTTGAGACCTGGTGATGGGGGGAGACTTGGAAGTCTCACCAGCTGATGGGGAGGCGGCAACGTCCTCCATGGCGCTTGGCTCACTCTTGAGTGCTTCATATGTTAGAGCCACCCCCTGTCGCTTCAGTTGAGCGACCCGCCCGTCGACCCACTCCTTAGTGCGAGCTATGATAGGCTGGGTGATGGTATCCAGGTCCTCGACCTCTTGTTCATCCCAGTCGATGGAGGGGATTGACAGGTCGGCAACCGCAGAGTACCTCGGGTGCACAAGGGTGGACTCATCCTCCTCAAGCTAATCAGGCACCGGAAACAGCTGCACCCTCCTCAAAAACTGTACTGTCATTCGCATGTAGTGTCTCATGCGGACCTCCTTATCATCTTTACAATCCACCTAGAAATCTTTGACATGGTACTTGTGGGCGTATGTCGGCCCTAGCGCCTTCCTGACATGGCTGTGTGGGTCCATTCGTGGGCGAGCCGTATACCATTCAAAATTGTATTCTTTAAGTTCCTTTTCCGAGTTGCCGGCGCATTGAGATGTTTGCAGTCGATATACGCCTTGGCCGAGGGTCATGGGATAGGGGATCCCTGCTACATGCTTCTGGCAGAAAACCGTCTGAATATGTTGGAGCTGCCGGGAAAGCTCTAGGAGAATAATCCGGTCGTTCGGGTATCTTGGCAACCTGTTCGGCCGTTCCGTGAATCCTTGGGCACGAATGTAAGTGAACTTGGGGAATTGAATATATAAGAAGGCATACTCCCTCAAGAGTGCCCTGGTGCTATGGGATACCCTTCTCTCGAAGTCCCTGGCCACCAATCTGATAATGTGGCCTATGAAGGCATCATTGACTCGACAGTACTCCTTCTTGAAGTAGCGGTATTGGAGCTGAGGGTACCGGTCAAAAGGCTTGAGCCCTCGTTTGTGATCCTGATCTGGTGCCATAAAGAGCCCACTATATTGTCTCTGACCTGCCAAGGAGTACACCAGGTACGAGGTCATGTAGAACTTGGAGCTTTTCTTGACATTAACGAACTGCTCGTGGAAACAGTTACTGATGATGCCTCCCCAGTCGAATGAGATCTTAGTTTTTACGTCCTCATTCCCTTGTATGATTTGTTCAACGTAGTAAGCCATCCACTCTTGGAAGTTGGCGGCTATCAGGAGACCCATGACCCTGCTTAACATAGTCACTAAGTCGTGATAATCCTCGTGGAAGTCGCTGCAGAATAGCTCTTGGGGAACCTTTGCAGCGCTGCCCCGTTTCTCCTTAAGCCAGTAAATGTTAATTGACTTCTTGCAGCCCAATGGATTGGCATCCCACGCCGCCTGACACTGCTCCAATGTGGGGATCTGCATATGTGGGAATGTGGGAATATGGAAGGTTTTTGTGATTCCTTCCAGAGACATGTCGGCGAGGATATTCCCCTCCTTGTCCACGATTGTTCTGGTATCAATCTGGTAGGCTTCTCGGCAAGCCATTACTAATTCAGGTGCTATCAGAGACGGAGGGAAGCCGGCGGCTTTGGCGATTCCACTTTGGCATATCAACCTGGCGTTCTTTGTTTTAGGGTCGACCTTGACCCTCTTGGTGAACTCATCTATGTCCACCTGGTCGATATTGGTGTCGGAGATCTCCCTCCAGTCAGTTAAGACCTTCGATTGGAGCGGCTCACCTTGGAATTGGAACTTCATCTGATCTTTATCCTCCTTCCCACGAGCGGCCCTTCCGGATTTCTTGCCCTTGTCCTTTTCGGCGGAGGCCCCTAAAGTTCCTGCAGCCAATTCCATATATCCTGCAAGCAAAGGGCGAAGTCAGTACAACAAAACACCAGTAACATTAATGTTAGTCCGGATTGTGAGCATATCATCTGAATAACCATTCAAATACATCATGAATTTAATCCTCAGATGATATCGATTTCATTTTAGGAAATTTGGACAATCTGGGCCCGGAGGGCCGGACTTCCCTGGCAGGAATGCTGTCAGGGAGGGAAAACATGACCGAAAGTTCCCGGAGACCCCGTTGGTCAGATTTTGACGTTTTAAGAGACCCATGGTGGAAAATGGCATGATTTAGAACGTGGGTCGAAGTCAGATTCTCAATTTGAATTGGTTTGGATTGATTTAAGGAGCTCCGGAGATTCCAGGGCGGGAAGCTGTTAAGGGGCGGCCGTTGGAGACGGCAAACAGCGGACGGAAGTCCGGATGAGGAAGTCTAAAGGCCGGAGTCCGGGGGGGCAAAAAGACGGCCGACACGGAAGTTATGACATTTAGGCCAGGTGGCAATCGGAAACCCGGGGCCCGAAGGCCGAAAGGACGCAAGGGGTTCGCCGCCGAGATATTTTACAATGGCTTGAATGGTGGCGGCGAAGGAGACTCCGGGACCCGGCGGCCGGAAAGATAGCGAATGACGGCCGCCCGAAAGACATATATATCATTGAGCGACGACGGTGAGGAAACGATTGGGGCCCGGCCTCCCGGGAGGACGCAAGGGGTTCGCCGCCGTGTGAATTTTGCATTGACTTGAACGACGATGACGGCGGTAGAGAGTCTGAAACCCGACAACTGGAAAGATGCAGGGAGTGGGTCGCCGTGAGGTTCCGACCTGGATGGGGCGACGGCGGCGGTGAAGAGATCCCCGGGGCCCGAAGGTCGGACAGCCGACAGGGTTCCACCGTGAATAACGGTGGAACCGTCACGGAGTTCCGGAGACGGAACTCCGGACGGCCGGGCCCGGAGGGTCCCGGGGCATGGCAAAAAGAGTGCCAAATACGAATGGACAAAGGAAGCCCGGGATCCGAAGGGCGGGCGGCTGGATGGCCTAGGCAGTTTGGTTAGATTTGAAGGGGTGAAATTCAATAGGCACTCTGGGGACGGAAGCCCGACAACTCGGGCCCGGCAAGGGGGGACGGTCACCGGCATGCAGCCACGCACTGGAATGGGACGGCGAAAGAGGGGACCGGGCCCGAGGGGGCCGGTCGCCCTACGCGAAGAACAGCCGCGCAACGGGTGAGCCCCGGATCGACAGGGGAGGTTATTGCGATCGGTTTAGAAGATTTCTAAAACATGGGTTTGAGGCTCGAAGGGGTGTTCTTTAATTTTATCCAATTTAATTATTTGTTCAATTCATTTTAAATCCCCAAAATGATCAAAAAATGATTGGAGGGCAAATGAGGATGGCCTACCTCAAAAACACTTAGGTCGGCAGCCGGAGGGATGAGACCCAGTGGTCTGGAGGCCAGAGGGATGCGGGACGACGGCCGCCGCGAGATTTTGTCAAATTAGGTCGGCGGTGGCGGATGAGACCCAGTGGTCCGGAGGCCGGAGGGATGCAGGACGACGGCCACCGCGAGATTTTGTCAACGTTTCTTGGCTACGGCGGAGATAGGCCCGGGGCCCGCGTGCCGGGAGGACGGCAAGGATTTGCCGCCGGAAGGTTTCGCTTTGCACGGTGACAGCGGCAGCGAACAATACCCGGGGGCCCGAGGGGCGGGCGGCCGCCAGAGGATCGCCGTCGCGGACGGCGACGCTAGGACGGAAGTCCGGACGCGGACCTCCGGAGCCCGGAGCCCGGATGTTCAAGCGCCGCCCGGCAAAACCCTGATGAAGTATGAACGGCGGACAGCAGGGCGGGCCCCGAGGGGCGGAAGGATGCCCGGGGAACGCTGCAAGGGGCAGCGAACGAAAAGGGGAAGCCCGATAAGGGAACCCCGGAGGCCCGGGCCCGGGGGGGCCCCAGGGCCGCCCTAGAGCCAAACAAAGCCAAGGAACCCACGAGGCCCCGGAGGGCAGCAGAAGACCAAAATGGAGGCACGGTTGGTTTTAGGATGACACCTTAGAGCAATATCAACCACGCAGAACATTAAAAAAGAGGGGCACATAAAATGAGGCGGCCCTGAAAGACCCGGCAAGGCGAAAGAAAAGAGGGTCCCCATTCTGAACGGGGCATGTGTGCTGAGGGCACAACAAATGGTGACTCCACTGGAGAACGCTCCAGAGCATTCTAGGGATAAATATTCATTCAGGACCCAGAATCTTCTGGTTTCGCAGACCAAGAGCGGCTTCCAAGGATGAACCCGGGAGAACGAGATCCTTAATTGAGTCAGCTTACATGGCATCTCAGAAGCGTGTGTGAAGTGAGTTCATTCATTTCCTAGGGATAGTAACCGGGGTTATCACTTCAACCGAGTGAGCTACATAAGTTGCCTAACACCAAAAGTAACTTGGACATTGCCCCGCTGCCAGTCAGGCGTCCATAGCCCTGGCGGAGTTGTCGCTGCAATCTCGTGAATATTGCTCTACTGTCGGCCGGCCGTCCATAGCCTCGGTAGAGTTATCCAAACAACCATACGGTCATTTATTTTCTTTTCAGAGTTTTATTTCTTCTTTTGGCTTTGATATTTCACTTCTCTTTTACCATCTAGCTCGACTGGGTAAGCATTGAAGCCTACAATGGATTTGAGACTGCATTGGTCACTGGAGTAGACTTAAGATTTTTCACTCACTTGGGTGTCATGACAACCATAGCACGGTCCTTCAGAATTTATTTATTATGTAATTTGTGCGAGATCCGAGATGCGGGTAAGAAGACCCGGCGAAGGGTCAAGTTCTGAGCAGAATTTAGACATGGAAATCATTCACGGACAGCTTTGCAAAGACCAATAGTCTAGAGTGAATGTTTAGCCAAAGAACACGAAGAATGGACAGCAAAGTGAACCGCTTGTCAGGCAAGCATGGCCACCGCAAAGGAGCAGGAAGCATCCTTCGAAACAAAACTGCCGAGAGGGAGAAAGCAAAAGCGACGCGAACAAAACGCAAAAAAGCAAGAAAGCAACTACTCTAACCTATGCATAGGTATTTACAACAAAGACCTCGAAGGAGCTCAAGCTTGGAAGTAATGCTTGAGGTGATGCCCGTTGACTGGCAACGCGACGTTCTCACCTATTAAGTTTCTTTAGGCAGAAGGCATTATCTCCCAAGATCTTAGCTATCTGAAAGGGGCCAAGCCAGAGCTTGTCAAATTTATTGTGTCCCCCTTTCTTTTCATGGGCCTTGTCCCAATATAGGACCAAATCTGCAATCCTAAAGGCCTTGATTTTGGCTCGACGGTCGAACCATCTCTTGACTACGCCCTGATGTTTGGCAAAATTTTCTATTGCGAGATTTCAAACTTCCTCTAAATGCAAGAGCTCAGCTAACCGAGCTTCCCTACGATCTCCTCCTTCATAAAAATCGTTGATGAACTGAAGAGTAGGAATTTTCAGGTGGATGGGGAATATAGGCTCAAGGCCATAGACAAGGTGGAACGGAGAATCACCAAGGGCAGCCTTGTGGCGGGTGCGATCAGCCCAGAGGGCAAAATGGAGCTGGGTATGCCAGTCATTGGGGTTCCTATCTAATAGCTTCTTGATCACAGTAATCAAATTCTTATTCGTGGATTCAGCAAGGCCATTGCCCTGAGGGTAGTAATTGGATGAGAATTTGAGGGCAATCCCATAGTCAAACGCCTAACTAGCAAATTTTAATGAAGCGAAGGCAGGTCCATTATCACATACCAAAGCATACGGACAACCAAAGCGATTTAAAATGAAACTTTTTAAAAAATTGGTAACTACTTCAGTTGTACAATGCTTACAAACTATTGCTTCTGTCCATCTAGTACAATAATCAGTAGTGGTCAGAATATACCTGTGTCTTGCAGATGATGGAGGGCTTACCGGACCGATGAAGTCGAGACCCCACTGTGCAAAAGGCCTTACCTCCAGCACGGGCTGCAATGGGACAGTAGCATTCCTCTCCCTGGTGGCAGCGGTCTGGCACATATGACCGGAACGAACATGGCAATGGGCATCCTTGAAGACGGTTGGCCAATAATACCTCGCCCTTAATATTTGGTGTGCTGTAGAAGAGCTCGAGCCATGGCCCGTACCAAATTTATTGTGAAACTCCCTAAAAATGCGTTCTGCTTCCCCCTTGCCAAGGCATCTTAGATAAACGCCCTCATGATTCTTCTTATAAAGAATGGAACCTTGTAACATATAACCATTAATTTTCAATCTCAGGGCCCTCTTTTGGACTCCTTGCAGATACAGTGGACACTTATGATTCAGCAAATAATAAACGACATCTTGGTACCATTCTCCCGGGTAGACGTCTTCAAGCTGATATTGTTGTACCGTGAGTTTAGGGCCAGCCTCTACTGCTATTTCGGCCATCGTACGGGTGAGTGCCTGCCCTCTTACTAATTTCATTGGTTGGATCTCCATATCATACTCTTGGAGCAGGGTGACCCACTTAGCCCTCCGTTCGCCCAACTCGTTTTGCATGAGTAGCGATTTGACTGCTGGGTCGGGGATGATGGCCAACACCTTATTGCGTAGAATGTAATGTCTAAATTTATTTACTCCCCTAACGAGAGCATACGCCTGCTTTGCTATGTTGTGGTAACACAATTCAGCATCTTTGAGGGGAGCACTCATGAAGGTGATCAGATGCTCTTTTCCTTCATCATCCTTTTGGGTCAACATGCTAGCGCGGGAATGCTCCAAAGCAAATGAGTAGATGTAAAACGGCTTCAGATAATCTAGACTAATTAACACAGGTGCCTCAGCAATGGCTCATTTTATTTCTTCGAAGGATTGTTTGGCATCTGGCGTCCACTCAACTTTAGCGTCCTTTTTGAGCATGGCATTGAGAGGTTTGACAATTTCTGCGAAACCGGTGATGAATTTCTGGACAAAATTGATCTTTCCAAAGAAAGACTTTAATTCCTTCTTGCTGCCCAAGGGCTGAATCTTGAGTAACGACTCAATGCATTCAGGATCAATGGAGATTCCTTGCTCTGAGATGATGTGCCCGAGTAATCTGCCTTTGGTCACTCCAAAGATGCACTTCTTAGGGTTGAGAGAAACCCCGAACTCTCTGCATCTCTGAAATACTTTACATAAGTCAGAGACGTGATCACTTCGCTTCTTGGAGAATATGGTCAAATCATCCATGTAGATGATTATGAATTTGCCGATTAGGTCTTTGAAGGCGATATCCATGGCATGTTGGAAAGTGGCGTCGGCGTTGATGAGCCCAAACGACATTCTTCTGTATGCAAACATCCCCACTTAGTGGTGAACGCGGTCTTGTGGCGATCCTTGTATTGTACCATTACTTGATTATACCCAGAGTATCTGTTGAGGAACGACATCATCTGGGAGCCGTTGACGATTTGCAGCACTTCATCCAGTGAAGGCACCGGATAGTTGTCCTTTTCTGAGGTGCGATTGAGATTGCAGAAATCCACGCACAATCTGATCTCTCCATTCTTTTTCCTGACCGGGACCAAATTGGCCACCCATGTGGAGTGCCTGACGGGAAAGATGATTCTTGTTGAAAGCAATTTTTGTACCTCTTTGTAAACGACAAGTTCTAGCAAGGCATTAATAGGGCGCTGCCGTTGGTGGAATGGCCTTACTTCAGTCTTCAGCGGGATGGTGTGTGTGATGACAGAGGTGTCGTATGTTTTCAAATCCTCGTAACTCCATGCCACTACATCATGATATCTTTTCAATGCATTTGTGATTCCCTTCTTCTCTTTAGGCATACATACCTTCCCAATAAAAACGTTCTTGGTATCCTCGGTCGTGCCCAGGTTGTGAGCACGTTGCACTGGTTGCTTATAGCCTCCTTTTTTGTTTGCCGATCCTGATCCTTAATCTGATCCAGGTCGAATACACGCTCCAGCTGAACCATACCTCTGGGGATCATGTTGGTTTTCAGATTGATAACCCCCTTTATGTCTAATTCAGCCTCCTGCGGATCAGCTTCATCAATTATTTGGGTAGCGAAGACGTCAGAACTTGTGATGAACTGGACGATATGCTTGTCGTCATTAAAGACTTGCACGAGGGATTAATTGTATGTTGAATGCATCTAGGCCTTCTAGGAGATCCCACACCCGGTGCCTATAATTGGTGAGTCTCTGATCATGACAGGAGTACAATCTCTGGACCTGCTTAACTACAAGGGCGGAATCCCCGAAGACTTGCAGCACTTTCACATTTTTCTTCAAGGCCATAAGAAGGCTAAGGACTAGAGCCTCATATTCTGCTATGTTATTGGTGCAATAAAATTGCAACCGGTGGGCAGCGAGAAATGTCTTACCTGTTGGACTGACGAGTTCGATCCCCGCTCCAGCTCCTTGTCTTGACTTCGATCCATCAAACCGGAGCGTCCAGCACAAGGAGGATTCCTTATCTTCGGGTTTGCTTGAGCCTTCGTTCCCTTTCGGCTGGACGGTGGGCCTCACGATCTTAGGGGGGCTTTCTGGGTTGAGGCAATGATCAGCAGGTGGTTTTGGTGGTGTCTCTTTTGGTGTTCCTGTCGGAGGAGCAGTGGCTTTCTTAACATGCTCCACCGCTGCTTGGCATAGGCAACAGTCGAACTCGGAGTGAGCAGCGTTGTGGACCCTACACCAGTTCGGCAATAAGAGGTCTTAGAAATTCATTCTAGCTCCTAGGCTGAGCTGATCTCTTGCACATTTTTCCATGAAATCTTGGAAGCCATCGAGCAATCCCCAGTTGTCATCTTTATCTGGCTCATCATCAGCTCCTGCCAATACTTCTGTGTCTGGGGGCACTTGTGCGGAATGTGCTGAGGGACTGCACAATACCAGAAATACTTCATCTGCACGTTCTTCCTGAAGCTCAAGCTCATTTAGGTAAGCAAAAGGGCGATAATTCCCTAAGTCGGTCTCAGCAAACAACACCTCGCTGAGATTATTGTATTCCGTGATCATATACTTCATTCGGGGTTCACGGTCAATACGGATCTGATTTGGCAGCCCCTTCCACGGCAACCACATGTGGGAAAGGTCTGTGGGGGTGTATCTGTTCAGCGCCTTGGTGAATTCTCTCCCTAAAATAATTCCATAAGCATCAAGAATATCTGCCACTTGGATATCGACAACCTGCTGTATCTGGGGGTCCGCAGTAATTTGCATGGGGATGCGGTTTATTTCGCCCATGATGTTAATCTCTGTTTGGTCTAGTTGGGTGACCTTTCTCTTTGAAGGTGTGGGGGTGATACCAAGAGCTTTGCATATGGCCAAGGGCATGACGTTGTCAGACGCACCTAAATTGAGCAGGCAGTTGTGCAAGTTCTTCCCAAAGACCCTAATAGTAGTTAGAAATGGGGGAGTTTCCGGTCTCCCTTGGAGGATGCCCACAGGTGTGTCCGTTTGAGCTATTTGGCCTTTGTTCCTATCACTGCCCGTATCTTTGGTTTGCTTAAATTGCTGGTCCTTGGGAGGCTGTCTACTAGCCCATTTTGGCTCATTTTCAACATATCTATTTGTCGACTGATTTACGGGCACACTGTTCCTTCTTCTGGTATTGTCTTGTGCTTCCTGTTCTCTCCTGGGCTCCTCAAAGGTTACCCTCTTGGCTGGGGTCTCTTGTGTCGTGCTAGATGAGGGAGTCCCATTCAGAACCCTGAAGAAGGCGTGCCTTATGGCAGGAACCTTGAGTAATTCGAAGGCCGACAAACTAATTTTGACCTTCTTGAACTCTTCTGCCACATATTCACCCATTTGTTCGATTTCAGAGCTAAAAGCTTAGCCTATGGGAGAACTAGGGGTTTGAATCTTGGTTTGCCCAGGCGGATTTTGGGGCTGGCTCTAAGGCTGAACTTGCAGTTGGTTTTGGGATTAGTTCTTGTTGAGATATTGGGCAGGGATGTGGGGTAGCCCTGGGTTATTACTAGCATTTGGATCGGGCAGAGTGGCGAAATTGTTTGGTGGGGTAGAAGTTGTGAAGGGTCTGCCGGCTTGTCTATTCCTAAGGAAATAGGGGCTCGACCGTTGATGGAACATGTGGACCTCATCCACAAATAGCTCTTCTTCATCCATTGGACCATTATCTACCGAATCAAAAAGTTGAGCTAGAGCTGATTCATTACTTACCTCTTGCGCTTTCTCATCCTCAATAAGGGCGGGCTCTGCCTCAGGTTCGTTGCAATCGCCTCGCGGAAACAGCGCCTGATTGACCACCAGACATGAAGAATTGTAGGGCTCCGATGGGACAATATCCCTGCAGTTGGCATTGTCGATGGCATTTTGTACCTCCACTTGGAAGATTTCAGCAGCTGTCTAGAACTCAAGACAGTCCAGCTCAGAATGCCTGCTGGTTTTGTGAAGTCGGCACCATCCGGACAAAGCTGCTTCAGCCAAATACACACCGCCGGATGTTTTGTCATGGCTCACCGGTTGATCGAATGGCGTGGGGACACCACCGTTGTTGGGCCTGGTGTTCCATGTGCGGTTTTGCCTCTGAGAAGGCCTCCTTTCTGCATTTTGATTGGAGTTCTGCCCCCTTTCATAATTCTGCCCAGAGGAGGTGTCCACTTCACGATTGTCCCTGTTATCTCTATTGTCCCGAGACTCTCGACTATCCCTGTTAAGGTTGGCCTGAAAATTACGTTGGGAGGCCTGCAACTAATTATTCTAGTTCTTCAGATGCGTCATCTCCGTGGACATCTTCTTGATCATCTCCGTCAGCTCCTCTAGCTTGTCTTTCTCGGCCGCACGTCCAAGCGACGGGGCCGGATTTTGGAGAAAAGCAGGTGGGGCTGCCGGCTGATTTTCATAGGCTGGAGGAAAGTCTGGTCCTGACAAGTACAATGGCGCCTGGGGCTGTTGGGAATATGTCTGCTGCTGCGGAGCTATCTGGGAATAGCTGTACTGCTGCTGGGGCTACAAATAAGACGTCACGGGAGGCGCATAATTCAACGGTTGCCCCAGATGCGGCACCATAGGCAATTGTGGCACCTGGTTCATGAGAGGAGTTTGGTGGGCAAACGCCTGATTGAGCCCCTGAATTTGCATTGGGTGGGCGACGGGCCCCAAAGAGGGCAGTGGGTCGGAGATATTTTGTCCCAAGTCCACACTTGCAATAACAGCTTCTGCATAGGCGGTGAGTAAGGTAGCAGGCGGCGGGCACATCCTTTTTACCAACAACACCGTGAGGTTATCCAGGGCAGCGTAGTAGACTGGTAGAGCGGCCGCATCATTATGGAGGTACGGATCCTGAAGCCTCATGTGAGCCCGGTGAAAGTGATCGTTGAAGGAGCCGATAGGTTCGTTGACCTCCCTTCTGATGGACATTAACTGCTGGTAAAGGTCCGCGGGGTTGACGGGGATCTTGTACTTCTACAGAAAGGAATTCTTCATCAGGTTCCACGAGGTGATTTATCCCCACGGCAAATTGATGTACCAGTAGAAGGCCTCTTCTCCCAATGAATGCAAAAAAAGGTGACATGCCACGTCCTCGTGATTCACCTACATTTCAGTAATCGCCGTTTCGAATATCTTGATATGCTCCTCGGCCGTTCTTTGCATGTCATGTGGATGAAATTTCGAACAAAAGCCCTCCGGATTCTTGGGCATGTCATTGTAAACAGCAAAGTGTATCGGCGAAGGGTTATGCGCAAGCCAAGCCATGGGGGGAGGCGGAGGTGGCACCTGTTGTTGGAGAACAGGAATTTGGGGCTGTATTGGCAGTACAACCACAATATGGGGTTGCCCTTGAGCTATGGCTGCCTGTACTGTGCCTTGAGCTAAAAGGGCCAGGAGAGGAGCGAACCCCTGGCTGCCGGAGGGAAGATGTGCAAATGCTGTTTGAGATCGTTGGGTGGAAGATGATGGCCAGCCAAATGGAGGTGGGGGTGAAATGGAGGCGGATGGAGCAGAGGCAGAGGAAGAGGCGGAGATGCTTCCTTGT
Source organism: Sequoia sempervirens (assembly GCA_007258455.2). Classification (NCBI taxonomy): domain Eukaryota; kingdom Viridiplantae; phylum Streptophyta; class Pinopsida; order Cupressales; family Cupressaceae; genus Sequoia; species Sequoia sempervirens. The sequence goes on from VDFB02047230.1 coordinate 174,469,531, forward strand.
ACTCGTTTTTCCCTCGTGGGAGGCTGCAATTCTTCAAATTCTACCTTGTTTGGTGTTGATCGTAGAATCCTTTGAAACCTTTCCGGGGAGAATGATCTGATCCGATCCACTTCGCTTTATCTCATAGCTTAGTATTCCGATCGTGGCCCTCCTTCTAGCGCCAGTTCTGTTGATGTGTTTTTTATGCACTTTTCAACACAGGCAGTGCATAGGTGCACTACCTCTCTTGAAAGACAATCTTCCACAATCAGATTACAGAACACTATCCCAAGGTCTCTCGGATGTCAGGTCATGATAGTGCTTAGATACCTCAGTAGTTTGATGTGATTTGCTGGAATCACAAGGTGGCCTTACAGAAATACAAAGTGGGAGCACAAAGCATGAAGTTGGATCTTCGAAAAAGAGTTTTTAGCATGAAAGCAGTTATGTGTTGGCTATAGGTTTAAACAGCAGTCTCAAACTCCATCTGGTTGTTAGATTTGGCTTTATAATGTGCAATGAACCTTGGTATTGTTCAGCTTCTAAAAAAAGTGAAAAAAGGGCGAAGGGGAAGAAAAGTTCCTAAGTCTGAAACTTGCAGTGAATAGTGACAATGGAGTTCCTGCAATGGACAATTCCTTAAAACAATATCCCACTTAACCAGGGATTTCACAGTATCATGGAAATTGTGCTATCTTCTAAAGGCTGCAGATTTTTATCCTTCATCAACCACATACATGCATGAACTAAAGATAAGTTTTTGGGGCAGCTTTAATCAAGTCCAAGCTAACTTTGCACAACTATCTACCTTCAGCAAACAGCAAAAAGTATGGACTAAGGGATCATCAACAGTGCAGAAATTTTTATAAACACCAAACAGCATTCCTAAGATTTACCCAAATAACATGAATAGCTAACTAAACAACAAAGAGATCTAAGCTAAACATCTAATATTAGATAAGTGAATCAAATGACATGAGAGAAAACAAGGAAATGCACCAAGTCAATGCTATTTCTTATAAATTTTTGCAGCATGTCTTTACAACAACTCAACTCTCTCTTTGCAAATCAAAGGAATGCTCTATTTATAGTTTCCCAAAAGTCAAATGAATGGCCAAGATTCATTACAATTGTGTGGCCGAGATTCATCACAAAATAGGGTTTCACCTACCCCCAAATAGATTTACAATTTTAAAACATTCTTTGTCCTTTCCCTATTTCATCATCTAGTGGATGACACTATTGCTTTTTTGTCCTATAGCTAATTGTTGTTTTCTTGGCTGTAGCTAATCTTCTGGGAGGTCTTCTTTCTTGGCTGGGCTGTCTTCCCGCTCTTCAGAGGCTGCATTCTCTATGTACTTGAGGATGAGGGCCTGGAGCTTGTCTACCTCGAGGACCTCGCATCTCAACGCCTGGTAGCTCCATTCTCTGGCGTTCTCTTCCAACCACTCCCAATCCTCGTCATACCTTGAGCCTTGGTCTCTGAATAGTTCTCATCGATCGAAGGCATGGGTAGTGAAACTCAGGAAGTCCGTTGTGATATCCTCGGCTGTCCCGTCCTTTATATTTTCCTCAAAGTATGGCCTGATCTTTTCAGCATCCAATTGTACCATGGGCATATCATGGCCCGTCATCAGCTCAAGATATTAGGTGCATTCTGCCCAAATTTCTTTAATCCATTCGATATCTAGATCTACTTTGTTCTGGATTTGCTCTATCCTCTCCTTCCAGTTGATGAGGTCTCTATGCCATACGTCCACCAACCAGTGATCCTCTTTTTTCAGCTCTAACTTTTCTTCCCACGTGCTTTCTGGCATTTGAAGGATAGCTTCAACCTTTGAGAAGGCGGAGTTGTAGATCGTAGGGAAGTTGGTGCAGAGTTTCTTCGTGCCCTCCAGGGATTGGACCAGGTCTAGGAACTTGTTGGCTATCTGCACAACCAAGCTGATCCCCTTGTTTCCAATGTTTATGACCTGTTGGAACCAATCCTCAGTGGTCCTGTCCAAGTTCTTCCTCCTTTCTAGCTTATCTATCTGCTCCTTGGAGAATAGCTACAGTGCAGCTATAGAGGTAGTAGGCAAGTCATCTACTGAGGACCACTACTGGATATAGTCGGTCAGGGCAGCAACCTGTGCCTTAAGCTCGTCCTTGGTGACCTTGTCTTGTTTGATCAAGTGCACTACCATGGCCACTGATTCCTCTAGATGTTTGACATTCTGCTCCCTGGTTGTCGTCCCTAGGTCAATTGTAGAGATATTGTAGCTAACTCCGGCCTGGTCAACAGTTGGCGTTGCTACTTGTGCTGCCCAGGAGCTAGAAGCGTCCATGGTTATCTTGGAACGGACCTTAGGCTTCTTCTCCTTCTTTGTTACGGTCAGGGATCGAGCCAAGATGGCTTCCAATCTTGACCTCGGGTCGTTCAGAACAGGAGTAGTCTTTTCAAGCTGCTTTTCCAACCAGTCGGGCATGGCAGACTTGTCCTTGGGTGCATCATGGCTGCCTTCACCCTTTTCAGTTAGAGGCAAGACTTCTGCCTCATTTTCCTTTTGAAGCTCTTCCTTTTCCTTGGCAGCATCCTCCTCCTCATCAGAGTTTTAATAAAACATGAGGCGTTTAACGGGTGCCTTGGTAGTCAGTATCTGGGTGGGATCTTCTTCTCCTGCCACCTCTTCTTCTTTCTTTTCTTCAACAGCCTCAGCCTTGGGGCTCTTCACAATGTGGGTCTCAGCCTCAGTGATATCTATATCCTTTGTAGGTTGCTCTTCTTGTGGCTGTCCCTCTTCATCACGTGGCGACTGTTCTATCTCCTCAACATCTTTTGGCTGCTGAGCCAACTCTTCTTCCTCGTCTTCATCGAAGACCCGAATAATTTCTTTGGCACCCGAGCCATCCTCTCCATCCCCGCCCTCGGAAGAGCTTGTCTCTTCTTCCTCGTAGGCCACCTTGTCGATGGTTTTGTGTCCATATTCGGTTTGCTCATAATAATTATCGGCCTCCTAAAGATAGGCTTTGAAGCCTCTTATTCCAGCTCCTCCAACTCTTTGGAAATCTGCATTGTGGCCTCCACGGCTGGCGGACTTGTTGGCGGTTACGAAGGCTGAGCTGTTGCGAGGGCTTGGGCGAGGGCCGCCTGGAGTGCGGGGTCCATTAGGAGTTGCAAGAGCTCGGTGGGAAGACTCTACAGGTGTCGTATAACAGTCTCAGGCACAGTGGAAAGGGGAACCGGTGATGCTATCGTTGCCAGAGGCAAAGAGGTAATGGGTGACATGGCAGCAGCAGAGGAAGGGGAAGTGGTCATGCTAGAGGAGGAGTCAATATTGATTATTGACCCGTCCGGGGGTGAAGAGGCAAGGTGAACAGAAATGTCCACCGCCTGTGGAGATCAGGCGATTGCGGCCTGAGAGGCGGGCAGCACACCAGTTGGGGGAGGAAGGAGTAAGGGAGGCTGTGCCTCTTTTGTGATCATGGTCCTCTTGAGCTTCTTGGGAGATGAGCCTCCCGTGTCCTTCGTTGCTTGTTCTGTGGGGTCCGCAGACTGTGTTGTTTCTGCCTCCTTCCTTTTTTGAGACCTGGTGATGGGGGAGACTTGGAAGTCTCACCAGCTGATGGGGAGGCGGCAATGTCCTCCGTGGCGCTTGGCTCACTCTTGAGTGCTTCATATGTTAGAGCCACCCCCTGTCGCTTCAGTTGAGCGACCCGCCCGTCGACCCACTCCTTAGTGTGAGCTATGATAGGCTGGGTGATGGTATCCAGGTCCTCGACCTCTTGTTCGTCCCAGTCGATGGAGGGGATTGCCAGGTCGGCAACCGCAGAGTACCTCGGGTGCACAAGGGTGGACTCATCCTCCTCAAGCTGATCAGGCACCGGAAATAGCTGCACCCTCCTCAAAAACTGTACTGTCATTCGCATGTAGTGTCTCATGCGGACCTCCTTATCATCTTTACAATCCACCCAGAAATCTTCGACATGGTACTTGTGGGCGTATGCCGGCCCTAGCGCATTCCTGACATGGCCGTGTGGGTCCATTCGTGGGTGAGCCATGTACCATTCAAAATTGTATTCTTTAAGTTCCTTTTCTGAATTGTCGGCGCATTGAGATGTTTGCAGTCGATATACGCCTTGGCCGAGGGTCATGGGATAGGGGATTCCTGCTACATGCTTCTGGCCGAAAACTGTCTGAATATGTTGGAGCTGCTGGGAAAGCTCTAGGAGAATGATCCGGTCGTTCGGGTATCTTGGCAACCTGTTCGGCCGTTCCGTGAATCCCTGGGCACGGATGTAAGTGAACTTAGGGAATTCAATATATAAGAAGGCATAATCCCTCAAGAGTGCCCTAGCGCTGTGGGATACCCTTCTCTCGAAGTCCCCGGCCACCAATCTGATAATGTGGCCTATGAAGGCATCATTGACTCGACAGTACTCCTTCTTGAAGTAGCGGTATTGGAGCTGAGGGTACCGGTCAAAAGGCTTGAGCCCTCGTTTGTGATCCTGATCTGGTGCCATAAAGAGCCCACTATATTGTCTCTGACCTGCCAAGGAGTACACTAGGTACGAAGTCATGTAGAACTTGGAGCTTTTTTTGACATTAACGAACTGCTCGTGGAAACAGTTACTGATGATGCCTCCCCAGTCGAATGAGATCTTAGTTTTTACGTCCTCATTCCCTCGTATGATGTGTTCAACGTAGTAAGCCATCCACTCTTGGAAGTAGGCGGCTGTCGAGAGACCCATGACCCTGCTTAGCATGGTCACTAAGTCGTGATAATCCTCGTGGAAGTCACTGCAGAACAGCTCTTGGGGAACATTTGTAGCGCTGCCCCGTTTCTCCTTAAGCCAGTAAATGTTAATTGACTTATTGCAGCCCAATGGATTGGCATCCCATGCCGCCTGACACTGCTCCAACGTGGGGATCTGCATATGTGGGAATGTGGGAATATGGAAGGTTTTTGTGATTCCTTCCGGAGACATGTTGGCGAGGATATTCCCCTCCTTGTCCACGATTGTTCTGGTATCCTTCTGGTAAGCTTCTCGGCAAGCCATTACTAATTCAGGTGCTATCAGAGACGGAGGGAAGCCGGCGGCTTTGGCGATTCCACTTTGGTGTATCAACCTGGCGTTCTTTGTTTTAGGGTCGACCTTGACCCTCTGGGTGAACTCATCTATGTCCACCTGGCTAATATTGGTGTCGGAGATCTCCCTCCAGTCAGTCGAGACCTTCGACTGGAGCGGCTCACCTTGGAATTGGAACTTCATCTGATCTTTATCCTCCTTCCCACGAGCGGCCCTTCTGGATTTCTTGCCCTTGTCCTTTTCGGCGGAGGCCCCTAAAATTCCTGCAGCCGATTCCATATATCCTGCAAGCAAAGGGCGAAGTCAGTACAACAAAACACCAGTAACGTTAATGTTAGTCTGCATTGTGAGCATATCATCTGAATAACCATTCAAATACATCATTAATTTAATCCTCAGATGATATCGATTTCATTTTAGGGCATTTGGACAATCCGGGCCCGGAGGGCCGGACTTCCCTAGCAGGAATGCTGTCAGGGAGGGAAAACATGACCGAAAGTTCCCGGAGACCCTGTTGGTCAGATTTTGACGTTTTAAGAGACCCATGGAGGAAAATGGCATGATTTAGAACGTGGGTCGAAGTCAGATTCTCAATTTGAATTGGTTTGGATTGATTTAAGGAGCTCCGGAGATTCCAGGGCGGGAAGCTGTTAAGGGGCGGCCGTTGGAGACGGCGAACAGTGGATGGAAGTCCGGACGAGGAAGTCCGAAGGCTAGAGTCCGGGGGGCAAAAAGACAGCCGACACGGAAGTTATGACATTTAGGCCAGGCGGCAATCGGAAACCCGGGACCCGAAGGCCAAAAGGACGCAAGGGGTTTGCCGTCGAGATATTTTACAATGGCTTGAACGGCGGCGGCGAAGGAGACTCTGGGACCCGGCGGCCGGAAAGACAGCGAATGACGGCCTCCCGAAAGACATATATATCGTTGAGCGGCGACGGCGAGGAAACGATCGGGGCCCGACCTCCCGGGGGGACGCAAGGGGTTCGCCGCCATGTGAATTTTGCGTTGACTTGAACGGCAGTGGCAGCAGAGAGTCTGAAACCTGGCAACCGGAAAGATGCGGGGAGTAGGCAGCCATGAGGTTCCGGCCTGGATGGGGCGACGGCGGTGGTGAAGAGATCCCCGGGGCCCGAAGGTCGGACAGCCGGCAGGGGCCGTGAATAACGGCGGAACCGTCACGGAGTTCCGGAGGAGAAATCCGAACGGCCGGGCTCGGAGGGTCCCGGGGTATGGCATGGCAAAAGCGCCGAATACGAACGGACGGACAAAGGCCCAGGATCCGGGCGGGCGGTTGGATGGCCTAGACAGTTTGGTTAGATTTGAAGGGGCGAAATTCAATAGGCACTCCGGGGACGGAAGCCCGACAACTCGGGCCCGGCAAGGGGGGACGGCCGTCGGCATGTAGCCACGCACTGGAATGGGACGGCGAAAGAGGGGACCGGGCCCGAGGGGGCCGGTCGCCCTGCACGAAGAACATCCGCGCAACGGGCGAGCCCTGGATCGACAGGGGAGGTTATTGCGATCGGTTTAGAAGATTTCTAAAACATGGGTTTGAGGCGCGAAGGGGTGTTCTTTAATTTTATCCAATTTAATTATTTGTTCAATTCATTTTAAATCCCCAAAATGATCAAAAAATGATTGGAGGGCAAACGAGGATGGCCTACCTCGAAAACACTTAGGCGGGGAGGCGCGGAATTCACCGGGAATCGACAGAGCGATGCAGACACAGATGATCGTGACGATGCCGATTACAGTGGGCTCTAGGTGATGTCTTTATCAACTCTCTCAAATTCACAAAGTGAAAATGAAATTGGCGGATGATACATTATATACCCTATCTACGATTAATGCGGTCATTTATTGCAGGTACGGACGCGCCAAAAAGTTGGTGGAGTTCAAATTAGGTCGGCGGCGGCGGATGAGACCTCGGGGTCCGGAGGCCGGAGGGATGCGGGACGACGGCCGCCGCGAGATTTTGTCAACGTTTCGTGGCTACGGCAAAGATAAGCCCGGGGCCCGGGTGCTGGGAGGCTGGCAAGGATTCGTCGCTGGAAGGTTTCGCTTTACACGGTGATGGCGGTGGCGAACAATACCCCGGGGCTCGAGGGGCGGGCGGCCGCCGGAGGATCGCCGTCAGAAGATTGTTGTCACAGACGGTGACGCCGGGATGGAAGTCCAGACGCGGACCTCCGAAACCCGGAGCCCGGATGTTCAGGTGCCGCCCGGCAAAACCCTGATGAAGTATGAATGACGGACAGCAGGGCGGGCCCCGAGGAGCGGAAGGACGCCTGGGGAACGCTGCAAGGGGCGGCGAACGAAAAGGGGAAGCCTGATAAGGGAACCCCGGAGGCCCGAGCTCGGGGGGGCCCCAGGGCTGCCCCAGAGCGAAACAAAGCCAAGGAACCTACGAGGCCCTGGAGGGCAGCAGAAGACCAAAATGGAGGCACGGTTGGTTTTAGGATGACACCTTAGAGCAATATCGACCACGCGGAAAATCAAAAAAGAGGGGCACGCAAAACAAGGAGACCCCGAAAGACCCGGCAAGGCGAAAGAAAAGAGGGTCCTCATTCTGAACGAGGCGTGTGTGCTGAGGGCACAACAAATGGCGACTCCACTAGAGAACACTCCAGAGCGTTCTAGGGATAAATATTCATTCAGGACCCAGAATCTTCTGGTTTCGCAGACCAAGAGTGGCTTCCAAGGATGAACCCAGGAGAACAAGATCCTTAATTGAGTCAGCTTACATGGCATCTCAGAAGCGTGTGTGAAGTGAGTTCATTCCTTTCCTATGGATAGTAACCAGGGTTATCACTTCAACCGAGTGAGCTACATAAGTTGCCTAACACCAAAAGTAACCTAGACATTGCCCCGCTGCCAGTCAGGCGTCCATAGCCCTAGCGGAGTTGTCACTGCAATCTCGTGAATATTGCTCTACTGCCGGCCGGGCGTCCATAGCCTCGGTAGAGTTATCCAAACACCCATACAGTCATTTATTTTCTTTTCAGAGTTTCATTTCTCCTTTTGGCTTTGATATTTCACTTCTCTTTTACCATCTAGCTTGACCGGGTAAGCATTGAAGCCTACAATGGGTTTGAGACTACAGTGGTCACTGGAGTAGATTTAAGATTTTTCACTCACTTGGGTGTCATGACAACCATAGCACGGTCCTTCAAAATTTATTTATTATGTAATTTGTGAGAGATCTGAGATGCGGGTAAGAAGACCCGGCGAAGGGTCAAGTTCTGAGCAGAATTCAGACAGGGAAATCATTCGCGGACAGCTTTGCAAAGACCAATAGTCTAGAGTGAATGTTTAGCCAAAGAACACGAAGAACAGACAACAAAGTGAACCGCTTGTCAGGCAAGCACGGCCACCGCAAAGGAGCAGGAAGCATCCTTCGAAACAAAACTGCCGGGAGGGAGAAAGCAAAAGCGACGCGAACAAAATGCAAACAAGCAAGAAAGCAACTACTCTAACCTATGCACAGGTATTTACAACAAAGACCTCGAAGGAGCTTAAGTTTAGAAGTAATGCTTGAGGTGATGCCCGTTGACTGGAAACAGGACGTTCTCACTGGTTAAGTTCTTTAGGCAGAAGGCATTATCTTCCAAGATCTCAGCTAGCTGAAAGGGGCCAAGCCAGAGCTTATCGAATTTATTGTGTCCCCCTTTCTTTTCATGGGCCTTGTCCCAATATAGGACCAAATCTGCAATCCTAAAGGCCTTGATTTTGGCTCGACAGTCGAGCCATCTCTTGACTACGCCCTGATGTTTGGCAAAATTTTCTATTGCGTGGTTTCGAACTTCCTCTAAATGCAAGAGCTCAGCTAACCGAGCTTCCCTACGATCTCCTCCATAAAAATCGTTGATGAACTGAAGAGTAGGAATTTTCAGGTGGATGGGGAATATAGGCTCAAGGCCATAGACAAGGTGGAATAGAGAATCACCAAGGGCAGCCTTGTGGCAGGTGCGATCAGCCCAGAGGGAAAAATGGAGCTGGGTATGCCAGTCCTTGGGGTTCCTATCTAACAACTTCTTGATCACAGTAATCAAATTCTTATTCGTGGATTCAGCAAAGCCATTGCCCTGAGGGTAGTAATTGGATGAGAATTTGAGGGCAATCCCATAGTCAAACGCCCAACTAGCAAATTTTAATGAAGCGAAGGCACGTCCATTATCACATACCAAAGCATACGGACAACCAAAGTGATTTAAAATGAAACTTTCTAAGAAATTGGTAACTACTTCAGTTGTACAATGCTTACAAACTATTGCTTCCGTCCATCTAGTACAATAATCAGTAGCGGTCAGAATGTACCTATGTCCTGCAGATGATGGAGGGCTTACCGGACCGATGAAGTCGAGACCCCACTGTGCAAAAGGTCTTACCTCCAGCACGGGCTGCAATGGGATAGCAGCATTCATCTCCCTGGTGGCAGCGGTCTGGCACGTATGATAGGAACGAACATGGCAATGGGCATCCTTGAAGACGGTTGGCCAATAATACCCCGCCCTTAATATTTGGTGTGCTGTAGAAGAGCTCGAGCCATGGCCCGTACCAAATTTATTGTGAAACTCTCTGAAAACGCGTTCTGCTTCCCCCTTGCTAAGGCATCTTAGATAAATGCCCTCGTGATTATTCTTATAAAGAATGGAACCCTGTAACATATAACCATTACTTTTCAATCTCAGGGCCCTCTTCTGGACTCCTTGCAGATGCGGTGGACACTTATGATTCAGCAAATAATAAATGACATCTTGGTACCATTCTCCCGGGGAGACATCTTAAAGCTGATATTGCTGTACCGTGAGTTTAGGGCCAGCCTCTACTGCTGTTTCGGCCATCGTACGGGTGAGTGCCTGCCCTCTTACCAATTTCATTGGTTGGATCTCCATATCATACTCTTGGAGCAAGGTGACCCACTTAGCCCTTCGTTCGCCCAACTCATTTTGCATGAGTAGCGTTTTGACTGCTGGGTCGGGGATGATGGCCAACACCTTATTGCGTAGAATGTAATGTCTAAATTTATTTACTCCCCTAACGAGAGCATACGCCTGCTTTGCTATGTTGTGGTAACACAATTCAGCATCTTTGAGGGGAGCACTCATGAAGGTGATCAGATGCTCATTTCCTTCATCATCCTTTTGGGTCAACATGCTAGCGCGGGAATGCTCCGAAGCAAATGAGTAGATGTAAAACGGCTTCAGATAATCTAGACTAATTAACACAGGTGCCTCAGCAGTGGCTCGTTTTATTTCTTCAAAGGATTGTTTGGCATCTGGCGTCCACTCAACTTTAGCGTCCTCTTTGAGCATGGCATTGAGAGGTTTGACAATTTCTGCGAAACCGGTGATGAATTTTTGGACAAAATTAATCTTTCCGAAGAAAGACTTTAATTCTTTCTTGCTGCCCAGGGGCTGAATCTTGAGTAACGACTCAATGCGTTCAGGATCAATGGAGATTCCTTGCTCTGAGATGATGTGCCCGAGTAATCTGCCTTCGGTCACTCCAAAGATGCACTTCTTAGGGTTGAGAGAAACCCCGAACTCTCTGCATCTCTGAAATACTTTACATAAGTCAGAGACGTGATCACTTCGCTTCTTGGAGAATACGGTCAAATCATCCATATAGATGATTATGCATTTGCCGATTAGGTCTTTGAAGGCGATATCCATGGTGCGTTGGAAAGTGGCGCCGGTGTTGATGAGCCCGAACGACATTCTTCTGTACGTAAACGTCCCCCACTTAGTGGTGAACGCGGTCTTGTGGCGATCCTCGTATTGTACCATTACTTGATTATACCCAGAGTATCCGTCGAGGAACGACATCATCTGGGAGCCGTTGACGATTTGCAGCACTTCATCCAATGAAGGCACCAGATAGTTGTCCTTTTCTGAGGTGCGATTGAGATTGCGGAAATCCACGCACAATCTGATCTCTCCATTCTTTCTCCTAACCGGGACCAAATTGGCCACCCATGTGGAGTGCCTGACGGGAAAGATGATTCTTGCTGAAAGCAATTTTTGTACCTCTTTGTAAACAACAGGTTCTAGCAAGGCATTAATAGGGCGCTGCCGTTGGCGGAATGGCCTTACTTCAGTCTTCAGCGGGATGTTGTGTGTGATGACAGAGGTGTCGTACGTTTTCAAATCCTCGTAACTCCATGCCACTACATCATGATATCTTTTCAATGCATCTGTGATTCCCTTTTTCTCTTCAGGCGTACATACCTTCCCAACAACTTTTCAATGCATCATGATATCTTTTCAATGCATCTGTGATTCCCTTTTTCTCTTCATCATGTGGCGACTGTTCTGTCTCCTCCCCAACATCTTTTGGCTACTGAGCCAACTCTTCTTCCTCGTCTTCATCGAAGACCCAAATAATTTCCTTGGCACCCGAGCCATCCTCTCCATCCCCGCCCTCGGAAGAGCTTGTCTCTTCTTCCTCGTAGGCCACCTTGTCGATGGTTTTGTGCCCATATTCGGGTTGCTCATAATAATCGTCGGCCTCCTCTTCGATAGGCTTTGAAGCCTCTTGTTCCAGCTCCTCCAACTCTTTGGAAATCTGCATTGTGGCCTCCATGGCTGGCGGACCTGTTGGCGGTTGCGAAGGCTGAGCTATTGCGAGGGCTTGGGCGAGGGCCGCCTGGAGTGCGGGGTCCATTAGGAGTTGCGAGAGCTCGGGGGGAAGACTCTGCAGGTGTCGTGTAACAGCCTCGGGCACAGTGGAAAGGGGAATCGGCGATGCTATCGTTGCCAGAGGCAGAGAGGTAATGGGTGACATGGCAGCAGCAGAGGAAGGGGAAGTGGTCATGCTAGAGGAGGAGGCAATATTGATTATTGACCCGTCCGGGGGTGAAGCGGCAAGGTGAACAGAAATGTCCACCGCCTGTGGAGATGAGGCGATTGCGGCCTGAGAGGCGGGTAGTACACCAGTCGGGGGAGGAAGGAGCAAGGGAGGCTGCGCCTCTGTTGTGATCACGGTCCTCTTGAGCTTCTTGGGAGATGAGCCTCCCGTGTCCTTCATTGCTTATTCTGTGGGGTCCGCAGACTGCGCTGTTTCTACTTCCTTCTTTTTTTGAGACCTGGTGATGGGGGGAGACTTGGAAGTCTCACCAGCTGATGGGGAGGCAGCAACGTCCTCCATGGCGCTTGGCTCACTCTTGAGTGCTTCATATGTTAGAGCCACCCCCTATTGCTTCAGTTGAGCGAACCGCCCGTCGACCCACTCCTTAGTGCGAGCTATGATAGGTTGTGTGATGGTATCCAGGTCCTCGACCTCTTGTTCATCCTAGTCGATGGAGGGGATTGCTAGGTCGGCAACCGCAGAGTACCTCGGGTGCACAAGGGTGGACTCATCCTCCTCAAGCTGATCAGGCACCGGAAACAGCTGCACCTTCCTCAAAAACTGTACTGTCATTCGCATGTAGTGTCTCATGTGGACCTTCTTATCATCTTTACAATCCACCCAGAAATCTTCGACATGGTACTTGTGGGCGTATGCAGGCCCTAGCGCCTTCCTGACATGGCCGTGTGGGTCCATTCGTGGGCGAGCCGTGTACCATTCAATATTGTATTCTTTAAGTTCCTTTTCTGAGTTGTCGGCGCATTGAGATGTTTGCAGTCGATATACGCCTTGGCCGAGGGTCATGGGATAGGGGATCCCTGCTACATGCTTCTGGCCGAAAACCGTCTGAATATGTTGGAGCTGCCGGGAAAGCTCTAGGAGAATGATCCGGTCGTTCGGGTATCTTGGCAACCTGTTTGGCCGTTCCGTGAATCCCTGGGCACGGATGTAAGTGAACTTAGGGAATTGAATATATAAGAAGGCATACTCCCTCAAGAGTGCCTTGGCGCTGTGGGATACCCTTCTCTCGAAGTCCTCGGCCACCAATCTGATAATGTGGCCTATGAAGGCATCATTGACTTGGCAGTACTCATTCTTGAAGTAGCGGTATTGGAGCTGAGGGTACCGGTCAAAAGGCTTGAGCCCTCGTTTGTGATCCTGATCCGGCGCCATAAAGAGCCCACTATATTGTCTCTGACCTGCCAAGGAGTACACCAGGTACGAGGTCATATAAAACTTGGAGCTTTTCTTGACATTAACGAACTGCTCGTGGAAACAGTTACTGATGATGCCTCCCCAATCGAATAAGATCTTAGTTTTTACGTCCTCATTCCCTCGTATGATTTGTTCAATGTAGTAAGCCATCCACTCTTGGAAGTATGCGGCTGTCGGGAGACCCATGACCCTGCTTAGCATAGTCACTAAGTCGTGATAATCCTCGTGGAAGTCGCTGCGAAACAACTCTTGGGGAACCTTTGCAGCGCTGCCCCGTTTCTCCTTAAGCCAGTAAATGTTAATTGACTTCTTGCAGCCCAATGGATTGGCATCCCATGCCGCCTGACACTACTCCAACATGGGGATCTGCATATGTGGGAATGTGGGAATATGGAAGGTTTTTGTGATTCCTTCCGGAGACATGTCGGCGAGGATATTCCCCTCCTTGTCCATGATTGTTCTAGTATCCGTCTGGTAGGCTTCTCGGCAAGCCATTACTAATTCAGGTGCTATCAGAGATGGAGGGAAGCCGGTAGCTTTGGTGATTCCACTTTGGCATATCAACCCGGCGTTCTTTATTTTAGGGTCGACCTTGAGCCTCTGGGTGAACTCATCTATGTCCACCTGGCCGATATTGGTGTCGGAGATCTCCCTCTAGTTAGTCGAGACCTTCGACTGGAGCAGCTCACCTTAGAATTGAAACTTCATCTGATCTTTATCCTCCTTCCCACGAGCAGCCCTTCCGGATTTCTTGCCCTTGTCCTTTTCGGCGGAGGCCCCTGAAGTTCCTGTAGCCGATTCCATATATCCTGCAAGCAAAGGGCAAAGTCAGCACAACAAAACACTAGTAACGTTAATGTTAGTCTGCATTGTGAGCATATCATCTGAATAACCATTCAAATACATCATAAATTTAATCCTCAGATGATATCGATTTCATTTTAGGGCATTTGGACAATCTGGGCCCGGAGGGCCGGACTTCCCTGGCAGGAATGCTGTCAGGGAGGGAAAACATGACCGAAAGTTCCCGGAGACCCTGTTGATCAGATTTTGATGTTTTAAGAGACCCATGGTGGAGAATGGCATGATTTAGAACGTGGGTCGAAGTCAGATTCTCAATTTGAATTGGTTTGGATTGATTTAAGGAGCTCCGGAGATTGCAGGGTGGGAAGCTGTTAAGGGGCGGCCGTTGGAGATGGCGAACAGCGGACGGAAGTCCGGACGAGGAAGTCCGAAGGCCGGAGTCTGGGGGGGCAAAAAGACGGCCGACACAGAAGTTATGACATTTAGGCCAGGTGGCAATCGGAAACCCGGGGCCCGAAGGCCGGAAGGATGCAAGGGGTTCGCCGCCGAGATATTTTACAATGGCTTGAACGGTGGCGGCGAAGGAGACTCCGGGACCCGGCGGCCGGAAAGACAGCGAATGACGGCTGCCCGAAAGACAAATATATCATTGAGCGGCGATGGCGAGGAAACGATCGGGGCCCGGCCTCCCGGGAGGACGCAAGGGGTTCACCGCTGTGTGAATTTTGCATCGACTTGAACGGTGGCGGCGGCAGAGAGTCCGAAACCCAGCAACCAAAAAGATGCGGGGAGTAGGCCGCCATGAGGTTCCGGCCTGGATGGGGCAACGGCGGCGGTGAAGAGATCCCCGGGGCCCAAAGGTCGGACAGCCGGCAGGGTTCCGCCGTGAATAACGGCGAAACCGTCACGGAGTTCCAAAGACGGAACTCCAGACGGCCAGGCCCGGAGGGTCCCGGGGCATGGCAAAAAGAGCGCCGAATACGAATGGACAAAGGAAGCCCGAGATCCGAAGGGCGGGCGGCTGGATGGCCTAGGCAGTTTGGTTAGATTTGAAGGGGCGAAATTCAATAGGCACTCCTGGGACAGAAGCCCGACAACCCGGGCCCGGCAAGGGGGGACGGCCGTCGGCATGCAGCCAAGCATTGGAATGGGACGGCGAAAGAGGGGACCGGGCCCGAGGGGGCCAGTCGCCTTGAGCGAAGAACAACCGCGCAACGGGCGAGCCCCGGATCGATAGGGGAGGTTATTGCGATCGGTTTAGAAGATTTCTAAAACATGGGTTTGAGGTGCGAAGGAGTGTTTTTTAATTTTATCCAATTTAATTATTTGTTCAATTCATTTTAAATCCCCAAAATGATCAAAAAATGATTGGAGGGAAAACGAGGATGGCCTACCTCGAAAACACTTAGGCGGGGAGGCGCGGAATTCATCGGGAATCGACGGAGCGATGCAGACACGGATGATCATGACGATGCCGATTGCAGTGGGCTCCAGGTGCTGTCTTTATCAACTCTCTCAAATTCGCAAAGTGAAAATGAAATTGGCGGATGATACATTATATACCCTATCTGCCATTAATGTGGTCATTTATTGCAGGTACAGACGCGCCAAAAAGTTGGTGGAATTCAAATTAGGTCGGCGGCGGCGGATGAGATCCCAGGGTCCGGAGGCTAAAGGGATGTGGGACAACGGCCGCCACGAGATTTTGTCAACGTTTCGTGGCTACGGCGGAGATAGGCCTGGGGCCCGGGTGCCGGGAGGCCGGCAAGTATTCGCCGCCGGAAGGTTTCACTTTGCACGGTGACGGCGGCGGCGAACAATACCCTGCGGCCCGAGGGGCAGGCGACTGCCGGAGGATAGCCGTCGGAAGATCACCGTCGCGGACGGCGACGCCGGGACGGAAGTCCGGACGCGGACCTCCGGAGCCCGGAGCCCAGATGTTCAGGCGCCGCCTGGCAAAACCCTGATGAAGTATGAACGGCGGATAGCAGGGCGGGCCCCGAGGGGTGGAAGTACGCCTAGGGAACGCCGCAAGGGGCGGCAAATGAAAAGGGGAAGCCCGATAAGGGAACCCTGGAGGCCCGGGCCTGGTGGGGCCCCAGGGCCGCCCTAGAGCCAAACAAAGCCAAGGAACCCACGAGGCCCCAGAGGGCAGCAGAAGACCAAAATGGAGGCACGGTTGGTTTTAGGATGACACCTTAGAGCAATATCGACCACGCGGAACATCAAAAAAGAGAGGCACGCAAAACGAGGCAACCCCGAAAGACCCGACAAGGCGAAAGAAAAGAGGGTCCCCGTTCCGAACGGGGCGTGTGTGCTGAGGGCACAACAGAGCCTATGTTAGACTCTCATTCATCAAGGTATGCCAATATTATTCAACCTCAACTCATCCTTTGTCCACCCTCACACAAAAAAACTCAACACAAACCCGAATTCACCCTCTACCCACCTCAAAATAATATGTTGCAGCAACTGAGTCACAATACCGTTTCTCATACATACAACACTCAAAACAATCCATCACCACCACAACCAAACCCAACTTCTTTACCTTTTCCAAATTCTATACTACCTAGTGCCCCTCACTTAAGGGAGTATGATCTTGTTGAACAACTTAAAAGTACTCTCACAAAGATCTCCATTTGGGACCTTCTTCAAAGTTCACCTACCTATCACACTATGCTTCAAATATCCTTACAACAAGTTCCTGTCCCTTCTAATGTTCTACCAACTGATATAGCAGCGATGATTCAAGGACTAAACGATGATGTTTTCCACCAAAGTGAACTCCCCTCTTTGGAAGTGCAAAAAAAAATGAAGCTTTCATGATCATTGCTCGATATAATCGGATAGGGATAAAGTGAACCCTTATTGATAATGGCTCAACCCTTAATGTGTGTAGTGTAAACCTTTTGGATAGGCTTCGTGTGGATAAATAAAAAATTCAACCCGAATCTTTATCTATTAAGGGATTTGACAATGTTGAAAAGACATTGCTTGGTGTGATCACTTTAACTATTATAGTTGGAGAAGTCACATTGAACACAACAATCCAGGTTAAGCCTCATGATATTCCATATAACCTTCTTCTAGGCAGGCCATGGATTCATGCAATGAATGGTGTGCCTTCCAATCTTCATTAAAAAATGAAATACATCTACAACAACAAAGTGTACACCCTCGACACTGATCATGAGCCTTATAATGTCTTGCAACTTGAGAAAACCATAGAGAACTCTTTGAACACATTAACACCAACCACACAAGTGGAACCCGCACAAAAAAAAGACAAAGAACAACATATTGAAATAGTCACACAACTATCAGAAGATGATTGGGGTTCCTTGGATTTTGAACATGACTCAGACGACCTTTTGAAAACATTTGCCTCAACCACTTTATACAACGAAGCAAATTACACAACAAACTTTGAAGAACTTAATAAAGAATAACCACCTACTTCAAAAGAAATGAAAAAGCTTTATGAATGAGGTTATGAACTTATGAAACAAATTGGATATAGTGGAAAAGGTTGTGGTGCTAATGAGAAAGGTATCTGCAACCCTATCAATCCTATCACACAACAAACAACTCATGGTCTTGGCTATTGTCATGTGATAGAAACTGCCAAGCCTTCCCTCAACATCAACACTCTCACACAACATTCTTCTAATCCAACTTTAACTATAAAGAATCTTGAACTAATAGACACTCATGGTCTTGATTGTTCTCCTTTACAAATCATCCAACAAATCAATACACCTTCGCTTAATGTCAATGTCATATCGCAAGACACCAATGATTTACATCTAATAGATTTTCCCTCCTCCTGCAAGAGTGAGAAAAAACTCTTGCAATCTAAAGAACCTTGCGTAGGTATGACATCCTGTACTAGGAAAGACATCTCTTGTCCACCAACAACAAAAACTACTCCTCTTGATCAAGAGGGTATCTTGTCGAGACTCCTCCAAGATCACTTTGATCACTCTCCCTCCCAGAACTCGAAAGAAATTCTATTAGAAGACTTCATTCTACACCTATCATAGAGTTCATGGTCATTCCACTAATGAATGTAAGGCTTTGAGATGAAAAATCCAACATTTTCAGGAGTTTGGTAGGCTTCCCTCTATGGGGGTGCCTAATTCCTCTACTTGAACCTGATTTTCACTCTCAACTACATTTCATTAAATGTTTCGGCTCACCCTTTGTCCTGCACTAAGTGGGGGCAAGGGGTTTAGTAGCCTTGTCCTCGTATGTCACTTGTCATTGAATCTTTTGGCTAGTCGTTAACCTTTAAAGAAATTTCTCACAGTACTAGTGTTCATGACCACTTTAAAGTAGGTGCATACATCACCACTCACATTTCATTGTGCAATTTCTTTCTTCTTGCGATACGTCCTTTTCTTGGTGTAGTCATTGGGCTTGATTCCCTCCAAGAGCGTGATACTTCTTTTGACACATCCTCTCTTGGAAACATTAAGACAACTTTCCCTAAGATGAGACCTTGCATAAACTAAGAAAAATCCCTTTGAACATTCCTTACACTATCTTGCATTTACAATGTCTATGAGTGTCAAGCATACGAAGTTTTGCTTGCCTCATAGAGCTCGAAAACCATTTTCCTTTGTGGTGCTTTATCAAAGTTATAAGGAGGTATAAATTTTGTATGGTTGAGTGGGAATCCCATTCCGAGGCACAACTTTCCTCATAGCCACCTAAGTATTTGTGAGAATATATCGGCCATATGTGTCTCACCTTTTGGGCTTTCTCACCCCGTGGACAACTAGAAGTTTTGTGGCCCCAAAGTGAGTATACTTTGGCTTTCTCACCTGACAGATAGCCAAGAGTTTTGTCACCCTAGAGTGAGTATGAATTTTCTTTCGAAAACAAACAAGCCTAGATCTAATCCACAACTAGTCAAGGACAAATGATCAAATCTTGATCCAACTTTTCATTTTCATCTTTCTCTTTCCTGTCGTTGCATGATTATGTATCTTGATGGTTTGATTTAGGATCTTGGATCTGAGGGCTTGCACAACCTCCTTCAATCTTTGTCATTCTTTGTCATCTACATCTGTACACTCAGATCTCTCTTGAATGTCTACTTTAGTGTGAGTTTGAAGCAAGTTCATCCTCTCACTAAAGTGGGTCCTAAATGTACCATATAATAATGGACATTTCTTGCTTGACATGCGAATAATTCATGATAAAGTGGACTTAACGAGGCCTTGACTTGGTGTTGTGAGGTGTTTTTCACATCCACACTAGGTTTTGGACCCTCTCAAATGCATTTAACGATGTCTTGTAAATATGTTGCAAAGTGTTGTAAAGGACTTTCACACTTTTCTAGACTTAATGAACCCATTTTCCTTTAATTCAACATTATAAAATGTATTTAAATACATCTTCACATCAATCTAGAAGGTTTTTGAATTAAACTTAATGTTAAACTAGTGTTGTAATATCTCTTACACATTCACATTGGTTCTTGTGCCTTCCTAGGCTATGTGGACCTCATTAGTGTTGTAAAGTGTATTTAATCACACTTTCACATTGAATTTTGTGTCCCAAGCCCTAAATGACCTTTACATCATCACTAATAGGCCCCTATTAACCCATATTGTGCATCTCGAGGCTTAAATTGATCAAATACCTAATAAAGTTTTCATATAAACCTTATTTCTTAACTTCCTAGCATCTTAGCTGGAAAAATGGCCCCTGTGGGACCCATTCGCCATCTAGGTGGGACCCATTCGCCATGGATGGCGAATGAGTCCCATTTGGCAAATTTTTGACTTTTGAGTGGGAAATTTTGGAATTTAAGTTTTGTTTTTCCTCATGTCAGCCTTGGGGATTCAATTTATGGGTAAATTAGGAGAATTGCCTATAAATACAACCTTTCAAACCCTGATTCATATCTCTCTCTTAACTATTCTTCATTATTCATCCATCATTCTTCTCTTTCAAGTCAATCAAGTTAGGGTTTCATCTTTGCAAGTCATCAAGTTTGCTTCCTAAGACATTCAAGGGAAAAATCTTCCTCCATTGCTACAAAAATTCAAGATCAATCATCATGGAAAGGTAATTACCCCATTGTTACATGCTTCATTACATTATTTCTCTATTTTGTTTTAATTACCTAAAAGGGGTTTGGCTAAGGCAAACCCCCATGCCCTAACATTCAACATTTCTCTCTCTTGTCTTGTGTGTTTGCAGATTTAGGCATCTTGAAGACTTGAAAACCATTGAATATCAAGTTTTAAAGTTGTTGAATACACCTTCCTATCGACCAAGGAAAAATATCAACAAAAAGTCACTTTCAAGTTCAGAAATTAGACTTTCAGAGGCAAACACCTATCAAGAGCTGAAGATCAAATTGCGGACTTCAATTTCCACTTTTGGATTTTTCAGAAATTAAAAAGTGCACTCATTCGCCATGGGTGGAAAATGAGTCCCACTTCTAGGCATGATTTTGGTTTTCTACATTTTTGGATACCCATTTGTCTGAAACGGGCTCCGGTTCAGTTTTCCAGAACTGGGACTGATTTGCCCAAAATGGCGAATGAGTCCCACCATGCCTAAAAATCGAGATCAATAGCATTCCATATGTCATTTCCAGTCCTCATCAATATCTCAAGCGCACACTTTCAATTTCATCCATTTATATTCAATTTTGTTCACATTCCTAAGTGTTTTTGCATTACACATTGTGTTTTCAAACAAGTTACATTTCTTAGATTTTGCATACTTAATCAATCAATTTTATCATCTAGTTTCCTTTATATCCTTGCATTTATTCTTAACTTCATCATACATCCCCTTATTTGAGTGAACCGCCTAGATTTTGGGTGTGGGATCTCTCTTTCCATTAGGTGAAAGACCCTAATTGAGCAAAGAGACATAGCATTCCTACACTTAACCCTAAAATCTATGGCTTAGATGTCTATTGTTTTTCTTGCATTCTAATATGATGCATCGTGGTGTTGGTTTCATACCAAGCTATTGAACAAAGCTACCATCCACCTCCATTAGATACCAGATTGGAGAGCTTCCTAGCCGCTCCGACCTGCAGTCTACAGTGTTTCGGCTTCTATTGTTGTTGTAAGTCATTTTGCAATGCCTTTTTTTCCATTCTATATGTATCTAACTAGAGACATATATTTTAATATGTTCAAAAAAATTGCTGCTTTGCAACAATATCATGTTGGGCTCAATGCAAACATAGATGGAGAACGAGATATGAAGCCCATGTGTCAGAAAATTGGTGCCTGAAAGATTACCATAGTTGTAAGTATAAACAAGGTTTGTTTTATAGATTTATATTTTCTTGAGCTATACACTCAACCCTTTTCTTCCTACATGGCTAGATAGGCTCCATTTATTTGTTGCTATATATATCCATTCATGCACAAATTATTACATGCACTTGATTACAATAAACATTGCCTATTGTACACATTACATTTGTCCATGTTCGTATAGTTGCTTTTCATCTAATAAAAAAAAAATCTAGATGCTCCAAGAAATTCTAACCACGACTACTTTGATGGAAACCCCTGTGGAAATTTCAAACAAATACCCAATAGGTAAATACCAACTGTTACATAGACTGCTTGTTTTGTATTAATATGTTTCATGATATTCTCTTTCTCTCATCTCTTTGAAGTTTCCTGTAACAAGGTCTTTATTGTTGTAGTTTACTTGTTCTATTCTTCATCAAACATAAGCTTGACCTCTACCTTTTGACTAGTTTTTTTTTTTTGGCCCATGTATGCTTCGTGCCCTCTACCTATTGTTCGTTGTTATCTGTGTTCATCCTTACTACTATATGCATTTTGTACAACAAAAGATTTATATAAGAAACTCTCCATATCTATGGTTTGCAGCTTGTACTCTCCATATGTTAAAATTCCATATAAAATCTATTTTAGATGATCTGCCATTTGAGAGACTCTAAAACAGTTGTTACAAAAACACTTGAGAATCATAGGTAAATGACATATGGTATAAAAACCCACACCAAAAACAAGTTTAAGAGAGGTAGGAAAACATACACAGGCCAAAAAAATTGGAAAAAGGCAAATGGTTCCTGTTCATATCCCATTTACGTGTGATTCTAAAGTGCTATTCTAATACATCTTGCAACTGTTACATAGGCTACTTGTCTTGTACCAATATGTTTGATGATACTCTTTTTCCCTCATCTGTTTCAAGCTCCTTATAACAAACTGTTAATTGGCGTGATTATTTTGTTTGGATACAACATGTTATATGTGTTCTATCAATATGTTCCATGATATTTATTTCCCCTTATCTATTTGAAGTTCTGCATGACAAATTGTTCTTCATGGTACTCTTCTTTCCACATCCCCATAACAAACTTTTCATTGTCGTTGTTTACCTCTTATAAGGTGCATATTTTAAAATTCTATTTAATGTGGCTTTTATCTAAAATATTTAGCACCAGATAAGTGTCATTTTAATACTTGTTATATAAGTGGAAAGACACTTAATAATCACAGGAAAAACATAGATGGTCGAAAACCCACATTAAATAGACCTTAACACCATGAAGAATAGAACGACTTACCTACAATAATTACTAGTTTGTTATGATCAAGTGGATATTGATACAACACAAGTAATCTATGTAACAGTTGGCTCCTTAATTCAAAATTCAAGCTACATTATTTGGCACTGAATATTATAGACAAAATATAGGAATTGTAAAAGAACTATTAGAAAAACACTTAAGAATCATAGGTAGATGGCACATGATCCAAAACCCACATTAAACATAGTAATACAACATAACTAGTCTATGTAACAGTTGAGTTGTCAATTCAAAATTCGAGCTACGTTCTTTGGCAGTCAACCCACATTAAATAGAAGTGGGAAAGCCAATGGGCTCCAATAGCCTACACAAAATGGGTATTAATGCCACAGACTTAATTGAAAATTCAAGGTGCATTACTTGCAACTAAATATTATAGGCAAATACAAAAATTGTAAAAGAGTTATTAGAATAACACTTAACAACCACTAAACTATTTTTATCTCCAAAATGTTTATGCTTTCATACTAGCTCTCTGCATATATATATATGTAATTACTCCTATATGTTAATCTACAATTGCTCATATCTTAATGGGTACAACACAAAAGGTGAATAGAGAACTACAAACAATAAACGAAGAGAGAAAAAATTACTAACCCTGACTATATTTTTTGACAAAAGAAACAAGATTTAGGTGTAATTTATCCATCCATACAAGGGCATAATCTCTTTGAAGTCTCCAAAATGGGTATAACGTCAAAGATACAAACATATAACAAGGAATAAAAAGTAGAGAGTGAAAGACATGAACAATAAATTAGTCACTCTTAACACCTCTTATACAATTTCTCTACTTGTCTTCAATATTTATTGCCAAAGAACATAGCTCGAATCTTGTATCAATATGTTACATGATAATCTTTTTTTCTCATCTGTTTCAACTGGAGAGCCATCCACAAAGCTTCATTCCACACACTATAAAGACTGTATAATGAATTAAAAGGTGCATAAAGATGCACAGAGATAACTAAAACAAATAAACTAAGGGTGAAAAAATTACAACAATCTCTCGTTTTAAATGTAATTTGTCCATCCAAAAGACAGTGATAATCTCTTTAAAGTCTACAAAATGGGTGTGATGCCAAAGATAAAAAAATATAACAAGAAGACATGAACAATAAATTAATCATCTATGCAAAATACCCATGCAAAACGAATTTATCTACATTCCATGCCTTAGATGTGTATGCAAAAATATGTTTGCAAAACATGGGCACATATAACAACCAATAGCTAGTGAGGCTTTTATCTATAGTCTTCTTTGGAATGAAGAGCACAATGGTTCTTTCAACAATACAACTTAATCAATATATTTTATTGCACATTTTGGAGCACATCTATGTTCAAACCCTCAAATGAGAATTCAACCGAAAACAATATATGTACATGTATGTATATGTGTATATATGTATATGTATATGTATATGTATATGTATGTATATGTGTATATATGTATATGTATATGTATATGTATATATATGTATGCATATGTATATGTATGTATATGTATATGTCTAACCTATTTTATTGTGGATCTAAATGGTTTCCTTTTTAATGTTGCACAGATACAATATGCATCCAAAAAAAATAGTGCACTCTAAATTGTCTATTTAAAATTGTTTAATGCTCCAACAACTCAATCCAATGTTGCTTGCACTTGTTAAACACTATCAACAATACATGTACTAGAAGTAAAAAAAAATTACATTATCAATAAGTAAATTCGGTGAACCAATTGTAAATATTATTGATTATTTCCAGTTTCAGATTGTTTATATTGATTTTACCTATATAATTACTGATTTTTTATGGTTCATTCTTGATCTTGCTTGCCCGTCCATTGGCATACCCCTCTCTTCTATTTGCAGGTACTAGGATAAAGCATAAAAAAGTGCTCCAAAATCACAATGCTTTTTTTTTACAGAATTACTGCAACAAAATAACGCTTCAATATGATAGATCATATATGAAAACACTAGATTTTGCTCAACTTTGATATTGTGTGATGTATAATGGAACTCCAAAAAAATTTCAGTGGATGTTTCATACTTTTCTTGCTCAGGGGTTTGGCTAGAGTCCCCGAGGCTCCATGATGCCAATATGGCAGGGTGGATAATGAGCGTGGGTTTTGTGTTTGGCTTTTAACGCCATATATTTGTTCTTACATAGATACACATGTAATATTTTATTCATTTATTCGAAGAATCCAAAAAAAATTGTAATGTGTCATCACACTCTTCTCTTAGTGAGGTCTATTTTTTTTTTTGATAAAAAATGTTCTGACTGAGTCTTCAATTGCACTATGAAGTAATTAATTAAAAATTGATATTATTATTCCAAATTTCCTTGTAATTAACTAATTTTTAATCCTTTATACTTGTCCCCATTTTATTTTACTACTGCTAACCCAAAAAGCACATGTATACTAAAAGTCTAATTTACAAAATTATGCACTAGAAATAGTAATTATAAAAAGTATCGAATATCAAACATCTTTCTTTCTTCAAAAATATGTGATACCCAAAGTTATCGACTACCTTTGTTAAACAATACTTTTAAATGCAATATTAGTAATTAAAGGCATGGGTAATAACTCTTTAAAAAGTCTACCTTGTATTTCTATGTATATGTATCTTAACATAATTAAATAATAATTAATTAATCGATTGAATAACCTAGACAAAAAGCTAAAATATACATGTGCATCTAGGGCTAATAAATATAAAACTAAAATAGAGATAAAATTATCTCATACCTTAAATTTTGGTGCGAAACTATTGTTGTTAGAATTTATTTTTTTTTAAATTATATTTAATTTATATTTTTTAGTTATCATTTTTAAAGAAAAAATTTATTAAAAAATTGTATTTGTTGACAATTAATTTACTATATTCTTAACATTATTAAGTAAAATCAATTTTGAGCTTGAAATAGATTTGGGAGGAGGACTGCATGCTTTTCAAAATCAACCTGCACAGAGTCAAGCTGGCAAAGAGGAAAGGATAAAAAATGGTACCATATTTATAAACAAAGGTTTGTCTTGAAAGTCCCAACATTCATTAATCATTTAAAATCGTGTGGGACTTCAATGCTTTTGTTTATATTGTAATGAAACTTTAACTATTGTAACTAAAATTATTAAATATTACATATTAATAAAATAAAATTATTGATGATTACTTGTTTTCAATTAGAATTAATGGATACATTGTAACTAATTAGATTCATTCAACATGGCGTACGGTTTTATTTTACATTTTCATTAATCAATTTTCAACTAGTAGTTTTTTATGTGGAGATGCATAGATCGATTTCTCCTCGTCATGGAAAAGGTATGTACTGTCCCAGCCTTGGCCAATGAGATATGAACTAGCCTCGCGTTACTTCCTACTAACTAATTAACACGCTCTTTGTTTCTCGATTCAATCAAACAATTCTAAATATTATAGATTTTTTGTATTTCTCTTCCCTTTCCAC
Organism: Sequoia sempervirens; assembly: GCA_007258455.2. Taxonomy (NCBI): domain Eukaryota; kingdom Viridiplantae; phylum Streptophyta; class Pinopsida; order Cupressales; family Cupressaceae; genus Sequoia; species Sequoia sempervirens. The sequence continues at coordinate 174,495,545 of VDFB02047230.1, forward strand.
AAAAAAGTTTCCTACTTCTTGCCCACTGGATAGACTCTTGCAGTGCACCCCTATCGACTGATTGTTGCATGCCTATGCATGTGACTGCTAGTTTTTAATATTTTAGAAAATTTGATAGTTGAGATCATTTCAACAATATTTGCATCTTTCTCTACAATTTTCAATCATTGATTTTCAAAAGTAGATCGTTCACCTTCTATGTAATAAAATAAACATACATATGTTGTTGTTTACCAAAATCTCAAATGTTGAGGAATTAACTATGCATTGCACACATTATAAAAGTAGTCAAAACTTATTATTATTAAAGTCCAGTCCTATACTATAATCAAGAGCGTAGGCCATTGGCACACTTTTTAATTAACCCCATAAGCCTTTCACACTAGGCAACAAGAGTCGAACCTAAGACCTCAAGGGAGCAAACCCAAAGCTCCAACCAATTCCGCTACAAGTGGTGGCTAAAAAATATTGGTATTGTTGTATATTTTATTTTTATTAATTTTTGGAGTCAATAATTATAACTTAAATATAACACATATTTTTTTTTTATATATCCATTTGTTTTTGTTGAAATAAAAATATCAATATTTAGTCTATGAATATTTTTAATATTTTTATTATTTTTCATGTGTGTGAAACAAGATCTTGATGTTCAATGAAAAATCTTGATTCACTAGAAATAAAAAATAATTATGCTAATCCAATTAAATATATTTTAAAACTATATTTTCTAAAAAAATCTTATAAATTAAGAGCTATATAAAATATGATTTGATGAGGGTTCTATCCTAGAAAGTTTGATTTGAGAGAGTTTGGTCTAACCCCTTTTCATTAAACAATGAAATCTTTAGAACTCAAATCATTATTTTTTCTACAAAATATGTAATATCAAGATGTTCTATAAATGAAACATACTATAAAAACAAAATATATTGTAAAAACAAACTACCAAACCAAATCAATGTTGAAGAAACTACTCAAGATTGAACAAAAAATAAAAATACCCAATCTATAATCTTCCAAATATGATTAACATCATCTTCCAAATTGTTGGGATGTGAAGCCCAATGGTCACATGACCGTTCATATTCTCCCAGCTTTGTATAAATATGTGGCAGATCATGTATTGTAGGGTTGGTGATTGATAATAAAGTGATTCCCTACTTGAGAGTGGATGTAGGCAATTGCCGAACCACTATAAATTGTGTTTCGTATTTTGTTCTTTGTTTTATTTCGTTTCTCTACTTGTTTAATATTTACAATTGGTATCAAAGCTATGGAGAAGTATTGAGTTTTTGGTTAGAACCAAGGAGCAGAGATGGAAGCAGAAGAAGAAGGTGAAATTTGGGAAATGGATAATGGTTTCTTGTTTTGCGCCTCTCCATACTTCCAGTATATTTTAATGGGTATAACTAATTTTGTAGTTTCAGATGATGAGACTGATTCTGTCATTGAAGAATTTCTTGGCAGTTTGAATTCAGCTGAAGAAGAGGGTTTGAAGCATTTGCTGGTTGAAGGAGAGACTATGGAGGTTGCCTTCTGGGATGAGAAGGATGCCTCCCTAAGAGAGGAGGATACAGTCTGGTACTAGGCGAGTGAAGATGAACTTGAGGAAGAGGCCGAGAACTAGGAGGAATACCTGAACAAAGAAATTGTGAGTTTAAGGGAAAAGATTGTGATGCTGAGAGAGTGAATATACCGTATGGAGAAGGAAAAAGAGAAATTTATGAAAGAGTGGGAGTTTTCTGCAAAGAAAAGAAATGAAGAGCTAAAGGAGGAATTGGCTGAGCTCCATGTTATTCTTATCGATATGGGCATTGATTTCCAAGAAGTGGAATCGGTGAATGGAGACGACGAGGCACATAATCATGTTTTGTCTGAGACGACAGATAATGGAGGGTACGGAAATGGTGATGATGAGAGTGTTCAGGAAATTGTGGATGAGAGTTGTAGGTGCGAACCGCAGTGCAAAACCGATGTCTATGATTTATCAGAGTGGGTCTCCAGTATGGGGAGGCCACCCGAATATGTAGAGTGCTTGGACCTTGTTACCAGTGTGGAAATGGTTCTTAACAAGCATGGACTCTTTGTTACCAGTGACTCTCAGAGGCAGGTGACAAAGGATGCTGGGGTAGACTCCACGTAGCCCCCTCCTTACGCCTCCTTGTGTGAGGAATTTACCTTGCCCACATTCTCCTTGCAACAGACTTCCTCAAACATAGAAGTTGACGAGAATGTCCTTGATGAGGTGGTGAAGGGAGATTACCATCGCTATCTTGTCGAGTTTAAAACCGGAGCAGAGCCCAAGGAGGTTGTTGAGAGAACCTTGCTTGCTTACAAGACTGTGTAGGATATTGTGGTGGCAGAGCTGATCCCGGTGTATCCTATTAGGCTTGGCTTGGTGCTTAAATTCTCTGTGTTTTATTATGAAATTTTGAATTCTCTAGATCATGCCTATTCCCTCGCTAAAACAGTTTTTGATGAGGCAATCGCTGAATTAGATACTGATCTAGGATTTAAGAAGCCACAGGGGATTGTTGATAGAGAAGATGATTACCGAAAATAGAGGCTTAATAGAATTATTTCTCCCGACAGAAATGATCCCTTTGCCATGGGGGATAAAATCCCAGTTGCCGTTGTTTGAACCTATGCGGATGTAATGCAAGAAGAGGCCCTAAAATGGGTAGTATTTGAAGATGTTGTAGGGAAGACAAGCACAAAAGGTGACCGTATTGTGTTTCTGCTCAAGGATTCTTCTCTGGATGAAGGAGTGTTTTTGAACCGGCGGAAAGTACTGTTTCGATGGGAAAGTTTGTGCCTTAGAAAATAGTAAGAGGAAATGTTGTTAACTCTGATTTGACATAGAGAAGGTTAATCCAGAGTGTCCATGAACAAATTCTGGAAAAACTAAAATCTTCAATGGGCCTGGTTGCGATATGAGTTTTGAAGTGAAATGTAGGGGATGATAGTGCATGGTTGTGCCAGTTGGATTTCACGAGGGAGATTGTTGGGATGTGAAGCCCAACAGTCACATGACCATTCATATTCTCCTAGCTTTGTATAAATATGTTGCAGATCATGTATTGTAGGGTTGGTGATTGATAATAAAGTGATTCCCTGCTTGAGAGTAGATGTAGGCAATTGTCGAATCACTATAAATTGTGTTTCGTATTTTGTTCTTTATTTTTCTGTTTTATTCCATTTCTCTGCTTATTTAATATTTACGCAAATATGATTAACATCATAAACCCATTTGATCACACAGTTGGCAACAGCGTAAAAATAGACTCAAAACTTTTTGCTTTATAAAGAATTTACAGTTTATCTGTAACTTAAATTATCAAATCTACGGTTTATCAAGATTTTAATAATAAAATGTCAATAATATATAAACCACAAACGTCAGCAATAACAAAGTAAATGTGCCTGGATGAATCAATTATAGACAACTGATAGATCATTGGAAAGCACGCTTTCACAACTGATAAGTCTTGTTATATGAAGACCACAAAGACCTCCGCTACAGTCATATATTTTTCTTGCTTTTCCAACCAGATGAATCTCTATTTGTCATTACTTCTCAATATTTATATTGGGTGTGGTTTTAATAACGATAGGTGTGATATTTCAGGTGAAGAGGAATGAACAGGGTGAGGGGGAGTTGGGAATCTTGTCGATTCCTTCAATTGCAACACCACCTCACTCATTGTGGGCCTCTCCACTGAGTACTCTGAGCAACATGCTATTGCTAGCTCTGCTAACTTCCATAAGTCCTCTATCTTATACTTCTTCTCCATAGCAGGATCTGCAATGCTCTCTATATCTCCCTTCAATAGAAATTTCCTTGCCTGCCATTACCCAAAAAGAAACAATCATTAATAATTTCATGGTGACGTCAACGGTATTTGATTTGTCTTAGACAGTAGACACATTACCCAGCTAATGATGTGCGTGTGTTGTTCTGTAGAGGACTCAACAAACACAGGTTGCCGTCCAGAAATAATTTCTAATAGAACAACACCAAAGCTATATACATCGCTTTTTTCTGTCAATCGATGAAGAGTGTAAGATCTGCAAAATATAAATATGTAAGAAACTGTTCGATATCATGATAATAAATTTCAAATTTACTGTTTGGGTATATAAAAAATATTACTCTGGATCTAGATATCCTGGGGTGCCTTTCACTAGCGTAGATATGTGAGTAGATCCATCCAAAGGACCGAATTTGAACAATCCAAAATCTGCTACTTTTGCCTCCATGCGATCATTGAGAAGAATGTTTGAGCTCTTCACATCTCTATGAATAATGCGTGGGTTGCAGCCTACATGCAAATACTCCAGACCTGCTTGCAAAATGCAAGCCTTCTTAAATGTTGCTTTTCATAATAATGAATGAGTGCAAAGGAAGAGTTTAAATAACCGATGTGCTGTAATCTACACTTCAGCATATTGCACTACAACACAATGCTGGTTGTTCGTAAACCACCGATACATTAACTTTCTACTGTCAGGCAATTCAAATGAAGATTCACTAACCTTGGGCAGCATCCAATGCAATGTTGAGTCTTGCTTCCCACTCGAGGCATTTCCCAGATGAATTTTGGCCTGAATGCAGATTTAACACACTCTTATCCTAAATATTAAATCAAAATATTTGTAAATATACAGTTCAATTTAGCAGCAGCTGTGTTATGTATTCTTACCATCGAGACACTTTCGTAGGTCTCCATTGGACATAAATTCATAGATTAACACCATATTCTCCTCCTCTATGCAGTAGCCAATTAGTTTTACGAGATTCCTGTGATGTAATCTAGAGAGCATATCCACCTGCATTGCACTACAAGCTATGTGTATCCACTCTAAATGAAGATGAAAATGACTTATTAATATAGGGAAAAACAAACAGAAAACTCTGTGCACCTCGGTAGAAAATTCTGTTGCACCCTGATGTGATGCAGCAAATAATATTTTGATTGCTACTTCCTTCTCCTCAAGCCAACCAAGATAAACTGGTCCATATCTTCCTTTGCCAATCTGCTTGTGCAAATCATTGCTCATCTCTCTCACTTCTTGATAACTGTATGATCGACATCCTTCCAATTTGACAATATCTCCTTGCATAGATGTTGCTTCTGTGCTTCCTGACAAATTCTTTCATTTATTATTCACGTAGGTTTTCAAAATTTTTTAAATGAAAAATATAGTTAGTGGGAAAAGCAGCTGAAAATATACAGTAAATCGAATACACCATATCATGGGAAGAGAAGATGACTTACTTCTTGTGCTCACTACTAATGGAGTACGATTCCTTGATTTTATCCATATTATGAATACCACTAATGCAGCGAGAATTGCAATTGCTGCAACTCCAGCTATGATCACCCACACAGCTATCTTTTTCTTGCTATGTTTTTTAGTAGGAGGACTATTGCAAGCAACTGAATGACAATCCGTATTATTCCCAGGAATACTAGGAGGAGGACTATTGCAACCGACGGATTGACAATCCATATTATTCCCATAAATACTACAATATCAAACAAAAGCATTTCAAACATAAGTAGAAGATAGTAATATTATTTCCCAGATGTAGGTTCAATTGTTGAGTGAGAAAACTCCACCTTAAATCCAATTTTCCATTTCGCTGCTTACTAGCCAGACCTTCGGGCACGGATCCAGTTAGCTTATTGTTTGTCAAATTCCTGAATTTGAAAGAGAAAATTATATGGCGCATTCAATTTGAATAGAAAATGTAAATACGAAATAAAATGTTACAACTTACAGTTGATTTAGATTGGATAACTGGCTAAGTTGCTCTGGTATTGAGCCACTCAGATTATTGTTTGACAAATCCCTGAAAGTAAAAGTTAGAGCTTTACTGACATACAAATAGCTGGGGGAAATAAAAGATTGAAACATCGGCGGATGGCATGGAAAATTACTAACAGTTTAACGAGAGCAGAGAGATTGCTGAAACTCGTAGGTATCGTGCCGTTGAACCCCTTCCCCGAGAGTTGCCTGCATATGTTATAATTATTGACAACTATTACTTCGTGGATCACAGTAACAGCTATATTGTTGAAATTTTTCTAATTTATATTTGAAAATGGTTAAAATATATATTTTTATAATAAATTATATATCCAAAATTAAAAGAAGATAGAGTAGAATAGTAATTTTTAAGTTTTGAGTCAATTGTCTATCAATTTATAAATATATATTTTTAGTAGTCAACATCTTTGTATTAGTAGTCAACATCTTTGTATCAATCATGTTCAAAATCTATAGATATTGTGTTGCGAGCGGTTAACATTTTTGAATTATCTATGTTCAAAATAAAAATATATTGTCAAATGGTTATTGATTTTGATGAAAATATTTAGTTCACAAATAATTGGGAAGCCAAATAGATACCGTCAATCTCAATCAACTCACATGTACACTTTATCACCAATCTACAATAAATGCAAGTTGTGACTAGTCTAACATTTTTGTATCATTCATTTTGAAAATTAAAATGTATTGTAAAGTGGTCATTGATTTATTACTAAAAATACTTAGCTCATAAACAATCTAGAGAGAATGAGGTCAAATTTGAGAACTATTTCACAAAATAGAGGTGACTCAATTCTAATCAATTCACATGCACGTTTTATGACTTATATACAATATCTATAAGTTGTCACTAGATGATACTTTTACTTCAACCCTAGTCAAAATTCAAACATGTCATTGGTTAAATTCTATCATGTTTTCCCCCAAAAATAAAATATTCTACATTTCAACCACATTACCTTTATTTTGGAGTGAAGTCTTACCAACTACTCTATCAACTCACATGTATATGTTCTAATTAGACATTTTTATTTTTACCAACTTGTCTATACCATTTAAAGTCTTACATATAATCAACATTAAAATAAAAAGATCTCATGAACAAATTGTTTATGTTTACTTTTTCCTCAAACCATTTAAACTAAATTTACTCACAAATAATAAAGATAGAGACATAAATTCAAGGTACTATTGAATAATTAAATAAGAGAAAGTTTAATCTATACTAATTCAAAATAATGTGAATTGTCAAAGTTAACAATGCTTAAAGTATAAAATTCGAAAAACATGATTTCAAATATATAAAATATCCATTCACATATAGTAAGGACTTATTGTTCTTCTACAACAAAAGATTATGTGAAGACTTACACTTCAATAATTCTGGGTGATGAATCTGTACTACAATTTACCCAATCCCAAGAGTACTTTTGTGGTATGCAAGGGTCACCAATCCAATTCTTTTTTAAATTAAAGTGCTTCACAATATCATTAACTGCAACCACTGTATAATACCATAATTGTTAGCAATAAAAAATGATAATAATTTGAAAAAAAATATATCATTTAAATTTCATATTATTAAATTCATAGATTAAAAAAACAATAATTCATATAAACAGTGAATATATCATAAAACCTATTAAAAGATTATTTCCACAAAAAATTAACACTTTGATAGGCAAGTTTATTATATTTCCACAGTCTATACTGATAAGAGAGAGTTGCTTTTCGATTCTAACTGTGGTGATTTTTGCATCAACGTTTCGGATCACATTCCATGATCCATCATTTTTACTTCTCAGATCTCTTTCATCCTGATGATGGATCATGGAGTGTGATCCAAAACGTTGATGCAAAAATCACATGTTGGATCATGGAGTGTGATCCTAAACGTTGATGCAAAAATCACCACACAGTTAGAATCCAGAAACAACTCTCTCTTAGATAAATTTATTAACTGAATTACCTAATTATATTATTTTCTGAATTTCAATCAATTAATAAATACGGTAAAATATGCATGCAAGTGCTAGATAGAAAACACGGTAAAACATGCATGCAGATACCTATTTAAAAGTCTTTCCTGGATGTGCATTGTCAAAACGAGTTTTAAAATATGAAAGAGCAATTGACTGGACAACCCATCCACCACATTCCTTTGAATGCACGTAGCAAATACACAAATAAAAATTTACCGTCGTCAGCGTAGGTGCCATTGACAAGTTCGGAGCTAAACCGATAGACTTCCAAGGCATTGATGAGAGGCGGCAGAGTAGAGCGATTGGTCGCATCCAGCGAAAATTTTATTGATCCCGTCGCTAGAATTGTATAGCTTGGATTGGAATAAACCCTGCTCGCCACCAGGAAAGTAGGTTCTTCGTTACTATACCATAGATTGCCGGCTATGCTAATATTAAACTCTCGCTTGTCATTGGGTTTTAGCTCCTCAAGCTCCGCGAAAGACAGAGCAAAATAGTATAAACCAATTTGGTCAAAATTCCAAGTGATGTAGAGTTCCTTGAATGTGGTGTTGGTGGGAACCAACGCAGTGCTCATCACAGAAGATGGCATGTCTGTCATCGACGTATCCATTTTATTAGTGGTGGTGATGTAGCTTAGACCTGTTCCTTTTCCTTGCCCAGTCCAGATCCTATCGTATTCATCATCAGGATATCTGCATCGCACACAGTGTTGTTATTAGATGAATCCGATTTTGATATTAAAAACAATATATTATTAGGTTATAAAATTGCCATTAATCGTTTTTAAGGTATGGGAGAAAGTTACAACCTTATCGATGAGTTCAGCGGAGCTCCAAAGTCTGCATGCAATAGGCCAAACAAAGAGAAAGCAAGACTCACTACAGGGTACATGGATGGCTTGATGGGGCGAAGCTCCAGCGAAGAAATGAAAGGGGTGTCAGTGCCGCTGCGCCCCAAACATATGCTAATTGATGTCGTCCTCGCCATCATGATCGCTTCCCACGCTACGCTATCCCACGTACCATTTATCGTAACAGTATCCCACAGATTGGCATCTATAAGCAACTCAAATTGTGGCTGCGACTGAAGGCCGTCGTAGTTGCCATAAAGAAAAGAGGCACGGATTAGGTATTTTGTACCCCGATTTGCAGGTAGGACGTAGCAGTTTCGTTTTCCTTCGGGAAAACTGCGGAGGTGTTGCAGTTGATAATCGATAGAAGTATTTGAGAGCGTATTGCTTTCTCCAGACTCCATGTAGAGCCCATCTGACGTCCATTGTATGCCTTGACTGTCATTATATGTCCCTTCTCCTCCACCACAAGCAAGGCTGATGAATCCTGTCAAACAAAAACGCAAAAACAAATAGAGATTGATTGGGCGAAATACCATGTAAATAGCATCACCAATTCTCAATAACAGACTATGTTAGGGCCTGAATTTCTCACCTGGTTGAGCACACACAATACATATGGGGGAAACCAAGATTAAAAAGGTCAAGGCTTTTAGCTTTAGATTCAGCTTTAGTCCCTCCATGGCCAACTCTCAGTCATCAAGCACTGTTTATCACATCTTCCTCCCTCTTTGTATTGTTTCGGGAAGTCCAATATATATGCAAAATAATACTCTTATCCTTTTGACTTTGTTAAGATTTTAGTTTTTAACTTTAATTTGTTCTGGAGTCAAGATTTAATACTTAACAGAACGTGCCAGGCATTAAACAAAAATCTGCTGTGTCAGTCTGCATGGGATAGTAAGCGCCACAAACTTATTTAATTCACAAAAAATCCCGGTAGGGTTTTGAAGAAGCTTCTTCAGTCTTTAAATCAATAAAATACTCAATACCAACGCATCAAAAGAATCATTTACACGCCATTGAAAAGTCTCATGCATAAAAAAAAAGAAGAACAAATAGACTTGGAACTCATATTCAAAGTCAAATACTCTTCAATAAGCAATACGTTGAGAAAACTTGCCTCATACATTATGAAAAAGGAGTAAATATACGTGGTTTCGTAAACTTAAAGCAGTCACCATTGCTTCTCCTAGTTTCAATTAATGTTTACTTTCGTTGTATTGGGGGCTGAGGGGACTTTGAATATGTTTTTAATATGTAATGCTTTAGTTTGACATTTTGGTGTTTGGAGTAAGTATTTAAGTTATATTTGATGTTGATTGGATAAGTTATTATTATTGGTTTATGGAATAAATAATTGAATAATAAAAATATATATTTTAAGTTCTTTTAATCTATTCGCTGTTGACTTCTAAATTAGCGGGTTTTTTATTTTCTATCATTAGATTAGGTTATTCAAAATGATCATTATTGATTTCAAATAGTGAATTTAAAGAGATCAATCTTTTATTTTTTTGTTCTAATTTTACACCGAGTGGTTGATTATGTTGAGTCATGCTTTTCTTAATTCCCTCTATTTTAGTGTGGTAGTTGAATTTTGGGAACATTCTCTTCATTTTCCCTATTATGGTGGTTATTATTCTATTTGCACATGATGATTTTCTTTTTCTCTTATAACATGAGAACATCGAATTCATTCCCCATCCATCGAATTCATTCCCCATCCATTTATTAAACTTTGGATGCCAAGCTTCATCTTTAGCCATGTTTTGTCCTATTCTAATAGGCAATTTAGTAAATACGTTTCTCTTATTTCACTTGGCTCAAGTTTGATAATGATAGTGTGGTACTATTCTAAATATTTCTTAGTCAATCTACTATCATCTTATACTGAGAAGCTTATCTTTTACCCATGTATTATTTGAGTGATTTGTTTCCTTCTTGAGTTGAGAATTACATTTCTAATACATGTTTGTTCATCCTCTTAGCTGGGTATATATATATATATATATATATATATATATATTGGGAGACTCTTAGTTCAAAACTTTATGTTGAGAAAGGTTAAAAAAGAGAAAAGGAAACCTATGTAAAAGGGAAATGGGAGCATGAAACTCTATTGAATAGAGTTGAAGAAGAATATAAATTTGAGTGTAAAAGTGAATTGTAATGAGAGGGTAATGGCTATGTTGAATCCCACATTGAAAGAGAGATGTGACAAGAAGTTGGTGTAGCTCAACATAGCTTAATATAATTTATTGCAAGTTGTAATTAACTATAGGTGAGGAATGAAGGAGAAAATAGTTGGAACAATTGAAAATAGCTTAACTGCTTATCATCTACTATCACTAACAATGTAATAATAAAATATTGTACTAGTGTTCCCCCTTATTACATTGTTCTTACAAACGTACCCCAAAAAAATTCAAATTTCACCTTTCCAAGAGACTTGGTGAGTATATATGCTATTTGAGAATCAATTGGGCAATACTAGAGCTAAATGTGGTTATTACATTGTTCTTACAAATGTACTCCAAAAATATTCAAATTTCACCTTTCCAAGAGACTTGGTGAGTATATATACTATTTGAGAATCAATTGGGCAATACTAGAGCTAAATGTGGTGGTACAAGAATTGTTCTCCAATGTAATTAAATTCATCTTCAATAATCTTTGTTCTTTCATGAAACACTAGATTATTCACAAGCTTCAACACTCCCCGATTCACAATAAAGAATAGGTGACTCTTCTTTGATTTTAAGTATGATTCTTTGATTTTATTCATATTATGAATACCATTGCTCTCTGACTACCACTTCTATGGTGTTTTTATTTTTTAATTTAAACCTTTTGTGTAGAACGATCATATGGGTGATCGATAATTGGCCATAAGTGCTTAATTCTATTTCTAGGAGCCCAAATAAGGATTTTTTTCAAATCTCTATAAATTTTGATCCAAGAGGAAAAAATTTGCAAATGAAATATTGTTAGATAGTTGGCTCTATCAAATATTTAGTGGTGTAGGTGATTTATTGTTGTTTGATGCCTATTTTTCTAGGTTGAACCGATATCTTGTTTTTCAGCCTCCAAGCTCATAAATTTTGGCTTTGAACTCTGTTTTCCCTATTCTTGCAACATGAAGAAGGTATTCAAGAGCACTTCAAGATTATACATGTAGCTTTTGTAGTTTTTTGTCAAATTTTTAAAATTCCAATTTGAAGCCAAATTGGTGTACTTTGGCATAACTTGTATTAAATAACAAATTTAGCTTCAAAATTTAATTTGAACTTTAGTAGATGGTATAATACTTCCAATTAAAATGTTAAATTTCTTATAACTTAATTTAAATAATAGTATATGTTAAAAATATAGCATGCTTATTAATTTAGTATTTTTATTTAACAATATAATAAATATAAGATATCTATTATATAATTAAATAACATAAATATATATTAAACATATATCATATGTAATTTATTTAATAATATGATAAAATAGCTATAATTATTAAATATATTATTTTATAATATATAATATTAATATTGCAATTTTTAGTTTCTATACCATATATAATATAGTCAACATATATATTTTTTGTTGCTTCATAAGAGAGAGTATATTGATATTCTGGAAAAAATTTACAAGCGTCTGCTATGCAGGATATGAGATTGGACACCATACCAAAAAAATACCACTAGGGCAAGCTACACTTGGAATCACCAGACCGAAACAATTCCCTAAATTACAAACCAAAATGGCGTCTATCCACGCCAACCCACCATTCAACCACCACAAAAACCATTCATACCAGACAATAGTGGCAAAATGCCCACCCTTGTCATGCCAACATTATTGTGGAGGGAGTAAACATTTACAGAGACCTAGTTATATTCCATACCCAATACAACCAAGAACCATCATACCAAAACAATACTGAGAAGGAGACCAAACATATTTACCAAACCCAAACCCACCACCAGAGAAAAAGGGAAACTGAGGACACCCAACAATTACAAAAAGCCATCTGCTTTCGCAAAGACATCAAATTCCTTGACCCATTCAAAGTCACTGACCTCTTCCACCCAAAAGATCTTCTTTAAGAAATTCATCATGACCACAACTATCATTCTGTGTCGCACCAGGGCCAACCCCTTTAAATCGAGAAGGAAGGGGTAAATTTTGATTACCTCACCCGATTTCTTTACCAGGTCCATGCCACACAACCACATAGCTCCTTTTCCTTGAATGGACACCTTCAAAACCTCCTCCAAGCTGCCTAGCAAATCCTTTTTGAACAATTTTCCCATCGAAGTTTTAGCCTCCGCCTTGGGCACTCAGCTGTTCAGAATGGAGGTCAGAAACCTCAAGGCCACCTATGAATTTTCCCTAAAAAACTTCTTGTGCTTTAGATGCCCCTTGCCAAGCACCATTTTCACAACCACCACCATTAGCGGGTCAATGTTGAGAAAAATACACTTGAGGCGCTGGTTTGTAACCTCTCGAAAAGCATTTTAGCGATCCTTCCAATCGAGGGAAATTGGGGTATCCGCCCCAAAACAAACCACCGATCCCATTAATATCTCAACTATGAATATTGAGCGTTCGACCATTTTCGTCCTACACCTTGAGGCCAGTCGGAGAAATGAACAATCACAGGAAGAAAAAGAAACGTTGCCCTCGCCACCTTCATACTTGAATGAAAATGCACCACAATATTCACCTATTTTATTACTCTATATATTGCTAACGTGTCAACATCATGACAAGCTGCAAAGGCCAAAGCTACCATCACTCAAGCGAATGAGTATGCGTAGAGGCGAGGCGAGCAGTCTAATCAAATGTTTTGGAAATCGAACAAATTGTCCATAGCCTCCGCTGGTACCGCAACATGATGGCTCATAAAGTCTCCCAACTCACTAGCATACTTGCACCTCGCCTATCTCAACCCCAACTGCCATGACGCTTGACACCCGTCGACCTCAGTCCAATCCACTCATCGACGGACTTGCCACAATCTATGTGGCAAGTTGCCCACCCTGCCGCCCACAATATAATCAACATATATTATAATAAAATATATTATATATAATAATTATTATTTAATAATTATAAATATCATATATGTTATTTAATAATATATATTGTTAATAAGTATAAATAATATAATATAATATAAATTATATAAGTATATATTATAAGTAATTATAATAGATAATATACTATCAATAATATATTAATATTTGATTTTGAATTAAATATATCATTAATAAATTTATTTTATAAATAAATATAAAATTAAAAATTAAAAATAAAAATAATATATTACAATTTAAAAAATAAAATGTTTGGTTACTTTATTAAATGCATTAAACCTCTAGCTTACTTCACTTATATAGGCACCTACTTACTTGTACATTTACTGCATTGAGTGTAATTCCCAAACTTTTAATGATTTTGTCCATTCATATCTCCCAAGATTTTATTTTATTCAGTAAGGTAGAAAATCTGACAGCTTTTTCTTTATTAAATCCTAAACGAGCCCTTGCATTTCAGTCATTTTGACAACCAATGTTAAATATTTCGGTCTTTCTGATTAACAATGTTAAATGCATTCACTTCGGCGCAATAGAATTTTTGCATTCAAGAAACCATGGCAGAAAAAAATACAAAAGATGGAGACGGCTAGGATTAATTCTATCGTCTTGCATGCCTGGATTGACAATGTACATCGTTGATAAACAAAATAAGCTTGATCAATCTCATATAGGGAACGCCTTCGGCTTAAAAATTTACCGTCGTCAGCGTAGGTGCAGGTGACAAGTTTGGAGCTAAACCGATAGACTTCCAAGGCATTGACGAAAGGCGACAGAGTAGAGGGGTTGGTCGCATCCAGCGAAATTTTTCTTGATCCGGTCGCTAGAATTGTATTAGCTTGGATCGGAATAAATGGTGTTCGCTACCAGGAAAGCAGGCTCTTCGTTACTATGCCATAGAGTGCCGCCTATGCTAATATTAAACTCCCGCTTGTCACTGGTTTCTAGCTCCTCAAGCTCCGCGAAAGACAGAGCAAAATAGTATAAACCAATTTGGTCAAAATTTCAAGTCAAGTAGAATTTCCTGAATCTGGTGTTGGTAGGAACCAGCGCAGTGCTTATCACAGAAGATGTCATGTCTGTCAGTGACGTATCAATTTCATTAGTGGTGGTGAGCCTGAGGAAGCTTAGAACTGTTCCTTTTCCTTGCCCAGTCCAGATCTTATCGTATTCATCATCAGGATATCTGCATCGCACACGGTGGTGTTATTAGATGAAACAGACTTTTCATATTAAAAAATAAATAAATTATTAGGCGATAAAATTGCCATTAATCATTTTTAATGTAGGGGAGAAAGTTACAACCTTATCGATGAGTTTAGCGGAGCTCCAAAGTCTGCATGCATGAGGCCAAACAAAGAGAAAGCAAGGTCGACCACAGGGTACATGGATGGCTTGATGGGGCGAAGCTCTAGCGAAGAAATGAAGGGGATGTCCATTGCATGCCTTGACTGTCATTATATGTCCCTTCTCCTCCACCACAAGCAAGGCTGATGAATCCTGCCAAACAAAATGCAAAGACAAAGAGAGTTTGATTGGGCGAAATTCCATGTAAATAGCATCATCAATTCTCAATAACAGACTATGTTAGAACCTGAATTTCTCACCTGGTTGGGCATACACAATACATATGGAGTAAACCAAGATTAAAAACGTGAAGGCTTTTAGGTTTAGATTCAGATTTAGTCCCTCCAAGGCCAACTCTTAGTCATCAAGCACTGTTTGCTTTATCACAGCTTCCTCCCTCTTTGTATTGTTTTGGGAAGTCCAATTTATATGCAAAATAATATTCTCTTATCCTTTTGACTTTGTTAAGTTTTTAGTTTTTAACTTTAATTTGTTCTGGACTCAAGATTTAAAGCTTAATAGAACGTGCCAGGAATTAAACAAAAATCTGCTCTGTCAGTCTGCATGAGATAGTAAGCTCCATAAACCTATTTAATTCACAAAAAAATCCCGGTAGGGTTTTGAAGAAGCGTCTTCAGTCTTCATATCAATAAAATACTCAATACCAACGCATCATAAGAATCATTTACACACCATTTGAAAAGTCTCATGCATACAAAAATAAAGAACAAATAGACTTGGAACTCATATTCAAAGTCAAATTCTCTTCAATAAGAAATATATTGAGAAAACTTACCTCATCCATTATGAAAAAGGAGTAAATATACCTGGTTTCGTAAACTTAAAGCAGTCGCCATTGCTTCTCCTGGTTTCAATTAATGTTTGCCTTCGTTGTAATGGGGGTTTTGAATATGTTTTGAATATGTTATGCTTTAGTTTGAATTTTTGGTGTTTCAAGGCTGCAACAAGAAGTAAAAATTGCTATTACGAGCATTAAGTATTTAAGTTATTTATGATGTTGACGATAGTAAATTATTGTTATTAGTTTATGTAATAAATAACTGAATAATAAAAAAATATATTTTAAGTTCTTTTAATTTTTTAGTTGTTGACTTCTAAATTAAGGGGTTATTTTATTTTCTATCATTGAGTTAGGTTATTCAAAATGATCATTATTGATTTCAACAATATAGTCAATTTAAAAAGATCAATCTTCTATTTTTTCTAATTTCATCTTCTTGTGAGTCCTAAACTACTAGTAACCATCCTCTTCCACCAAAATATTTCTCTCCATTCTCTATTTGGTTATGTACCTACCCACCAATCAATATCATTAACATTATAGAAGTTAAATATTTCATTCACCACTTCCTTGTACTCTGCTTATCCATTCATATTCACCATATCTTCATATAAAACCCCCTCTAAGTCATACATACCAACAATCTAATTAATACTCTACTACACTTTATCCATTAATACTTCTATATTTTATTCTTCTACACCTTACCTCTCCTTATTTATCCATATTCCCATATCCTCCAAAGGAAACAAAAAAATTGTAACCATATTCTCCTCCTCTATTATAATGTCTTTCTCTGAACATTAATCTTAACTACAACATCTTGCATTGCCTTCACCTCCACCTCCTCACCTTCTATTTAAGACAACAATTTAGCTATAACCTTATTATTTTCCTCTTTTATACCACCAACATGAATGTATGGCTCATTGTTCTAATTTCATGATGATATATTCTTCTTCAATTGTAAATAAATAATATTTAAAAAGTTGAGGGATTAGACATCTCTCATCTTCTCTTCTCTCCTCTAATTAATCTCACCTCTACTCTTGTTTAGGGAGCCTAACATCCCAAACATATTTGCACACATATTCTAGATTGTTACCTAACTTGTTTCCTCAAAAAATATTTCTCTTCTCTTTATAAGATAAAAAATCATCCCTTCTCAAGGCCACACTTACCTTCCTTCTTGAAGATAGTTTTTTCTACTCACACATACTATCCCTAGATCTCACATGACTTGACTCATTATTACATTCTCTTTCTCTCATAACACACAACTAGTTTTCTAATAGCTTGCAATATATTATACCCAATATTGAGACTAGAAGAAGTATCCCAAAACTCCATCTATCCACTTTCCACCTAATGGGGGTATTCCTACACTTCTACTTAACACTATATTACTTCAAAAATTCATGTTTGTAGCAGCACCTTTTAACTTTTGATGTAGCCTTGAAATTGTTAAAAATTGGAGAGCTTGAATTATTCTCGATATATCAAATTTATAGATCCAAAGATCTTTAAATAGGTCTCATGCTTGGAGAGATGTGTCTCTTGCATGAGACACAACTTTACATAATAGTATGTTAGGTGTAATTAAAATATAGTTTATATTTTTAACAGAAACATCAAAAAGTCAAACCAAATAATTACATATTGAAACATATTCACAGTCTTCTTGTAGCTAAAATGCACAATCCCTATTGCCATTCTTTTGTAGTCCAAGTACATAGAATAACACTCATTTAGTAGCTTAATTTAATTTTATAGCCACTTATAACTTTTTCGCAGCACAAGTTTGAAACATATATAAACCTACAATCTTTCTATAACTCTTCCTATGAAGTAGGTTGATATTTGATGAAAATTACAAACAACAAATACTCAAGAATAGAAATAAAAATTTGAAAATAAAATTTAACAAATATATTTGGTGATGTAAATGAAATTATGTATAATGTCAATGATATAATTTTTTTTGTATAATCTCTTTTCATATAAAAATATATATAATATAATTATGAACAACTTAATTTGTATTTTAGTTTTTATTATCTTTACTAATTTTGTATGTATATTAATATTTATTTTATTTTAATTAATAATTTTGTTTTATACAACTTTCATAACTTTTTTTAATTATAATTTTAATATTAAATTGAATAAAAAACTTACAAGTAAATAAAAAACTATCAATTGACTTATTATATGGTTATGATAATGGTAGGGGCATATTTTATACCCTTTACCCCCATTACAACGAAAGTAAACATGAATTGAAACTAAGAGAAGCAATGGTAAATGCTTTAAGTCAGCAAAACCATGTATATTTAATCCTTTTTCATAATGGATGAGGTAAGTTTTCTCAATATATTGCTTATTGAAGAGAATTTGACTTTGAATATGATTTGTTATGTTTTTTTTTACGCACGAGACTTTTCAATGGCGTGTAAATGATTGTCCTATGCGTTGGCATTGAGTATTTTATTGATATATAGACTGAAGAAGCGTCTTCAAAACCTTCCCTGGATTTTTTTGTGAATTAAATAGGGTTATGGTGCTTGCTATCCCATGCAGACTGACAGAGCAGATCTTTGTTTAATACCTGGCACGTTCTGTTAAGTTTTAAATCTTGACTCCAGAACAATTAAAATTTAAAAAATAAAAGCTTAACAAAGTCAAAGGAATAAGAGAATATTATTTTGCATATAAAGTAGACTTGCCAAAACAATACAAAGGGGGAGGAAGATGTGATTAAAGCAAACCATGCTTGACGAGTAAAAGATGGCCATGGAGGGACTAAATCTGAATCTAAAGCTAAAAGCCTTCACCTTTTTAATGTTGGCTTCCTCAATATGTGTTGTGTATGCCCAACCAGGTGAGAAATTCAGGCCCCAACATCGTCTGTTATCTATTGATGATGCTATTTACATGGAATTCATTATATTATTTGAGATATGATAATTGAGATTCAGTTGGGAAGTTCTGAATATATAAATAATATATGATAATTGAGATTCAGTTGGGAAGTTTTGAATATATTTATATATTGTAATAAGATTTCTGGATTAGAATTGTGTGTCAACTTTAACATCAAAGTTTTGGAACATACTCCATGATCCATCATCAGGATGCAATGCACATAGAGAGAAGAGTCTTGATATTCATTTTTCACTCTTCTCTCTATCTGTTGATGATGGATCATGGAGTATGATCCGAAATGTTGATGTAAAAATTGACACACAGTTTTAATTCTGAAATATTATTGCAATACTATCATAGACTGTGCAAACTTCATACTTTTATTTATATATTGATATATGCTTCAGAAACATTCATCTTTTATTGGTTTGAATGTTCTGGTTCAAGATCATTATATTTAAGTAATGTTTTATCATCTTTGCATTTTGTTTGACAGGATTCATCAGCCTTGCTTGTGGTGGAGAAGGGACATATAATGACAGTCATGGCATACAATGGACATCAGATAAGCTCTACATCGAGTCTGGACAAAACAACACGCTCTCAAACGCTGCTCTGGATTATCAACTGCAACACCTCCGCAGTTTTCCCCAAGGAAAACGAAACTGCTACGTCCTGCCGGCAAACCAGGGAGCAAAATACCTGATCCGTGCCTCTTTTCTGTATGGCAACTATGACGGCCTTCAGTCGCAGCCACGATTTGAGTTGCTTATAGATGCCAATCTGTGGGATACTGTTATGATAAATGGTACGTGGGATACTTTTGTAGAGGAAACGATCATGATGGCGAAGACGACATCAATTAGCGTATGTTTGGGGCGCAGCGGCACTGCCACCCCTTTCATTTCTTCACTGGAGCTTCGCCCCATCAAGCCATCTATGTACCCTGGAGTCGGTGTTTCTTTATTTCTATTTGGCGTCACGAATGGAGACTGGGGAGCTCCGCTGAACTCGTCGATAAGGTTGCAACTGGCAATTTTATATATTTTTCTAATATAAAAAGTCTGTTTCATCTAATAACAACACTGTGTGCGGTGCAGATATCCTGATGATGAATACGATAGAATCTGGACTGGGCAAGGAAAAGGAACAGGTCTGAGCTACCTCACCACCACTAATGAAATTGATACGTCAAAGGTAAACATGCCATCATCTGTGATGAGGACTGCGTTGGTTCCCTCCAACAGCACATTCAGGCATATCTATTTGACTTTGGATCTGGACCAAATTAGTTTATACTATTTTTCTCTGTATTTCGCGGAGCTTGCGGAGCTAAAATCCAATGACAAGCGGCAGTTTAATATTAGCATAGGCGGCACCCTATGGTATAGTAACGAAGAACCCACTTTCCTGGTGGGGGGCAGGGTTTATTCCAATCCAAGCTACATAATTATTAACACGGGACCGACAAAATTTTCGCTGGATTCGACCGACGCTTCTACCCTGCCGCCTCTCATCAATGCCTGGGAAATCTATCGGTATAGCTCCGTTCTTGATAACGGCACTTACGCTGACGACGGTAAATTTTTATTTGTAATTGCTACGTACATTCAAAGAAACGAAGTAGATGGGTTGTCCAGTCAATTGACCATTTTGACAGTGCATTGTCTATCGACAAGTCAAATATTGAATTAATGATATAGTTTGATTTTGAATTTTTGTTAATTAATAAAAATAGTCAAATATGTAGAATGTTATATAGATATTAGGCATATTTTTATGGAAATAATTAATTAATAGTTAATTGTGAAATGCTGATTGTTTATATAAAGTTTAATATTTGTTTAATTATTATTTAAATTTATAAGTTTTATAATATGAAATTTAAATGATATATTTTAAAAAAAAATTATAAACACAATTTGATTGCTAACAATCATGGTATTATACAGTAGTTGCAGTTAATGATATTGTGAGGCACTTTAATTTACAAAAGAATTGGAGTGGTGATCCTTGCATACCATTAAAGTATTCTTGGGATTGGGTGAATTGTAGTGCAGATTCATCACCCAGAATTATTGCAGTGTAGGTCTTCTAACAATCCTTTATTATTGCTGAAAAATAGATCTTTTACTATAGATCAATGCATATTATATATATATTGATATATTTTTCAAATTTTATACCTTCATCTTTATTAACTTTCAAAATCGACTTTAATTTAAATTATTAAAGATTAAATTTTTTATTTTTATTTTTTAACTGTACCTTCAATTTATAAAGTTCCTATCTTTACTATTTATTAGTATATTTCGTCTAAATTAAATAGCTTAGGTTTTTATCTATTACTGTGATATGGTTGTCAATAATTATAATATATGCAGGGATCTCTCGGGGAAGGGGCTGAATGGAACCATACCACCAAGTTTTGGCAATCTCTCTGCTCTTGTTAAACTGTCAGTAATTTTCCACTTATGTTCAAATCTTTTATTTCTCTAAGGTATTTGTATGTTATTAAAGTATTACCTTTTACTTTTCAGGGATTTGTCAAACAATAACCTGAGTGGCTCAATACCAGAGCAACTTAGCCAGCTATCCAATCTAAACGAACTGTAAGTTACAACATTTGATTTCATACGATTGAAAACCGTCACATTATAGTTATGACATTTTGTATTCAAATTGAGTGCATCATATAATTTTGTCTTTGAAATTTAGGAATTTGACAAACAATACGCTAACTGGATCCGTGCCCGAAAGTCTGGCTAATAAGCAGCGAAATGGAAAATTGGATTTAAGGTGGAGTTTTCTCACTCAACAAATTGTACCTGCATCTTGGGAATAATATTGCTTACTATCTTCTTTATGTTTGAAATGTTTCTGTTTGATATTGTAGCATTAATGGGAATAATTTGGATTGCCAATCCGTCACATGCAATAGTCCTACTACTCAAAGCAAGAAAAAGATAGTTGTGTGGGTGATCATAGCTGGAGTTGCAGGAGTTGCCATTCTCGCTGCATTAGTGGTATTCCTAATATGGATAAAACCAAAGAATCGTACTCAATTAGTAGTAAGCACAATAAGTAAGTCATCTTCTCTTCTCATGATATGGGGAATTTGATTTACTATATATTTTAAAATCATTCTTTTCCACTGATAAAAAAGGGGTCAGTTGTTTTTCCCAGTACCTATATTTGTCATTTTCAAAAATTCAAAAACCTGGGTGGATAATAATGAGAGAATTTATCAGGCAAGAGAGAAGCAACATCTATTCAGCGAGATATTGTCAAATTAGAAGGATGCCGATCATACAGTTATCAAGAGGTGAGAGAGATGACCGATGATTTGCACAAGGAGATTGGAAAAGGAGGATATGGACCAGTTTATCTTGGTTGGCTTCAAGACAAGGAAGTAGCAGTCAAAATATTATCTGATAAGTCACATCAGGGTCCGAAAGAATTTTCTACTGAGGTGCACAGAGTTTTGTTTTGTTTTCCCTGTATTAAGTCATTTTCATCTTCAGTAAAAGTGGATACAAATAACTTGTAGTGCAATGTAGGTGGATATGCTGTCTAGATTACATCACAGGAATCTGGTAAAACTCATTGGCTACTGCATAGAGGAGGAGAATATGGTTTTAAAAATGGTTTTAATCTATGAATTTATGAGCAATGGAGACCTACGAAAGTGTCTCGATGGTAAAATACATAACACAGCATCTACTAAATTGAACTGTATATTTATAAACATTTTGATTTAACCTTTACAATAAAAGTGTAAAATATGCATTCAGGAAAATGCCTCGACTGGGAAACAAGGCTCAACATTGCATTGGATGCTGCACAAGGTTAGTGAACCCTCGTCTAATTTCAGATAAATCATTTAAATAAATCAAAGTTTAAAATATGTTGTTTAAATCAAAATATTAATAAATAGATCATTTATGAATCCAATTCTTCATATATAAACAACCACATATATGTAAGAGTGCGATATATTATTTAAACTTTTCTTTTACACTCATTTATTATCATGAAAAGCAACATCATCTGAGAAGGCTTACATAGGCTTACATTTTGCAAGCAGGTCTGGAGTATCTACATGCAGGCTGCAACCCAAGTATTATTCATAGAGATGTGAAGAGTTCAAATATCCTGCTCAATGATAACATGGAGGCAAAAGTAGCAGATTTTGGATTATCCAAATTTGGTCCTTTGAATGGAGCTACTCACGTGTCCACGCTAGTGAAAGGCACCCTAGGATATCTAGATCCAGAGTAAACTCTTTCTGTACCCAAATAGTAAATTTGAAATTCTTTTCTATACCCAAACAGTAAGTTTATTATTTATTTATGTTTTGCAGATATTACATTAATAATCGTTTGACAGAAAAAAGCGATGTATATAGTTTCGGAGTTGTTCTATTAGAAATAATTTCTGGACGACCTGCTGTGGTTGTTGAGTCCTCTACAAAACAAGCACACATCAATAGCTGGGTAAGGTATCTGAGACAAATCAAGTGTTGTTGACGTTACAATGAAATCAGACATGAACTAATTAACGATTAAATTCTTGTTTGGGATTGGCAGGCTAAGGAATTCCTGTTGAAGGGAGATATAGAAAGCATTGCAGATCCTGCTATGAAGAAGACGTATAAGATGGAGGACTTATGGAATGTATCAGAGATAGCAATGGCATGTTGCTCAGAGCACTCAGTGCAGAGGCCTACAATGAGTGAGGTGGTGTTGCAATTGAAGGAATCCATGAGATCCCCAACTCCTCCTCATCCTCTTCATTCCTCTTCACTTGAAATATCACACCTATCGTTATTAAATCCACGCCTAAGATAAAAGATTGAAGAGAAATCACAAATAAAGATCCATCTGGTTGAGAACACAAGAAAGTAGATCCATGTGGTCTTTATATTACAAGACAAAGCGTGGCTCCAACGATTTATCAGTTGTCTATAGCTCGTTCTCTTCAGGCACATTTACATTTTTTATTGCTGACGTTTGTTGTGCACATTTTATAATCAAAATTTTCAAAAAATCGTAGATCGATTTTTCAAACGCTGAAGATTTGATAGTTTTTTTTTTTGTTGTTGGTGCTGTTAATTTGATCATTTAAGCTCTATATGCTGTTAATTTGATCATTTAAGCTCTATAAAGTAAAAAGTTTTGAGTCTTAATTTTTAATTCATATTTCTAGAGAATGCAATATTGTTATAAATTCTTTGGTCAAATAAATCTGTCTTGTTAGTTTTACATGGAAGGTCACAAATTTTCTTTATTTGTTCAATCTTCATAATATTTTCAGTTCCGAGTTATCTCTTTTTCTTTTCTTTTTTATAATATTTTATTTTATTAATTTCACAATTTCTTCTCATTCATAAAAATAGATGATTTTTTAATAAACTTTCTTAAATTTTACCTTCTAAATCTAAATTAAGTTTTATTTTTAAAAAATTATAATAAATAATTTATTTTATAATATTTTTTGTCAACATTTGAGAATAATGCATCATTATGATAAACAACATTATATATATATATATATATATATATATATAAAATTAAGTTTTATTTTTAAAAAATTATAATAAATAATTTATTTTATAATATTTTTTGTCAACATTTGAGAATAATGCATCATTATGATAAACAACATTATATATATATGATATTACTTAAAAATATATATATTTAAAAAATTTAATTTATATATATTTTTCAAATATTAAATTTATGCACACATTTTTATTTATTAAAACTATTAAATTTATTGTTATTATAATAATTAATTTTTGGATCAATAAGTGTGTTTAGGGAGTCATACCTCAATATAATTGAAAAATAAAACTAGTAATTGCACCTTAGTGTGCAATGGCTACGCCGAAGAGGTGTGGAAGATCAATTAGGAAATATTTTGGTTTTTTTTTTCCATACATTTGTGTAGTACATGATGTCAATGGATAGGACCTCTGAATTAGGTATATAATCGGGCTTCATAGAAGATCATATGAGTCAATATAGTGTTGGAGATATTGTGGCAATATATTTGTACATATAAAATATTATGATAATATCTCCAAGCCTGACATGCAATATATATGAGTGTACAAGAAAATAATGTGTTGTGAACTACTATATAATTTAGACATTCATCTCCATATGTAAATATCAAAACCTAAATCAAGGTTAGTTAGATAAGTAGTCTTATCCTAACATTTCCATAACTACTCCATGATTCTCTCCAAATCCCCATGCTCTTTCCTTTTTGAGTACTCACACCATACAAGTTATTGTAGTTGTAATTAGAATATTTCATGACATGTAGATGATGTCAATTGGTGTACCATTTAGCAAAAGATGTTGTTTTTGCAATAAAGGTCTCAATGTAGAAATAATAGCATGAAGTAGACTATACATTCACATATAGGGATCCAATCAGGAAGATAATTAGGGTCCATTGCCAATAGGCTAATATGACCCAAATCAAGGTTAGCTAGCTAAGTAGTGTTATCCTAACATTTCCATAACTACTCCATGATTCTCTCCAAATCCCCATGCTCTTTCCTTTTTGACTACTCACACCTTAAAAGTTATTGTAGTTGTAATCAGAATCTTTCATGACATGTAGATGAAGTCAATTGGTGTACCATTTAGCAAAAGATGTTGTTTTTGCAATAAAGGTCTCAATGTAGAAATAATAGCATGAAGTAGACTATACATTCACATATAGGGATCCAATCAGGAAGATAATTAGGGTCCATTGCCAATAGGCTAATATGACCCAAATCAAGGTTAGCTAGCTAAGTAGTGTTATCCTAACATTTCCATAACTACTCCATGATTCTCTCCAAATCCCCATGCTCTTTCCTTTTTGACTACTCACACCTTAAAAGTTATTGTAGTTGTAATCAGAATCTTTCATGACATGTAGATGTCAAGGTCAATTGGTGGGGCATTTAGGATCCAAAAAGATTGTTTGTGCAATAGCTAAAGGTACTCCAATCCAAATCCCCATGCTCTTTCCTTTTTGAAATAATAGCATGAAGTGAAATTGGTGGGGCATTTAGACAATAAAGGTATTAATGTGGAAATAATAGCATGAAGTAAACTATACATTCACATATAGGGATCCAATCAGGAAGATAATTAGGGCCCATTTCCAATAGGCTAATATTATTTCTACAATAGGGAGAGAGAGAGAGAGAGAGAGAGAGAGAGAGAGAGAGAGAGAGAGAGGGGAAATCTGACCTAAAGAAATTGACCACCTATTTTGTGACACCTAATGGAGTGTTGTAAAAAATTATTATTGGTGTGTTAAACATAATGTCGTGTGTTATAAAATCTTGTCGGTGGGGTTACACTTAGCAACTTTTTTGTCCCCCATCTTTGTGCACTTACCTCACCATATGAGGACCTATATTTTTTATCATCCGTATATAGCTATCTTATCATATTGTCTATATTAGGCACAATCATTTTTACATGAGATTTTACGATCACATCTTACTTATTTGTACATATTGTAGACACCAAAAAAACATTAATTATTCTAGCATTAACATCACTTAACCATTTGTCCATTAATTAAATAAATTACAATAATATATTTATTTTTTTACCCACTTTCCTAAGTCCTAAATAAATAAATTTCACATTTATTTAATTCTTTTCCCAACTTCACATGATTTAGTATATTTTATATATTAAACCCTAACTTTTTCACTCAAAAATAAATAAAAATTTAGAAAATACACTTTTATCTCCACCCTCCATATCATAACTAACTCCCTAAGATAAAATAAAAGAATTATAAAATTATGTTTTCTACACCATCCATCCTATGACTACCCAACCATTGATCTCTCATGTCTAATATTGACTATTGATCAATCCAATCTCAAGCCTATTAATCTACCAATCCATAAGCCATTTTTAATGGTCCTCCAACTAATTTATTCATCATCATATTGCTTGTATGAGAAACGAAATTGCTTTAAATGAACAATCTTGGAGCACAATTACTATTGCGATAAAATAAGATATATTGAGTAAAAGGTTTTTGTTTTCTTGTTTTTCTTGGTTTCTAACTCAATATAAGGTGATAGTTACTTGATTGAAATAAAGTATAATTTTGTATATTTTAATTATTCATTCCATTTCAATATTTGGTGTTCACATTTATATTCCTATATTTCAATTTCATTACTCTGTTAATGTGTTTACATGATCCTTACCTAGCCTTTAATGCTAACCTTGGTTCATGGTTTTCCTATTTTGAGGAAACCCTTATAATCATCTTTAATTTATGACCTTAAATATTCTCATATAATTTATATGCTTGCGTGATTTTTATTCAATATTTATTATTTGTTTGTCGCATGATGCTATTTATTACAACTATTTCATGCATTTACCTGTCAAATGATGTTGTGTGCTTAGATGGTTATGTGATTCAATTACTTTACTTCTTTATCAAGCATCATTTTTCCCACTCCTTAAATTTATTGCATCTACTTGATGCAACCAATTGAAGGAGCATATAATTCACCAACACTTTCATCGTAGACAATTTAGGTAATGAATAATGCTACATAGAGACTTTTCACTATACCTAGATGGATCTTGATCATATTTTCTACACTAAGTGCAGTAGAATTGCATGACAATATTGAATGTGTCATATAGTATTGTTACTTCAAGTAGAGTACTCTTGTATCACTTTTCATATATGCAAAATCCATAATCCTTTAATATTTTGCTACTTATTTTTATGAGCAACTGAAACTATTTGTTATTTTTATTACTCACTTGTGTGACAAGCTATTTATAGCATACATTTTTTCTATTTTGTAAGTCCATATAGATTACTCATTCCAAGGAGAGGAACAAAAGAAGAATCCAATAATGATCAATTAATTTACATGAACTAAATATCCTTTTTAAATTGTTTGGATATTTACTTTTCATATCAAGATTAAGAATTCCCATACACTTTCAAATGTATGCTCATATTAAATTTTCATTCACCTTAAAGTTGGGGTGAAATCTAATTACCATGTAGTTTTGGGGTATTTTGATGGAATATCTTAATTTAGTGATAAGTTTGGCCCATGATTCAATGCTTATCACAATCCATCTTACATTCAATATAACCATGTCAATGCATTTGATCTTATCCCATCCTTATTAGGGAAAAATTTAGTGGAAAATCTTCGCTAATTGGTGAATTCTAGGAATCGACCAAGTCAAAATTGGCAAATTTCTCACACCCAACAGGGTCTCCAAATCACCCAAATTTTATGACCTATTAGTCCAATGCATGTCCATTCGCCTACAATTTTTTTTTAGGCAAATTTAAGCAACAAATTTGCCATAACAAACTATGCATTTCAAATGGACTGATTAATATTTTCACCTGGAATCCTAGAAGCATGTAATAAAACACCTACATATTCGCTAATACTATTAAAATGGCATTGTATCAGAACCCATTTCACCAATTAAAATTTACAAAAAGTTGCTTGTGAAGACCCATTTCACCAATTTTTATAAATAGTTGCTTATGAGGACCTATTTTTCCAATAACATTAAAAAATAATTGCATTTGAGGACACATTTCACCTTGAAAATTACAATGTATTGTTGTATAAGCACGTGAGATTCACCAAAATTTTAATATAACATTTAAAAATCCTATGGAATTCACCAAATATGGATTGATATAAATACAATTGAAAGTGTCATTTATTCTTACACATTTTGTTTAGTTCTAAGGTTCTACTTCTCGATTCAGAAGTTAGCGAAAGTAAAAAACATAGACTTAAAGGTGAGTGATCATTTCTTCATAGTGTTATAATAATAAGTTTTCTTTATCTCTTTTCCATTTTTGCTTCAGTCGTACAAATGATATAGAGTAGGGAATGTGATCTATATTCTTTGTCCCTCTTAAACAAGAAGACAATTTTTCTAGTTTTTATTCAAAGTGAGAGATCAATATGTCAATCGACTTGAGTAGCAAGGGTAAGGCTCCTGCCACTCCTCAGGGTGGTGAAGAGATTGGGAGGCCATCAAAATGCCAAAAACTTAGACATACCATACAGTCTTACTTTGGAATTTCCAAAGCTTCTAATCCATTAGGTCAAGATGGAGCCACATCATCAACTCTTCTACCAAATATTGGTAGCATTCATAATACCTCACCACCACCGGAAGGTCAAGTTGAAATTGTCATTGATTTAAATCAAAATGCATCAAATGAGGATGGCAATACCACAGAAGATGTTCCAAGGGATACCCTGGGCCCGATTAGCGAGAATGAGATAATTGACTTGGATGAAGATGATGATGTTGGTAGCAAGAAAAGAAGAAGCAAATTAAAAATGGGGTGCGAGTGGGAAAAGACAGGGAATTTTCAACTTGGTTGGTTGTCAAAGTACCCATTCATGGTACCAGTGGGGATTGGAAATGAAAATGATATTGAAAAGGCAACATTGGCCAAATGTATGATTTGTAATTGGAAATGTGGAAGAGCCAAGACATTGCAGCTAAAGATTAACACTATAGAAAAGCATATCAGTAAAGTTTATGAAAAAAAATCATAGACAGAAAGGAACAATCAGTCATACAATAGAAATCAAAGGAAGAATGTCTTCATGTTAGGTATGGCATGGATTATGAAGAGCATGAAAAAAGAATGTTGAACATTGTTGCATGTAAAGGTACACTTGAGGCTCAATTTGGAAAAACCATGGAAGCAACAAATTTGGAAAAACCAAAAGGGTTCGCTGGTCGTGGATTTGGTTGCGGATAGAGATGGCAGCAGATCTGCTGGTGAAGGGATTTCGACTCGTACCCGGGCTAACATTAAGAGGAAGACCCCGACTTCGTCACATACGACTCAAATTCTCAAGCAGGGGTTACAGGATATGAAGGATGTTGAAAAGGAGGCTGAGGAGTTACTGAACACCTTGGAGTAGCGCGGTGGTGTTTGATGCTAGTTTTTTGGGTGGTCCTTTTTTGGGCCCTGTTGTCTCTTTGTGCTGTTGTTTCCTTTTTGGGACAGCCGTTTGCTTGTTTGTTCTTTTTCTGTTATATTTTGTTGTTTAAACTCTGCGCTTTTAGATCTCTGTAAAACCTATTTTTTCCTTTTCAAAAACAAATATGTCAAAAATTGTTTAGATGAGTGTTGTTTTTCATATTTTGTCCAGAGGGCGTCCTATGACAAATTACCCAGAATATTCTGGTTTATTATCTTTTTGAATGTTCCTCACTATCCCTTCTCACATTGGTCAGTAAATGTTGGATGGGAATGGGAAAAATGTCTTGCTATAGTTGAAAAGGAAGATCTAAAGGAGAAAGTAAAAGAGTCAAATTTAATTGCATTATCTTTAGATGAAGTTACTGTAGTAGACAATACTTTTTGGGTCTGTATGCATTTTTATACTATAGGACAACATGTTCGCCATGTTTATCTTCTCTATGTTCATAAAATGAAGGTCAGTTCAACATCACAAAATATATTTGAACTAGTAAAGAATTCTTTGAATGAAATTGCAGGTATGGATGAGTTGACAATTGCCAAAAAGTTGATGTGTGTAGGAGCTGATGGAGCTACAATGAAGCAAGGTCAAAGAACTGGTGTTTGCACAAAGTTACAAACTACTTATGCATCATACATGTTGGGCATTCAGTGCATGGCCCATAGAATGAATTTATCATTCAGAATTGTAAGCAAGTTTCCTACAGTATTAAAAGTTGAACATCTAGTCCGTGAGATCCATGTATACTTTTTTCAAAGTCCCAAACATTTCGTAGAATTTAAAACTTTTGCTGAGGGAATAACACCAGGAAACAAGCTTCTCAAGGATGTTGATACCAAATGGATCTCCCTGCATGGACCAACACAATGAGTTCTTTTAGAATATCAATCCTTGATTGGAGTGATGTATGAGCATTGTAGCACAATAAACAAAGCTCCTAATCTCTTTCATAGGTTAAGCGATATAGAGACACTCTTGACTTTATCTAGTCTTCTCCCCATGCTGGATAGCACTAATCTCCATCTGAGCTCCTCATTCTAGTTCAAAACTTGTCTCAGAAGTTAGGTGAATGAAATCAACTTCTTACCAATTCCAACCATTCTAAACTTGAAGGAAATTAGTATTTTACTTTGTAAATACATAACTAGAGGTAGGAGAATTTAGAGTATCCCCAATAATACCACATCATCTTCTTCCTGAATCCTAATTAAGTTATTAACCCTACAAAATGAAAACCCTTATGACAATTCAACCAATGATTTCAGTTGTGCTCACTATCCTTATTTATGGGCTAAAAGTGCCACCAAAAGTGTCACCAATAGTGCCACTACCAGCCTGGTCCCTTGTACACCTCACATGTGTCACGTGTGAGCCTAAGGTTGGGTATAGGACTAGTCATAATTGTAATTTGTGCAAACCAAAAATCCAACTTAATCGGTTCGTGTAACTTAAGCTTAACATTTACAATTTAAATGTTTAATTTGATTGACATCTGGACTCTGACAGCCTGGCTACATGCAAACTATACCTCAAGCTAACAAGCTGTCAATTGTCAAAATCGCCATTGCCACACAAGCTGTCAATTGTCAAAATCACTAAATTATTGACATCATCATCTACGATTCTATAGTACATCATGCAATTTTCAATATAAATCTATCCAATCAATCACTTTGGCTATTCATATGGCATTAATCCGCGCCGCCACCCATAGTATCGCAACCAAATTGAGAATTTCAATAGAATAAATGAAAGGTAGAGTACATCGAAACATTGAAAAGAGAGAATTAAATGTCTCATTTTACCTTAATCATTATCAATGTCCACTAATAAGTCACAATAAATTTTGCTAACTTATGAATATGATTAGAACTATATGTTGATAATTACTATTAGTTTTAAAAGCCACATTTAACATTTTTATATTGATCAAAGCAAAAGGGATTTACAAGAATGGAGCCAAATTTTTTTAAAAATTTAAGTAGCTATTGCTAAAGACTGAAGTACATAGTACATAACCAGTGTGGCCAAAAAGCCACTAACCATGACAGAAAAACCAGTCACAAAGTACATATTACAAGAACTAGTACACTATACAATAAAATATAGACACGTGACACATCACACAATTCATTAATATTTTTTTTGTAACATTAGCTAAGGCCATCAACTGGTTGTTTGAGTAGAACGTGAATTAAATTTAACAAACTAAAAACAAAGAAGAAAAGTGAATCACCCAAAACCTTCCTCCAAAACTCTAGAATCTTTAATGATTCAGTTTTAGTATCACATAGAAGACCCCATCTCATATTAACCAGGGCAAGAGCCTACATTGTAGAAGCATGCAATTCCACTTTCCTAAAGATTCCACCAATAGGTGCTAACCCACTTTCAAAATTGTAATGCTCCAACACCAGCTCCAATGAAGAAATAGAGTAAATGAAATGCTGCAAATAACATATTGCTATCATCTTCACCAAATCTTTATTGAGAAAAATGTCCATGCAATTGGACAAGAAAGCTGAAGCTACCTCAGAACATAGACCACGAGGGTTGTTCTAAAGCCATTACCTGTACCCACAATTATTCTTATAGCATCTGCAATCTGCATGCAAGGAATTGTAAAAACCATACCCAACTTTTGTTTGTCGTATGCATTGTCCATTCTTTTCTCCCAAAAAAAAATGGGTAGCATGACATGCTATGAAGACTCCATAATATCTCAGTTAAATTGAGAATAGAGAAGAAATAAATCAAAGCCAAATATATTATAAATGATATGAAGAACATCAAGTTGTTGAAGTATATATAGAAGTTAGCACAGACACAATCAATATGACATCACACTTATTGACAAGGGTGCAACCTAAGACACAAAAAATTAACACACCAAACAGAGAATGTTATTTTATTATTCTGAAAAATTATCTTCTTACATGCAGAGGATCTGATATCCTCAAGTTCTAGAAATATGCAAACTACAGAATTACAAAAAATCCCCTTTTCACAGTATGCAAACTTGTTCCCCAAAAAGCTACCCAAAAATCAGAAACCCCCAATAAATAGAACTCCCTTTTGAGTTTGGAGCCAAAACAACATTCAAATTTGAGTTTTGGTGGTTTGGCATAGAAAATTACAACTTGCAATTCAAATTTCAAAAGAACACTCAAAAATTAGTATCTTCTAGAAAGTGTGCCAACTTCAGGGAGCCATAAATTTTGATCTGGGACTCCATTTCTCGAATCGTTTGAACCGTTGGAAAGGTCTTGAGGGAAAGAACATGCTCAAAATGGGTTACATAGATTTTGACAATTTTTGGGCCATTTAGTGTCTCAAATATGACCTGAAAGGTTCTTAGGTGCAATTTTGGGAGACTAAAACTGCAATATCTTTCAACCTAGGAATAGAAAAGAAAAAACATAAGTTGGGAATTACATTATGACAAAAAGGGTATCTAGAAATGTAAAAAAAATATAAGAAACTACCAACATGAAATGAAACTCTTTTTTTTGGGTGATGCAAGATTTCCCTTACACCATTGGATGCTCCTACATCACTTATCATTTTTAAATTCACCACTATCATTGATGTGACAATTAAAATTTATTTCAACACTTGAATCCTTAAAAATAAGTGCTTAGAAGGTATGCACGTGATAGATGACAAGATGGCTGCATAGTGCACATGCAAATAAAGTTATTTTTAAAATGGAGACACTGCGAGGTTGACGAGACTTGACCCTCTGGATTAAAAAGTTAATATTTAAGGATTTTTCATAAAAAAAATTGTTCTGACTTAGGTAATATTAAACAGTAAACAAGAGCACAATGACTGATAAACCTAAATAATTAATAAAAACTTAACCATTGATTTATGAAAATCTAATGATTCTAGTGTTATTTTGGAGGTTTCAATTCACAAGTATAGTGCTTCAAAGATTTACTTCTAGTATGCAACTATAGCCATCCATTAAAAATTCATTGAATGGTCCCTCTTTCAAAAAAAACTTTATGCATGTGCATAATTTAAAATGGGGACATCACAAGGTTGACGAGACTTGACCCTCAACATTAAAGAGTTAAGATTTAAGGACTTTTCATAAAATATTTTGGTTTGACTTCAGCAATATGAAATAGTAAACAAGAGCACAATGACCAAAAAACCTAAATAATTAATAAAATCTCAACCATTGATTTCTAAAAATCTAACGGTTCTAGTGTTATTTCAAAGGTTTCAATTCACAAGTTTAGTAGTTCAAGGATTTACTTTCGGAATGCAACTATAGTCGTCCATTGAAAATTCATTGAACAATTCTTCTTTTAAAACAAACTTTATGCACGTGCATAATTTAAAATGGGGACATCACTAGGATGATGAGACTCGACCCTCAAGGTTAAAGAGTTAAGATTTAAGGCTTTGTCATAAAATATTTTGGTCTGGCTTAGGCAATATTAAACGGTAAACAAGAGCATGATGATCGATAGAGCTAAATAATTAATAAAATCTCAACCATTGATTTAGGAAAATTAAATGGTTCTAGTGTTATTTCAGAGGTTTCAATTCGCAAGTCTAGTGCTTCAAGGATTTACTTCTAGAATGCAACTATAGCCTTCCATCAAAAATTCATTGAACAATCCCTCTTTTAAAAAAAACTTTATGCACATCCATAATTTAAAATGGGGACATTGGTAGGTTGATGAGACTCAACTGTCAAGATTAAAGATTTAAGATTCAAGGCTTTGTCATAAAATATTTTAGTCTAACTTTGGCAATATTAAACAGTAAACAAGAGCACGATGACCGAAAGACCTAAATAATTAATAAAATCTTAACCATTGATTTATAAAAATCTAATGGTTCTAGTGTTATTCCGGAGGTTTCAATTTGCAAGTCTAGTACTTCAAGGATTTACTTCTAGAATGCAACTATAGCCATCCATAGAAAATTCATCGAATGGTCTTTCTTTTAAAAAAAATGTATGCACGTGCATAATTTAAAATGGGGACATCACTAGTTTGACAAGACTTGACCCTTCAGATTAAAGAGTTAAGATTTAAGGCTTTTTCATAAAATATTTTGGTCTGACTTAGGAAATATTAAACAATAAACAAGAGCATGATGACCAACATATCTAAATAATTAATAAAATCTCAACCATTGATTTCTAATAATCTAACGGTTCTATTATTATTCCTGAGGCTTTAATTTGCATGTCTAGTACTTCAAGGATTTACCTCGAGAATGCAGCTATAGCCGTCCATCAAAAATTCATCGAATGGTCCTCCTTTTAAAAAAAAATTTATGCACGTGCATAATTTAAAATGGGGACGTTGCTAGGTTGATGAGACTCGATCCTTAGGATTAAAGAGTTAAGATTTAAGGCTTTTTCATAAAATATTTTGGTTTGACTTAGGAAATATTAAATGGTAAACAAGAGCATGATGACTGATAGACCTAAACAATTAAACAAATCTCAACCATTTATTTCTAAAAATCTAACGGTTCTATTGTTATTCTGGAGGTTTCAATTTGCAAGTCTAGTACTTCAAGGATTTACTTCGAGAATGCAACTATAGCCGTCCATCAAAAATTCATCAAATGGTCCATCTTTAAAAAAAAACTTTATGCACATGGATAATTTAAAATGGGGACATCACTAGATTGACAAGACTCGACCCTCAGGATTAAAGAGTTAAGATTTAAGGATTTGTCATAAAATATTTTTGTCTAACATAGGCAATATTAAATAGTAAACAAGAGCACAATGATCAACAGACCTAAATAATTAATAAAATCTCAACCATTGATTTATGAAAATCTAATGATTCTAGTGTTATTCTGGAGGTTTCAATTCACAAGTCTAGTACTTCAAGGATTTACTTCTAGAATGAAACTATAGTCGTCCATCAAAAATTCATCTAATGGTCCTTCTTTTAAAATGAACTTTATGCACATGCATAATTTAGAATGGGGACATCGCTAGGTTGATGAGACTCAACCCTCAGGATTAAATAGTTAAGATTTAAGGCTTTGTCAATAAATATTTTGGCCTGACTTAGGCAATATTAAATGGTAAAAAAGAGCATGATGACCGATAGACCTAAATAATTAATAAAATCTCAACCATTAATTTATAAAAATCTAACAGTTCTAGTGTTATTCCGGAGGTTTCAATTCGCAAGTCTAGTACTTCAAGGATTTACTTCTGGAATGCAACTATAGTCATCCATAGAAAATTCATCGAATGGTCCTTCTTTTAAAACAAACTTTATGCACGTGCATAATTTAAAATGGGGACATCGCTAGTTTGACGAGACTCGACCCTTAGGATTAAAGAGTTAAGATTTAAGGGTTTGTCATAAAATATTTTGGTCTGACTTAGGCAATATTAAATGGTAAACAAGAGCATGATGACTAACAAACCTAAATAATTAATAAAATCTCAACCATTGATTTATGAAAATTAAATGGTTCTAGTGTTATTTTAGAGGTTTCAATTCGCAAGTCTAGTGCTTCAAGGATTTACTTCCAGAATGCAACTATAGCCATCCATCAAAAATTCATTGAACAATCCCTCTTTTAAAACTAACTTTATGCACATCCATAATTTAAATTGGGGATATTGCTAGGTTGACAAAATTCAACTATCAAGATTAAAGATTTAAGATTCAAGGCTTTGTCATTAAATATTTTGGTCTGACGTAGGCAATATTAAATGGTAAACAAGAGCATGTCTACTGATAGACCTAAATAATTAATAAAATCTTAACCATTGATTTACAAAAATCTAACGATTCTAGTATTATTCCAGAGGTTTCAGTTCGCAAATCTAGGACTTCAAGGATTTACTTCCAGAATGCAACTATAGCCATCCATAGAAAATTCATCGAATGGTTCTTCTTTTAAAAACAAATTTTTGCATGTGCATAATTTAAAATGGGGACATCGCTAGTTTGACGAGACTTGACCCTCACGATTAAAGAGTTAAGATTTAAGGTTTTTTCATAAAATATTTTGGTTTTACTTAGGCAATATTAACAGGTAAACAAGAGCATGATGACCGACAGACGTAAATAATTAATAAAATCTCAACCATTTATTTCTAAAAATCTAATGGTTCTATTGTTATTCTGGAGGTTTCAATTCACAAGTCTAGTACTTCAAGGATTTATCTCGAGAATGCAGCGATAGCCGTCCATCAAAAATTCATCGAAAAGTCCTCCTTTGAAAACAAACTTTATGCACGTGCATAATTTAAAATGGGGACGTTGCTAGGTTGATGAGACTCGATCCTCAAGATTAAAGAGTTAAGATTTAACGCTTTGTCATAAAATATTTTGGTCTGACTTAGGAAATATTAAATGGTAAACAAGAGCATGATGATCGAAAAACCTAAATAATTAATAAAATCTCAACCATTGATTTCTAAAAATTTAATGGTTCTAGTGTTATTCTGGAGGTTTCAATTCACAAGTCTAGTACTTCAAGTATTTAATTCGTGAATGTAACTATAGCCATCCATCAAAAATTCATCGAATGGTCCTTTTAAAACAAACTTTATGCACATGCATAATTTAAAATGGGGACATCACTAGGTTGACGAGACTCAACCCTCAGGATTAAAGAGTTAAGATTTAAGGCTTTTTCATAAAATATTTTGGTCTAACATAGGCAATATTAAATAGTAAAAAAGAGCACAATGACCGACAGACTTAAATAATTAATAAAATCTCAACCATTGATTTATGAAAATCTAACGATTCTAGTCTTATTTCGAAGGTTTCAATTCACAAGTCTAGTACTTCAAGGATTTACTTCCAGAATGGAACTATAGCCGTCCATCAAAAATTGATCGAATAGTCCTTCTTTTAAAACAAACTTTATGCACATGCATAATTTAAAATGGGGACATCGCTAGCTTGATGAGACTCAACCCTTGGGATTAAAGAGTTAAGATTTAAGGTTTTTTCAATAAATATTTTGGCTTGACTTAGGCAATATTAAAGGGTAAACAAGAGCACGATGACCGATAGACCTAAATAATTAATAAAATAACAACCATTAATTTATAAAAATCTAACAGTTCTAGTGTTATTCCGGAGGTTTCAATTCACAAGTCTAGTACTTCAAGGATTTACTTCTGGAATGCAACTATAGTTACCCATAGAAACTTCATCGAATGGTCCTTCTTTTAAAACAAAGTTTATGCACATACATAATTTAAAATGGGGACATCGCTAGTTTGATGAGACTCAACCCTTAGGATTAAAGAGTTAAGATTTAAGGGTTTGTCATAAAATATTTTGGTCTGACTTAGGCAATATTAAATGGTAAACAGGAGCACAATGACGCACAAACCTATATAATTAATAAAATCTCAACCATTGATTTATGAAAATTAAATGGTTCTAGTGTTATTTCAGAGGTTTCAATTCACAAGTCTAGTGCTTCAAGGATTTACTTCTAGAATGCAACTATAGCCATCCATCAAAAATTCATGGAACAATCCCTCTTTTAAAACAAACTTTATGCACATCCATAATTTGAAATGGGGACATTGCTAGGTTGACGATATTTAATTGGACCAAGATTAAAGATTTAAGATTCAAGGCTTTGTCATAAAATATTTTGGTCTGAATTAGGAAATATTAAATGGTAAACAAGAGCACGATGACCGATAGACCTAAATAATTAATAAAATCTCAACCATTGATTTATAAAAATCTAACGGTTCTAGTATTATTCCAGAGGTTTCATTTCCCAAGTCTAGTACTTCAAAGATTCACTTCCAGAATGAAACTATAGCCATCCATAGAAAATTCATCGAATGGTCCTTCTTTTGAAACAAACTTTATGCACGTGCATAATTTAAAATGGGGACACCTCTAGTTTGACGAGACTTGACCCTCAGGATTAAAGAGTTAAGATTTAAGGCTTTTTCATAAAATATTTTGGTCTAAATTAGGCAATATTAAATGGTAAACAAGAGCATGATGACTAACAGACCAAAATAATTAATAAAATCTCAACCATTGATTTCTAAAAATCTAACGGTTCTATTGTTATTTAGGAGATTTCAATTCACAAGTCTAGTACTTCAAGGATTTACCTCAAGAATGCAGCTATAGCCATCCATCAAAAATTCATCGAATGGTCCTCCTTTTAAAACCAACTTTATGCACCTACATAATTTAAAATGGGGACATTGCTAGGTTGATGAGACTCGATCCTCAGGATTATAGTGTTAATATTTAAGGCTTTGTCATAAAATATTTTGGTCTGACTTAGGAAATATTAAATGGTAAACAAGAGCATGATGATCGACAGACCTAAATAATTAATAAAATTTCAACCATTGATTTCTGAAAATCTAACAGTTCTAGTGTTATTCTGGAGGTTTCAATTCGCAAGTCTAGTACTTCAAGGATTTACTTCGAGAATGCAACAATAGCCGTCCATCAAAAATTCATCGAATGGTCCTTCTTTTAAAATAAACTTTATGCACGTGCATAATTTAAAATGGGGACATCACTAGGTTGGTGAGACTCAACCCTTAGGATTAAAGAGTTAAGATTTAAGGATTTTTCATAAAATATTTTGGTCTAACATAGGCAATATTAAATAGTAAACAAGAGCATGATGACCGACAGGCCTAAATAATTAATAAAATCTCAACCATTGATTTATGAAAATCTAACGATTCTAGTGTTATTCCGAAGGTTTCAATTCACAAGTCTAGTACTTCAAGGATTTACTTCCAGAATGCAACTATAGCCATCCATCAAAAATTCATCGAACGGTCCTTCTTTTAAAACAAAGTTTATGCACATGCATAATTTAAAATGGGGACATTGCTAGGTTGATGAGACTTGACCCTCGGGATTAAATAGTCAAGATTTAAGGCTTTGTCAATAAATATTTTGGCCTGACTTAGGCAATATTAAATGGTAAAAAAGAGCATGATGACCAATAGACCGAAATAATTAATAAAATATCAACCATTAATTTATAAAAATCTAACAGTTCTAGTGTTATTCTAGAGGTTTCAATTCACAAGTTTAGTACTTCAAGGATTTACTTCTGGAATGCAACTATAGTCATCCATAGAAAATTCGTCGAATGGTCCTTCTTTTAAAACAAACATTATGCACGTGCATAATTTAAAATGGGGACATTGCTAGTTTGACGAGGCTTGACCCTTAGGATTAAAGAGTTAAGATTTAAGGGTTTGTCGTAAAATATTTTGGTATGGCTTAGGCAATATTAAATGGTAAACAAGAGCATGATGACCGATAGACCTAAATAATTAAGAAAATCTCAACCATTGATTTCTAAAAATCTAACGGTTCTATTGTTATTCTGGAGGTTTCAATTTGTAAGTCTAGTACTTC
The DNA here is from genome assembly GCA_007258455.2 of Sequoia sempervirens. Taxonomy (NCBI): domain Eukaryota; kingdom Viridiplantae; phylum Streptophyta; class Pinopsida; order Cupressales; family Cupressaceae; genus Sequoia; species Sequoia sempervirens. The sequence continues at coordinate 174,535,835 of VDFB02047230.1, forward strand.
AAGGATTTACTTCGAGAATGCAACTATAGTCATCCATCAAAAATTCATTGAATGGTCCTTCTTTTAAAACAGATTTTATGCACATGCATAATTTAAAATGGGGATATCGCTAAGTTGACAAGACTCGACCCTCAGGATTAAAGAGTTAAGATTTAAGGTTTTTTCATAAAATATTTTGGTCTGACTTAGGAAATATTAAATGGTAAACAAGAGCAAGATGACCAACAGACCTAAATAATTAATAAAATCTCAACCATTGATTTATGAAAATCTAACAATTCTAGTGTTATTCTGGAGGTTTCAATTCACAAGTCTAGTACTTCAAGGATTTACTTCTAGAATGCAACTATAGCCTTCCATCAAAAATTCATCGAATGGTCTTTCTTTTAAAACAAAATTTATGCACGTGCATAATTTAAAATTGGGACATCACTAGGTTGACGATACTTGACCCTCAGGATTAAAGAGTTAAGATTTAAGACTTTGTCATAAAATATTTGGTCTAACTTAGTCAATATTAAATAGTAAATAAGGGCATGATGACCGAAAAACCTAAATAATTAATAAAATCTCAACCATTGATTTCTAAAAATCTAACAGTTATAGTGCTATTCTGGAGGTTTCAATTCACAAGTCTAGTACTTCAAGGATTTACTTCCAGAATGCAACTATAGCCGTCCATCGAAAATTCATCAAGTGGTCCTTTTAAAAAAAACTTTATGCACGTGCATAATTTAAAATGGGGACATCGCTTGCTTGACGAGACTCGACCCTCAGGAATAAAGAGTTAAGATTTAAGGCTTTGTCAATAAATATTTTGGTCTGACTTAGGCAATATTAAATTATGGTAAAGAAGAGCACGATGACCAACAGACCTAAATAATTAATAAAATCTCAACCATTGATTTATGAAAATATAATGTTTCTAGTGTTATTCCAGAGGTTTCAATTTGCAAGTCTAGTAGTTCAAGGATTTACTTCTGGAATGCAACTATAGCCGTCCATCGAAAATTCATCAAATGGTCCTTTTAAAACCAACCTTATGCACATGCATAATTTAAAATGGGGACATCGCTAGGTTCACGAGACTCGAACCTTAGGATTAAAGAGTTAAGTTTTAAGGCTTTGTCATAAAAAAATTTTGGTCTAACTTAGGGAATATTTAATAGTAAACAAGAGCACGATGACCGATGTAAATAATTAATAAAATATCAACTATTGATTTATGAAAATCTAACGTTTCTAGTGTTATTCTAGAGGTTTCAATTTGCAAGTTTAGTACTTCAAGGATTTACTTCCAGAATACAACTATAGCCGTCCATTGAAAATTCATTGAATGATCCTTCTTTTAAAACAAACTTTATGCACATGCATAATTTAAAATGGGGACATCGCTAGGTTGATGAGACTCAACCCTCAAGCTTAAAGAGTTAAGATTTAAGGCTTTGTCATTAAATATTTTGGGCTGACTTAGGCAATATTAACTGGTAAACAAGAGCATGATGACCAACGGAGCTAAATAATTAATAAAATCTCAACCATTGATTTCTAGAAATCTAACGGTTCTAGTGTTATTCTGAAGGTTTCAATTCAAAAATCTGGTGCTTTAGAGATTTACTTATGGAATGCAACTACAACCGTCCATCAAAAATTCATTGAATAGTCGTGGTTATATTGATTCTCCAATTTTTTTTCTTATGCATTTGAAAGTAGATTTAACTCATCTATGGATATATTTTTTTGTTTGAAAGAATGTTTTAGTTGCCAACAAAATTGTTTTTTCTATTTTGAAAATAGGTTTAATTTTCCAATAGAAATTTTTTCTAGATTTGAAAATAGATTTTAATCACCAATGAAAATATTTTATTGGTTTAAAAAAAATTGTATTTCGCTAGGATTTTCCACAAACCTCTACCGATTAGAAAAGATTCGCCAATTGAGATTTTTTTTCTTCCCAAAAACGAAAAAAAATTTCCACTAAAATTAATATTTTTATCTGGAAGTATATAAGATTCACCAAGATTTTACACCTTTGCCGAGTGGGGGGGAGGGTTCCTTAAAGTTTTCCCTGATCCTTATTTATGCATATTCTCATATATTCACTATTTACACATAAATTAATAGCCTACATTCAAAATGATGTCCACACATTCATTTACTACCTCAAATATTACTTTTGTGTTCTAGGTCAATTTTAAGTGGCTTAAGGTTAATCCTAGATTTTTAATTTTCAATACAAATTTATAGTTGTGATCCTTTTCTACTATCCATTATGGGTTGACTTAGCATGCATTTTTTGTGCGAACTATTATTGTGTCTTAGTATTTAAAGACATTCAATATGCACTTATTAATATTTTGGACTTTGAGACAACCATATTTAGGCCATTTATATGGTTGTGCATGTTGTCTACTATGTAACTTGATTGTAGTGATCTAGACATCTCCTTAAAAGTGCTTGTAAAAACCACCTTGATAATTTTAGACACAAGGAAGATGAAGATGAAGATGAAGAGATCTCAACAACAAATTTGAGTCAAATCATTAGTATAGGTCATGTAATTAATTCCTACCAATCAAAGCATTTATAATCAGATTCTACACAATTTTATTTATTCTTCATTATTTTTCCCTAATTACATGTAAATTAATTTATATTCATTGTTCACATTTATTTGATTAGCCTATATTATCTATGTAAAGTTGTAATGATGGAATTCAATGCTGATGGCATTTCCCATTTAGTTAGTTTTTCCATTTTAAGATAATCTCTTAATACATCTACACATTGAAAAATGTCTTAATCTTGTGTGAAGTAAAGATTCCCCCCCCCCCTTGTTGCTAGTGTAGACATGCAAAATTAGCATATTGCATTTAATCAAGTCTATTTGATTAATCTCTAAAGTCATCCATTTAAATTAAATAAATAAACTTTATTTAATTTGATCCTAACATCACCCTCTTTGATTAAATAAATTAAATCTTTATTTAATTAAATCTAAAATCATCTTCTATCTCCTTTTGATTTAGTTTAATCCTTAAATCTAAGTCAAATGAGTCAAATCACTTAATCCTCTTTTAAATTAACTAAATTAGGATTAAATCTAATCTAATGCATGTCACATTCTCTAGATTTTCCCACTTGCACAAATAAAGGATTTTAATTAATTTATTAAATATCCATTTTCCATCAACATGGCATAAAAATGGAATATTCCCTCAAGTTTGAATCTCCCCCCAAATTGACATGTACATCCAACAAGGCATTTAAGAGCTCTTATATGTCTCTCACAAGTCAACCTTGGCATTTAGGCCCATTTTTCTCCCTCCAACAAGCCAAATTTGAAATTTGAAAAGGCCACCTAATGTCATTTATTGGCACATTGACCAAAACTTGCACATCCTCCATCCACTCACATTTGGACAAATGCCTCATTCCTATTGGTTGAATCTTTGTCGCACATTCACCCAATTTGCACATTTATCCATCCTATCATTCTATAAATAGGAGGCCTCATTCCTCATTTTAGCATCCACAATTCATGCAAAGTTACTCTCTTCACATTGAGAGCTAATTTTTTCCACTTCATCTTCAAGGCATTTTATCATTGAGCTTGTCAAGGGTTGGGAAAGGGTCACTTTTCACAACAAAGTGACACCAATCCACTATGGGATAGGTATGCATTGTTCTTCTTTGATATTTTCAATTAGTATATTGTGTTATCTTGTTTGAGAGGCATTACACATTATTTCATAGGAGCGTTTAGTAGTTTTTCATGAACTAACCTTTGTTATGGAGTTTAAGGATTGTGTAGATTTGTAGGGTGCTCACAGCTAGTCCTCCACCTTTACACATTCCCACATCCTTTTTCCATACCTTATCTAAATTGGTCCACATCCCTATGTGTTCTTCATTTATTATTCCTATCTATGTACTAATCCAAAAAAATTTCATTAATTTTTTCACCTTTTTGTCCTAATGGCCAAAATATAATTGTCTATTATTTTGGTCATAAGTTTTTGAACTATGACTCAAAACTATAACTGAAATTTTCTTCAACTCCTCTACCTTACTTTCCTACCTAGAGCCAACCAACCAAAAAAGAAGTACTGGTGTAATCTATTTCTATATAGGCATGTATTTAAATGTAGTTAGTTGAATTCAATTGGTCATTCAAGTGCTTATTAGTCACACTTAGGGAAGAAGACACTTCAATTGGTGTAATAAAAAGGAATCAAGATCTACAAAAGCATCCCTGGGAATGACTGAAGAGTGGTGTCTTCTATTGTTTATTCATTTTAAAGGAGGGGGTTGATCTAGGAGAACATGTACACTTCTAATAGTAAGAGAAATATTTCAAACATATTCTTAAATACTATTGATCTTTAGGTATAAAAATAGTAAAAAAAAGTGAAGATAAATCAAGATAAGCAAAACTATAATTATACCTATTATTCTTTTCATAAAATTAAAAAACTTCATTATTACATTTATTTTCTTAAAATAACTATTACAATTAATTTAGAATATTAAATTTGAAACAAAATTAATTAATTAAATCATTATAATTAATTAACTGCATATTTACTTAAATAACCTAAATTAATGCCTAACGAAAGTTTATTTCCCTTTACATAAGTTTACATATTAATTTACAAGATGCTCAGAAGTAAAAAACTAACTCAAAAAACATGTAAAATGGGCAAATAGAAAATTCTCTTTAAAAATATTCTTAAATACAAACAAAAAATAACAATAACAAAACTCATGAGATAAAAATGAAATTTGTGTCATATCGTTTCCTTCAAACGCCATGTTTTTTCGATAGATTGTATTTGGGAATTTTTTAGAAATCCTTAAAGTTATGTATGAGATGGTGGACATTCACTCCAACCTATCTGGTTTGATCTTGTGTGTAGCTTTCTTATTTTGAATTTTTTTTTATCCTCCATTAATATTCATTTATATGTACATCAACATATAGTTATGGTTGGGTCCATTCTCTAAACATAGCTTTAAAACCTAGCCATACATCATAGTTAGGACTATTCATAAATGAAGCGGTAATGTAAGACGTATTGGATGTATTGGCAACCACACAACCTAGAGATGGTAATTTTTCAGTATTTCCATGGCATTGTTCTATATTTTTATTCCAATTAAAAATGACAAATAATTTTTATTCATATGTTAACAAAAGAACAATTAAATCCACTAACATTGTCGTGTTGTGACTAGACAGTTTCGCTATTACAAGCCATATAATATTACCACTAACATAGGTGATAGACTACCTTTACATAGAAACTAAATGTTCTGGTAGATAGACAGGTTCCTGACTATTCTGTCAATTGATGGAAGTCTTCACATATAAAGCCCTAAAAGAGTAGAAGAATCTTGATATCTTTTCAAGGTTTTGGTATCTGGTTCAATTTCTCTCGAGGTTTTGGTAAATAGAAGATAGAAGACCATGTATCTCATTGTAGTACAGTGAAATCCTCACTAGTTCAGAAAATCTAATTATGATCAGGTACTATTAAAGGCGTGGTCCAAAAAATAGTCATTTCATAATAAATACCAACTCGCTATCATAGCCACCATGAAATGCAAGTTGAAAATTAATAGCTACAATGACTTCAATCGTCTCCAGGGTCTATCTGAACTGTTGATTACTAATTTTAGCTCACCCTCTTTCAAATTGGATACACCTTTGGTGTAAAAAATAACAAAATTTGGTTGTTCTAGTGGAGGGCCATAGTATTATCTTTTTAGGATTACAAAGTTTTTTTTGGTAATTTACAAAATCTTGGTTAAATAGCTATAGTAAGTATCTCCTAGAATTTGATATCTCAACTATATGGTCACTAGTCTAACATCCAAGTTTCAAATTTCATGTTCACTTCACCATTCTTCTCTTCATCAAACCCTGAGTTCTCTGTGAAAGCAACAAACTAGTCAATGGAGTCTAGATTAAGTCCATGTTTCTCTAAATGCCTAAACCCAAGATCATGCATTCCAAAAACAAATTTGTTTTTCCTCCTTTTTGTTTGGCTCATATGTTGAATTTAAGTAGTATTTTTTTTATGAGATGTATGTAGAAAAAGAAAGACAGAGTAGAATTTTTTTGGTTGTACAACAATTCTTAAGCTAAACAATAGTTTTGATGTAGAAATCAACTTTGTTGTAGAAATTGATTTCAAAAAACAATGAACAAGGGAATGTGTTGAGTAAAAATCTGAGGATGTAGAAGGAGCAACAACTCTGTGAATGTAATCAAGTTTTTGGTTTTGGAGCATATGAAATATAAATCATATTAATTTATTTGTGCTCTATTTTTTTTCATTTTATCTTTATGTTTTGCACTTTCTTTTGGGTTTTGTTTTATCCTCTACCTCTTCCCTTCACTTGGTATCAAAGTAGGTTTATCATAACAATGACAACAAGCACAAGCTTAACAAACCCACAAATCCCATAGTTTAATGGGAAGAATTATTATTATTGGGTGTAGAAATGCAAAATTAACATCATGCATTTAACTAATTCATATTCATCCATTCATCAAATAAATCAAGTTCATTAAATTAAATATTTAAATTCCTCCATTTAAATTAAATAAATCCATTTTTAGTACTAACATCATCCTCTTTGATTAAATAAATCAAATCTTTATTTAATCAAGTCTTTATCATTTTCCATCTCCTTTTTTATTTAGTTTAATCCATAAATCTAAAGCAAAAAGGTCAAATCACCTAATCCTCTCTTAAGTTAACTAAATCAGGATTAAATCTAATCTTAATGCAAGTCCCATCCTCTAGCTTTTCCCACTTGCACAAATAAAGGATTTTAATTAATTTATTAAATCTTCATTTTCCATTTGTTGGTTGTTTTTACTGTAACTAGGTTGGTCTTCTAATCTACTAATGGAATTTCCAATTCCAATCAAGGGAAACTCGAAGGACCTGGACCAACTAATGAGGATTTTAAAGACCTACACTTTGGACTCTGCAAGACCCAGGAGGGTGATCCCTTAATGTGTTTACAACCTCTGCACCATTATCATAAACAACATTAACAACAACAGATAATCTCATTTAATAGCTCAACATAATAGGATAATACATAATAGAATTGACTATTCATCAGTAATATCAACTATTTGGAGCATGAGATAACTACAACACATTTCACAGTATAAAATAGTCATTTTTGCAATTTGTAGCAAGCTCTAGGTAAAGAAAAACAAATACTGAACCATATGAATAAGTACAACTTAGATCAATGCCATATATTCATTGGGGGAGTCAAATTCATAAGCATCTAAGGGTTTATGACAAATTCAACACATAACATATAAGATCCTTGATAACATTGTCTTACAATCTCATCAACATGTATTCTAACCCAATACTAATCAAATCCTTATACAAAACATATCCACCTACAATCTCATTCAAGCATTTTAATTAATTGCTTGAATTAAAGCTAAAACAAGAATCATACACACCACAATAGTGAGATGAACGAGATAACCCTTGGTCATCTTATTCAAAATTTAGATATGCATGTACAGTGGAGAGACATGAGTTTGAATTAATCATTTCAATTCATATGCCATTACTGTCATAAAACATCAGATCCCCATGAATTCAAAACTTACTATAGAATGACAAAACCTAAACTACATTTTTCCTAAAACCATCAGACTTTACAATTTGCTCTACACTTCACCTAGACTCGACCCAAAAATATCTCACTTGCTAACCCATACTTATGGCCTTGAAATCCTTCTTATAGAAAAGAAGGAGCAAACAAGCATCGGGCTAGAAAGCACACGTGTCACCAACCAACTAGACCGCTTTGTGACATTCTAAAAAATTGTTACAACAGAAATTTCCTAGAGAATCCTCTTGTTCATTGTTCCCATTGAGAATGGTTGATGCAACAACAAAAACTTCAAGAATTTTGTGCCAAGACTGTCACCAAAAACAAAACTGGAATCTGTTGTAATTGCAACAGCTGATTTTTCAACCCTTAACAACCTACTCATTTTCACTCCTCCTTAGTTAAATATACATTTACCCATTTCTAGTATTCCTCATCAGTTGGCCAATCAAAATTAATTACCTCATTCACCTTGACACTATAAGGTGTATACTTAACTACCACCTGATTTGCTTCTCTTTCAAAAGACTCTAAGAATGAACTAGTGCTAATGAATTTTTTCATACAACTTACCAATAAATCATAATCTGAGTCATCAAACATTAATCTAATTTGATCATTAATGACTTCATTTGCTCGATCATGCCACTATTGGAATGACCTGATATTTTCCTGCTCATCAATTATATTAGGTAACAATGTGTCGCTCCAATCATCAAAGTTATTCATCAACTCTCTGATCTTCCTACTCAAGTCATCTAGTAAGGTCTAAAAACCTTGTAATGACTTAACTAACACCTGAGTAGGCCTTAATTATTGGGGCCTATTATTTATATCAAACCTTGATGCTTTATACATTATATCTAGATCATTGGCCCTAGGGATCCAATTTTCAATTAATGGTACTACTACCTCTTGATCCCTATCAATATTCCTTATTTCCCTCAATAATAAAGAATATAAAGAATACATAGATGAAAACTTGTCATCAGGGTATGTGCGAGATTATGATGGGATAAAAAGTGGCTATATGATGGGTATGTGTAGGGTATGTGGAGCTGATGACTTTTTTTTTCCCCAAAATTGATGAAACGAAAAGGGTTTTTAAAGGATATTCTCAGCTTTCCACCAATATAAAATATGCTATACTTTGAATTTAATAAATAATTATTATTCATTTTCTATTTGAGTTATGACTAAAGTCCTTATTGATAGGCTAATTGAAAAACATCTATAGCTTTCAAACGATATCACATTTTTTGAATCCAAAACATGCATCACATTCTATGCTTCGCATAATATATGATTAAAAAAGAAAATTGAATTTCATAAAGTTTTGACCAAATTAAGGTGGTTAGACATACAAGTTTTTATACTTTTAAAATTTTGTAATAAAAAATTCATAATTAATTATTTACTTAGAAAGAAATTATAAAAAAATATGCATCACATTGGAGCATGAGTCCTCTACTTATATCTAAAATCTTATAAAAAATAATTATCATTTTATTTTGGTTAGGGTGGTCAGACAAACACCTACTTATTTTTTCCCTGAAATTTAAGTACTACTACATTGAAATTTCAAATTTTCACCAAATAGATTTTTTTAAAAAATAAATAAATTTAGTAGTTTACAAACTAAATTCAATTTGATACATATTCTATTCTTACATATTTTTGAAATAATATAGATAACTTAATAAATTTTTACGTCAAGTTGCCTAACTCTGATTTTTTTTTAATTTTTTGCCACTTCAGGGCATGTTTTTTCAAGGATGATCCTGCACATACCCATCAAATTTCTCATTTAAGTGCCTCAATACATCATTTACAACCTCCCTCTACTTTAAAATAATTCCCTCCTCACTCACCTTCAAGGATGCCTCCAACTTTGCAATTTTGTGCATTAGCTGCTTCTTTGAAGGATCAATAGAGTATTCCATTTCTTCATCAATTAGCTCTAAAGAAGGGCTGAGGGAAGAAGTTTGGCTAGGAGACCCTAGTGTAGAAATAATAGGAGAAGTAGGAGGCACTGACCTTGATGTGGAAGGCAATGTTCTGATCCCTGGAGCACTTGACATCTCCCCAATCTACTTTTTCTTAAACCTGTCCACCTCAGTCTACAGCTCAACATTCCTTTGTTGCATCTTACTATATTCCCCAATTATGACATTGTACTTCTCCATTAGGCTTTTCTTTTTAGCCTCCTCTCTTTCAGCATTCTTTTGGGCCAACTTGGCCACATTTTTAGTCAAATTAGTAGCCTTTGTGGTTGAGGTCTCTGAAGCTATCTTTATTATCAACCCTCTTTTTAAATTTGGGTTAATATCAATAACGTTTGGCTTTCTCCCTTGAGGGGCCAAAGCCCAAATTGCTAAGGTCTTGTACTCTTCACTAAAGGTAGAATCTTGCAATGCTGCCTTGACCTCTTCTTCAGAATCTTGTAAGGGATACTTAGACTTTAGAATAGCGTTAAAAACTACATATGCAATGTCCCACTCCGGCAAGATCAAAACACCAGCTTGATTCACCAATTTTATCCCCTCCTTAGGAGTGATGCTCTTGAACTCTTCCACTAGTACAACTTTCACTTCATCATCATTTTCCTGGTCTGACCTATCAGGTCTCAATTCTCTCTTGCATTTATCTTGATATTCTTCCAATTTCATTCTCCATACTAGTTGCAAGAAGACTAGAGTTTTTACAAATGCATTATCATTTAGAAACTCCTTACATGCTTCCATTCTTACATCTTGTACACATTTTCCTTTCATATCCAGATCAAAGAGAACCAATTAAACCATCCTAGGAGGGGAAGGCATACCCATCTGCATGTCTTGGTCAGTGACAACAATCTCACCAACCAAATCCTCTTGTGATTTTTCAATTATTTGACTTTTAGGGCTTGGATCTGATGATGGTGGTGAGGGACTATTTTTGGGTGATGCTTCCAAATCAATAATTTTAATTTCCCCAGGCATTCTGAGTTTGGACCTTTTTGTGTAGGCAATTTCATTAATTTTTTTCCTTTTCTATCCTCTTCTTCCTCATCACTACTATCATTTCTCTTCCTTCTATAAATAGTCCATCTCTCTATAGGTTGGTAAGTTGGCCTCACTTCAATTGGCTTGGCGTATTGCTCCTGTATGCCTAAGTCCAACTCCAAGTTTATCTTCTTGGTCATTAACGTTCCCATGATTTCTTTAAAGTTTCCCGTCAAGAAGTCAATTTTCTTATGATATGGACTAAACTACATCAATGGATCATACTTTGGATCCATTTTGTGCACAATAGCCAATAGCTTGTCATAATCTACCCATTTCTCCTTCTTCAACTCTTGCCTATTTAGGTTAAATTAATTTCTAAACAAGTCTTCAGGGAAGTTGAACTCATGCACAAACTTACCACCTTTTATCCTTTTTCTAAAAAGAGAAAAGAATCCCTTAGGATCATATTGTCGCTTGGTACCACACCTCAAATCGTATTCTTCAAAAAATTTCTCAAAGTGTACCCAACCTCCCTTCGAAAAGAAAAAATCTGACACCATATTATAGTTCAGGAAAAATGTTCCTTTACCTCTCCCAGTAAGGTTGTCCTTATGGATACAACCAATCTGCCACATAACTTCTAAGAATCGCACTCTTGGTGGCACATTGTATGGAAATATATGAGGGGTCCCGTGAAAACCATACACCCTCAAGATAGTGATGACTGGATATGGAATAATATCACCCTAGTTATGGAAAACTTTCAATTCTGGCTTCCTCCCCTTTGGTTTGAGGAAATCATGCAACTCCTCAGGAATCCTAGGTATATTTACCATCAGTCTAGCTCTCAATCTGGAAGCAAAATAATTGTCAAAAAGCACATAACTGGCATTCTCCCTATTACACGATAAATCTGTAGTCCACACCTGCACTGGCAATCTTTCTCCCTTAACCCACAGCCTTAACTCCATCTTCTCAAAGAAGAATTCAACATTCTTATAAAAGAACATATACATTAACATGGAATACGAGAAGAATGGAGTGCATGTATCATTTTTCTACAACTTCAACAACCCTTCATGTATCTTTTCAACCAACAAAGAAGCAAAATCATAAATCACTAAGAAATTAGGGTGTTGTATTTGCACCCCCATAAACATGTAAGCAATAGCCATCACTGTGTTAGGGTTAAAACCCAAAATCTGGCACAATGAGTAAAAGGTGGCCAAGAAATTATTTGCAAAGAAGTTCAATCTGAAAGGTTCTTGGTCATTAGGGATAATATAGAATTTTGAACCCCCTGCCCTGGCCAAATGAGGTGGGAGCAACTTAGCTCTGAAAAGTTATTTCAACCTCCCATATTCCTATTTCATCTCTTCAAGATCAATAGGAACCAAGAATGTACTAGGCTCACTCAGATCAAAAACCTGTCAGAATTCCTCTCTATTGATACTTAATAGAACCTCTCCATCATTATCTCGAATCACCTGTGTGATAGGGTGATATCGTGCAACCAATGCCCTAAGCAAGTCTATATTAGGGAATACATTCGGTACCACCAACTTCCCCATATCCTACATCCAACCATTAGAAAAGGGTGGGGAAAATTCCTCTGTCCAAACCACAATTTGAACATCTCTAGACTAGTAAGAGGAACCCTAGCATCGGCTATGTTGAAACAATTATAAACTAATCCCTCCCCTAGATTTTTTCCTCACATCAAAACCAACCCCTTCTTCCTATCATTCGTTGACAATGGAAATTGATCCAGGAAATCATCATATAGGTTTCTACTTAAATAAACAATCTAGCCAGAGTGTTGCTTTGTTGGTGCCATCTTGAGTAAACTAGGGCTTCCTTGCTATTTCAAACTTTAAACAAACTAGGGCTAAAAAAAATATGAAATTACAAAATAGAACCTTGCAATTTCCCATAATTCAATTAACTTATAGCCCTAAAACAATTATCAACAAGCCCTATGACAAGCACACAACAAATTTCCCCCAAATTCGAATTCAGAATAACCAGGAGATACATAAATCAACTCACGGCTTTGTGTTTGCAGAAACCCAGATCTCTATTGCAATAACTTGTAACTTCATCCTTCACCTTGAGATTTCTCCGCAAAGATGTTTGAATGCTTTATGATACAATAAAATTAGGAGAATAATTTCTTTATTTCGATCAAAAACTACAAGTAAATGTCATGTCCACCATTAAATCTTACTCGTGCAGTCCGCCAACAGATCCAATCGTATTTGATGCAGATTCAAATACAAGCCATTGATCTTTCACCTTGGTCAGATCATCGACCATCTACCATCAAATCAAATTGACACAATCTCCATCGTGGCAACAATGGGCCCACCATACTACGTGTTTCCAATGAGATCCACCTGGCTCTCGCCTACAATATCATGATCAATAAAGACCTCAAAACTTATAATCACACGATGGCAGGCAACCATGGATCTCAACCATCAGCAATCCATTTCATCCAACACAATTGCCAACTTTGTCCCTAACCATTGAGTACATTTCCTACTGAGATTATAACATCTCTGCTGATTTGAAACATGTGCATCTCATAAACACTTTAGTAAGCCACTGCATAATGTATTAAAACCAAATAGATGCATCAAAGTATTTTATCATCCCTTCGGCTTCACCAGATGAGACATGTGGTGCTCGCCTGTGATATTGTGATCAACCAAAATAGTGTGGTGGGGTCATCATGGGATGGCGGGGAATGACTGAGATCAAAAGATGATTGATCTACGGTCATGCGAACTTGTCCCTCTGCAAAATAAAAACATTTATTAAAGAAATAAGGGGACATCACTAGGCCGACAACAAACAATGACATAAGTTGTCATTTAAATGAGGGAGCATGAGACCATCCAAGACTTAGGAAAATAAAGTCAAGCGAAGGAAATAAAATGATAAAACAAAAAAGGGGCATGGCCTAGACGAAGTGATGGGGCTTTAGTTGTTTTAAACCCTCCCAAAAATTAAAGGCCAAATAGATCCCACCCAAGGCGTAAGATGAACATTAGGGTTTTACATGAAGACAAAGGTAAAACCCCAACCTTAGGATTTTTCCCAAACACCATAGATGACCAGAGGCATAAGGTAGGGTAAAAATAAAACATAGAGAAAAAAACTTTGAAGTTCCATCAATGGCTCTAGTTGGGGATGTTCATTCCACTGGGATGAAGAGATTTCATAATCTTAGGTTAAGCAAACCAATTGCAAAGATGACCAAAAAGGATTGTCTAGAAAAAACAACCCAACAGGAAAGAAACCTACACTAACATATATACAAACCTAAACTACTGTTCGTGGAAAAAATACTTCAAGAACTGTCCATGAACTGGCAGTTCAAGAGTATTCCCTGTCATATCCTAGAGAAAGTATGAATCTTCACCCCACTTACCATTAAATATCAAAAATGGACCCACCCAAATTGCATCAAATTTTCCATGTTTCCCTTTATCTTCTAATCTAGTGTTCCACATTAAGACCAAATCTCCATCTTGGAAACTCCTTGCAGTTTCCCTTTTGTCATACAAGTGCTTTACTTGCAACTGTAATTTTCCATTTTTCATTTGAGCTTCCCTCCTAGTTTCACCCAATTTTATGAGAGCTTCCACTCTCAATTGCATCTCATCATCAATTTCATTATCGTACATCTGGACAAACTTATGCATTTCCATCAAATTATTCTGGGGAAACCTTGCATTTATCCCATAAAGCAAGTCAAATAGGGCATAGCCTATTGCCTTCTTCACAGTTACCTTGTCCGCCCAGACTGATAATCTCAATTTAGAATCCCATGCCTTTTTATTCTGATCCAAGATTCTCTTAATGATCTTCATCAAGCTTTTATTTCTTGATTTTGCTTGTCCATTTCCCTGTGGGTGATACAGTGATGAGTAAGAAATTTGGATGCCATGCTTTTCACAAAATTTTGTGCATTCCTCTTATTTGAAACACATTGCATTGTCTAACAAAATCCTTTCTGGGCATCCAAACCTAGTCAGTATGTTGCTCATCAGGAAGTCAATTACCACTTTACTAGTTGCTTTCTTTGTTGGAATTGCTTCCACCCACTTAGTAAAATAATTAGTGGCTACCAATATCCATGAGTGGCCTCCACTAGATTTACATGCTATCTCTCCTATAAAATCAATACACCATTGTTGGAATGGAGATTGCACTACAACTGGTTTTAGAGGCAAGTTACCAAAAAAAATTAACTTACTAGAGAAACGCTAACAAGAATCACATATCTTCACTAATTGGTGTGCATCCTTAAAAATAGTAGGCCACCAAAATCCTACCCTCATTATCTTATGTGCAGTCATTTTGGCCATATAATTCCCTCCACAAACTCCACCATGCATCTCACTCAGAAGTTCTTGTGCTTGATCTTGGTCAACACACTTCAGCATGACACCTTCTCCATTTCTCCACCAGAGCTTTCCAACTATGATAACATTTTTTATAGCATGTAATCTCAATGTTATTTTCTCATTTTCACTCAAGTTATCAGGACATTTCATCTTTTGCAAATAATATATCACACCTTTATACCATTCAGAATGCTCCATATTGCATATGTGTGATCTATTTTCTTCTTCTAGCAAATTTATTTGATTTGCTTCCAGATTACTTTGGGTCATAAGCTTTTCCAATCCTTTTCGTCTCACTAGCTTAGTAATCTAGATCTCAATGTTGAACTCCTGGATCTTGTTGATCCATCTACACCTTCTTCCTAACACTTCCTGTTGTGTGAAAATATCCTTTACAATAGCACTAGGTACATATGCAACTACAGTAACTCCCATCAAATAAGGCTTGAATGCTTTTACTGCTTTTACTAATGCATATGACTATTTTTCACTTATATCATACTTAAGTTCTGCAACTTGTAAAGATTTGTTGAAAAAGGCTATAGGCTATTCAAAACTCTCGACATTCTTTTGCAACAACATAGTTGCAATTGTGTGGAAAGAAGCAAACGAAAAAATATGTAACGGTTTAGAAAAATTAGGGGTTCTTAACATAGGAGCCTCCTTTATTTCTTGCTTAATGGTTTGGAAATCCTGAGTAGATTCCTCTTCCCATTTAACCTTGGCTCCCTTCTTAAGCAATTTGGAAATTGGGTGAACTTTCTTAGCAAAATTTGTCACAAACCTCCTTAGGAAATTTATTTGTCCAAAGAAAGATTGTATTCCTTTGACATTGCGGGGTTGTGGGATTTTATCTATTGCAATTACCCTCTCTGGATCAATTTTTACTCCATCCTTGGAAACAATATGTCCCAACAGTTTTCCCTCTCTTACCCCAAATACACATTTCTTCAGATTCAAAGAGATACCATACTCCAATGCTCTAGTGAATACCCTCTCTAGATGCTCACAATGATCCTCTTCTTTCTTAGAATATGCAGTCAAGTCATCTTGATAAATCACCAAAAACAAGTTAATGAAATCTGAAAATGCCACATCCATGGCTCTCTGAAAAGTAGCCCCTACATTTGTCAGACCAAAAGGCATTCTAACATAGACATATGTTCCCCATGGTGTAGTAAATTTTTTCTTAAACTGCTCAGACTCTTTGACCATGAGTTGGTTGTAACCAGAAAACCCATCCACCATAGACATCAATTCATAGCATGTTACCCTTTGCAACATGGCTTCCATATTCGGTAATGGATAGTTGTCTTTGAATGAAGACGCATTCAAATTCCTATAATCTACACATAATCTAATGTCTCCATTTTTCTTCCTCACTAGCACCAAGTTTGACACCTAGGATGAATGTTTGATTTCCTTGTTGATCCCTGCATCCCTTAGCTTCATTAATTCTTCCTGCATCTTGGGGGCCAAAGTGGGATTAATGGGCCTTTTCTTTTTCCTAAATGGCTTGGCTCCATCCCTCAAAGAAATATCATGTTGGAAAAGATCCTCTCTGTATGATTTAAGGTCATCATAGGACCATGCAAACACATGCCTAGAAAATTCCTTAATAAGTCAATTAGCATCCTTCTCACCTTTGGTGATAGTTTCTTTCCAATATACACCTTTTTTGGTGATGCCTCTATTCCAAGATTATCTCTTCCAAGTCATCAGGATGGGAAGCAACATGATTAGCCTTTATCCTATCTTAATTATCAAACACTCTTTCTAGTACAACTAAACCCTTAGGAATTGTATTTGTCTTTAATTGAATGACCTCATTTCCAAATACAGTATCTTTACCATCAATTTTTTCCACAAAAGCTCCAAATTCAATTTCTTGACTTTCATATTCATCCACACAATTCAAAAACCTTAGTATGTCATCATCATTATCAAAGACTTGCCAATTTTTTATATTATCAGGAACGGATGGTCTGGTTTGCACCTCAACCTTTGAAATTCCAACATAAGTCATATCATCTGGTTTTAATGCAATGTTTGCTAATAAATCTGCTAAATGTAATAATTGAATGATTCTAAGATCCAAAATTCTGAAAATGATGATTTGATATAAACTTGAAACAAGACAATGCAATTTTTTAGTTGGTTGACTTAAAATGAAAGATACAACTTAGATGCAATTAACAATTTCAAACTTTAACCACCTAATAAATGTAAATCAGATCTAAAGATGACTAAAACAAATCTTAATGCAACTTATGATGCAATGTACATGCAATTTTTATGACTTTTTATGATGCAAATATGAAACCCTAAATAAAAAATGCAAAACTTAGATCTAGGGTTAATTTTTAGAAGGTATATAATGTTAACAGGTTGGGTTCACCAAAATTCAATGTATAAAAAGGGATCTTAGGTCCTAAATGCAAAGAACCTAGGATCCAATGGTGGTCTTTTCCAAGTTACATTGAGATGTAGATCAACAAGGTGATTAGATTGACTTACAACCATGAAGGTGAGCTAATCAGACTTGGGTCTACATCTAATTGAAGATGGGAATGGATTGGAAATAATTTGGAATGATTAACCTAATGATCCTATATACCCTAATATGTAAATTACAAGATCCCAACAACTGACAGACAAAAATAGTCAACTTCTACAAGAATTGGAGAGTGTAGAGAATAGTAAACATGCTCAGAAAAATTTGTCTTGATATACCTACAAGGACTTAGTCACCCATGGGTGAATGGGTCTTTTATAGGGTGTCTTGAAGTGCTTTTGGGGTCCTCTTGTGTTGGATTTGAACTTTTGTTTTCCGTCTATAGATTTATCAAAATGTCGTTAAATAATTTTGTAAGTGAATTTCTATGGTGTTTTTTAGTGTGAATAAATTTCTTGTACCTAGTTAATTCATTCACTAGGTAATTAGGGGACGCATTCACATGTTAAGTTTACTTAGGATATAATATTCTTCTAGAAGTCTTATCTAAAACTTATCTTATCTTTGCATCAATTCCTAGGTAGTTAGTTAGTTGTCACATGTGATAGGATTAAGACACTTGTCATGATCTTGTCTAATCCTATTCATCACCTTGCCTATATAAGAAAGGCTTCATATATACTTTGTCATATTTAGTTTGTCATTTAAATTGCATCCTTAATCATAACATGATATTTCTACCATTTCTCTTTATGGAAGTTATTTTATCTTGCAGGCAATTGTTTGAGGAGTTCACCATAAACTCCTACATGGTATCAGAGCTATATCTCAGCTCCTACATGGTATCAAAGCTATATCTTAGCTCCTAAATGGTATCAAAGCTTTATAGCTGCAAAACCCCTTCTCAAATATAAGGGTGATTCAATCTTGAGATTTTACAAGGTGCATATTGGGGGAAACGGACCTCACAATTGCATCTGGAAGGCCCAAAAGCCCCCATTTTCATATATAATACTTCATATTTTTGTGCAAAAACATAGCTTTTTTCGCATGACTATCTTAAATTTGATGACCAAATGACTGTTAGAAAAAACTGTTAAATTTGATGGCCAAATTATCATCATCTAACACTGTGTAAAATTTTATGTTTAGTCAGTCATCAATATTTACTGTCTTAAATTGGACAACCAAACAGTCGTCAGCAGGTCACTCCATTTTGGACCTTTTCTCCATTGGCAATTTTTGTTTTGGAGGTAAACTTTAGAGGCTCATAACTTGGTCATATAGACTCCTTTTTTAAGCAATTTTTTTTTATTTGGGGTATAATTTCATGCTTTTCATGGTGGTGCAATAATATTTTTATTTTGGTGTCTGTTATTTTTAGAAATTATAG